>CM056605.1:14655037-14725507 GCA_029721355.1 Tegillarca granosa | reverse complement strand
CACGTACAAACACTCCAAAATCAGTATATTACAATTTTAGTTTAAAAACTTATTTAAACTCGGAAACAAACATCGAGGTGTCATACAAGGAACACCGATTAAACATGCACTCTTTGAATTATTTGATGGACAAGTTCACAAGTGTGTTTGATTTGTCTTAATCACGTTTTAATTAGCTCTTATTAACAGTTTCTAGTTGATAAACTTCTCAAAATTTTGGCTTATTTTCTGCTAGAAAACAAGATAAAACCCTCTTGGTCAAACTTGTTTCATAAGAGGAGTATTCGAGTTGGTGTTTAACATTTGGTTAGGTATATAAATAAAAGTAAATTTACTTCCAATGTTTGTAAAATGCCAACATCTATTGTTCGTGTTTTTCATGATAATCATAACTTTATCCCGTCCCGCCCATTAAGAAATACGACCACCCTGTGTCTCATCCCAGTTGAAATACCATTATTAGTTCTAATTCTGTGGATTTATTTAATCAGATTGTGTATTCTAAAAACAATTTGCGATTTGTTATGACTTATATATGGTAAAATGCAAGATGGATCGTATCGACATTTAGTAAGTAACAACGTCAATAGTCATTCTGTCAATCTTTCGTTTTCCATTTCTGATATACTAAACTTTCTTGCGTATAGTGTGTGTAATCTTAAAATTATCATAGTTCTTGGTTTTAACTAAAACGTTTATATTTTATTGTTGTTTCATTGTGTCACTCCTAATGGTTGTAACAAACAATTGCTCTTTTACAACCAAAGTAATAGATAAAAATTTCTTCTTTTTATACTCATATTTCAAAAATATACAATACGCTTTAAAAATAAAATGGAAACTTTTGTTTTCACGTATTTTGTCTCAATGTAAAGGGTATTTAATTCTGTTTGTTAATGAACATACAAGTACTTGGAACATTTAATACTTTAGCATTATCGACTAAATAAATGAAACCTATACGAAGATACTTGGTACATTTCTTTCTTTATGTATTGTTTGGAGAGTTACATGATTATGTAATGAAAATAAAGATGATATTCAGTATGATTTTAAAATGTGTCACTCTTGCGAGGGATATATTTTATCCTTTAAAGAAAATATGTTTTCTCAATAGATAAGTATTTTATTGTTGTTTTCTTTTTATAATAATAATAATAATAAAAATAAAATAATAAATAATAATAAATAATAATAATAATATATAATCTTAGTAAATCTTGACAATTCATTCTTCAGTTTCAAACTTGCTTTTTGAATTATTATCATTTATTCTCATTTTGGAATAGGCGTTTTTGCTACCATTGCTTTCATTTAATTCTTATAGCTTGTTGCTTAAGCGACCAGAAAAAATTAATATGTATACAACATAGCTAATAACGAAAAAAAACTACAAGACACTACAAGGTAAATACATACTTAGAACAATAGTTTTATGTTCCCGACTTTGAAAAGACACTCTTGGACAAGAAGACAAGACAAGCATCCAGAAGTGAAGCTCAAATAGACAACAGTTTTGTTGATAAATGTATAATTTTTGTACTTGTAACTAAGTTATCTACTATAACAAGGGGTATTGTTTTTGTATATTTTAGAGAGTTTACTGTATTCAAAGAGAAATCACCACAAGATATAGCTGACGCATTACTCTCCTTAAAACACGCTGTTGTAAGACCACAGCTGAGTGGCCAGTTATCGCCTCTATCGCCTACAATGCACATAAGTCAAAACCAAGGAGTGTCCGGATCTACAAGTGGTCAAACATCACAACTAGCTTATACAATGAGTCCAAATACACAGATGCAGCAGAACATCTATCCTTCCCCACCACCTCAATACGGAATACCCCAGTACCATAACGAAAGTATCACTCCGCCACACAATCAACCACAACACATATGTTTCCATCAATGAGTGTAAATGTTTCCATGAGTATGAACGTAGGCATGCCAACGGCTATAAACAACGGCCAGTATCATCCAATGCATCATCATCATCACCATCAGCATTGGACTGGACAACAGCAGCCGCCAACAAGAGCTTTGACGCCACAATATCAACACACTCAGTATAATGTGGCACCACTCTCTCCTCAGTATAATTGTACACCGAATCATTCGACATACCCTTTGACTCCAGAATTACGATCTATACCGCCGTGTGAGGGCCGCAATATTTTTTATCGTACCTCAGATAATTACAAGGAAGCAGCGAGATGTTTGTGCCGTATCGCATTGGAAAAGAAACAAATTTTTGTGGCAGTCGACATACTCCATAAGGTTCCCCACAGGAACCAAATAAAGTGAATTTATGCCGATATGTGGCAAGACATACGCGAGACCAAGCACCCTAAAAACTCACTTGAGAACTCATTCTGGAGAAAAACCGTATAAATGTTCGACTTGTAACAAATTCATTTTCACAGGCGGCAATCTTACTGCCCCATCTTCGTACGCATAGTGGCGAGAAGCCCTTCCGGTGCCCTATTTGTGACAGGCGATTTTCACAAGTTCATCAGTAACAACCCAATATGCGAACACATTCGGGTGAACGTCCCTACCGTTGTCGGTTGTGTAAAAAGGGCATTTTCTGACAGTTCAACTTTAACACAAACATTTACGAATTCACAGTGGAGAAAAACCTTACCAGTGTAACTTATGTTTGTTACGATTGTTCACAGTCCGGAAATTTGAATAGACAGATGCGCGTGCATTCCAATACGGCGTGATGGTATAAAACAAAGAAGATATTTTATTTGAACAATCTTATTTATTTCCGTGTTTTATATTTCTTATTTCAACATACACTTTTTATTCATTAATGTCAATCGCTTTTTGTTGGCACTTCATTTTCATTATTTTTTTGTGACTCCCTAATCAGTCAAGAACCAATGCTTGGCAATGCATTCCACAATGTTGTAATAAAACAGTCATTGTTTGGAATTGATTATTGCATGAATATCGCGTTCCCATTAAACATAAGTGTTTTTTCAGCAAAAGGAATGTTTTACAAGCACCAAACAACAACATTTTTTAGCTGGACACGGGTAACTAAAAAAAACTGTGTTCGGTATTGAGGAGAGACAATGATTTGTGACTGAACCAAAGATAGGTTTTTAATTCTTAGGAAAGTGATCGTAATTATGAAAGTGATCGTAATCTTCTAGTAAACAAGTCATGTTGGAGTGTATATTTATACAGAAATTGAACACTATTTAATTTATGTCATGTGTTTTGACTGTATTTATTTCACGAAATTAAAATATTGATATTTTTCTTGATAAAGATAAAAGATTTAATTAAATGGTACAGTTTTTCTATTCTATCTTTGAAATGCAATGACAAAGCACAACAATCTAAAATCTTTGAAAACTCACAAGAATCAAAACTATGATGTTTACCATATTTATTCAATTTTCTGTATGTATAGTTAAGTAAAATGCTAACCAATTGACAGGTGTTTTTAACTGTAAAAAAAATACCAAAATAATAATTTGCTTAAATTTTGCACCACATTTCTGGTTGCCGCTGCAATTATACGGTCCATTCGGAAAAACTCCGCAGACGTCTATATATCGAGAGCAACCGCATCACTAAAAATTTGTAGTCGATAGCGGGTGGGGGTGGTTGAATGGTGCTTAATCTCTCAGTTAAGTTATCTTTAGACTGGTAATGATACAAGCATATGTTGCAAACGGAACAACCTAATTAATTAGGGAAAACCACTGACCATCGGAGAGGCAGACGAAAACACTTTTTACACTTGATCAATCAAACGAAAAATGTAATTATTGAGAGGGTTATTTTATTGCTTGATGCAAGAAGCATATCAATCGCTTATTTAATCAATGACAAGTTAACTAATATTATCTGTAAATATATTTATTGCTTTTTTAAAATCAATATTTGTGTTCTTATAACAAGTATTCTTACATGACTTGCATACAAACACGTTATACTAAAAATATACAATATTTACAGGTCTGAAACAAAAATAATGACCCAATACACATGTATAAAAAGTAACAATTCCATAAAAAATTTGGAGGCCCCCTTTAAAACAACATTTATAAAATGTACGAAAAAAATTAATATCAGATACAAAAGTTTCGCAGTTCCCATCTATAACCTACAACATTAATATGCGGGTAAGATTAAAAAAGCGAGATAATTGTATACATTTTTATTAATATATCATTACAAATGTAAAATACAATGTTTTGTTGTATTTAGTTCCTCAAACAAGGTTAAAATATATGTATATACATGTACTTATATACCATTTTTAAAATTTAAATAATAATAATAATAATAATAATAATAATAGTTATAATAACAACAATTATAACGAGTTTGTTGTATACAGTATTTATAACATGCAAAATGAAAATAAAATAATAAAACAAAATAAAAGTAAAAAGTACATCATGAACTTGTACGCGAGTGGGACAAAAATGTTTGAACCCATATAATAATAATAATAATAATAATAATAATAATAATAATCATAATAACTTTAATTATCATTATTATTACAATATTAAAAAATTTTGATGTAAAGAATTATCTTTATGAGTCATTAGCAAATTCGAGAAATATTATATTTTGATCATGTACAAATGTATCATGTCAATTGTTTTTCTGAATAAAATGACAAATAAGACCAGTTTACAAATGTTGATTTCTGGTACAAACATTGAAAAGGAGTTTATTATTAGGATAACGCAAATTTATTTATTTGAAAATTCTCTTACAATAGCAATTTTAGTCAAGAACACCTGAAAGTCATTTTTTATTTTTATTTTATTTATTTATTTATTGTTCAAACAATATTTTATTAATCAATAAACTACAAACAATAGAAAAAAAATAATAAAAAAAAAATAAAATAAAAAAAATAAAAAATAATAAAAAATAAATTTAAATTTAAAAAAACATGTAAACTAGATCCAGGAACAAGTACAAGCGTATATCAATTCGTCTCCACAACAATTGTACACATGCTGTAAATCAGCTTTATTATGACTGTTGACTTCAACTAAAACGACGCGATGCTTTGATCACTAACCAGCTATAATCTGAGAATTAACAGTAAACTATTAAGTATTTTAGATCAATACGACAAAGCGTTTCTTCAAGGATTGTATAAGCTCTTGGTGCTGAGTTACAACTAAATGCTTCGTTGACGTGTGCGGATTTAGTTTGCTACCATTGGTTTAATACGTGTTCACAATACTTATATAAATTACCATGGTGATGAAAACATACAATAATTAATTTGGACTCACTAGTTAAAATGTGGGAATGTCAGTTATTAACATCGATGTAAAACGTTTGAGCATTATCTAAAAATCTGAAATTACGAGTAAAATTCTACAATTCTGCCGCTCAAAAGGCCACAGATAAATTTTAATTTTCGCCCAAACTTTTATCGTCCCTACAGAAATGCTCTATACCGTTTTATTCTCCAAATTACGGATTATTATTAAAGCAGGAAAATTCAATTGATTGCCTCGTTATGCCATTGTCTGTTGTGTTTAAAATAATATTTCAGTGGTGCATTATATTCAATTTTTACGTCCCTTTTGTTAGAACCACTAGTCTAGTGAACATTGTATGCCGCTATTATGTTATGAAAAAAGATAAAATTGCTTGAAATTGATATGCAAATACGGAGTGTAAATTTAAATATTATCAATTATTGTAAAAATTGCATTTGTTACTTTACAGTAGAAAAGTTTATAAGCAAGGAATAAAAAATGAATGTTCATTTGATCTCCTTTACCATTCAGATCATGTTATTTTTTCAACAAGCGTTTATGTTATTTTTTTTATATAAAATACATATATAAAATCTACTAAAATTTAATAGAATCAACAGAGAAACAATAATTTAGTAAATGTTTACTTGTACAACTTTAAAAAAATTAATGAAATTTGCACTTAAACGCACACATACTAAGTCAAAAAAAAAAAAAAAAAAAAAAAAAAAAAAAAAAAAAAAAAAAAAAACACCATACTGTTTAAGGCTTAAGATGAACTTTACCATTTGGTGTCTTAGGTTGTATCTCTGCCCTTAAACTTTCATTTTTATTTAAGCCAATAAATTTAAATATCATCCTGTATTAGCAAATAATGGTAAGAGAAATGATAAAAAAAAAAAAAAAAACCAGCAACCTCTAAATGTCCAAAATTATTTTTGCTATATTTTTTCCACGATGTTTCCATGTTGACAACTTTTGAACAACTGAAATTTTAGGGACTTGTCTCATAGCCTTTATTAGTTAATAAAGGTATGTTGTTTTTCTGACAGTCTGATAAGTCAATGAATATAATAATACTCTCCTTTCATTTGTTATAGATTCAGTCTTCGCTGACGTAGTTCAGATCCAATTTTACGTTTCTCATATTCTTTTTATACAGAAGATCAAATTCATTTTCTTGCTCTTGTGTAAACCAATTTTTCCAGTCGTTGACTTCTCCTATGAATAAAGAATATATGCTGTATTAATGTATTTTTGTCGTTAACGTCCTGTTTTCAAAGTAGTGTTATTTTCCTTTTTATCTTGGCGCTGATATGAAGTTAAAAACATCTAAGCCCTTTGTTCTACTGTTTTACTACTTTCAAAATGAAGAAAAATATGACAGACTATCTTCCATTTATGAAGACTATTGGTAACAAAACTGTAACAATAAAGAAGAGGGAATAGCATCAGTCAGCTATGTACAAATTATTTACAGATTTAAATCGGTTCAAATAGCCGTCAAAAGTAATGCATTTAAAAAGTTAAGTAAAGGTTTTATAGTCATTTATTTGGAAATTTAGTGATGGTATAAAATAGGCGGTGGTTTTAGATAATTATTCCTCTGTGGAAAAGACTTTCTTTAGTTTTACCTTTACGAAACACAATAGCTGTTCCGTCCTCTCTGACTTCAGAACTCAATTTTGGGAAATAGTTGAAGGTCAGATGTTTCATATTTTTGAATTCGCAAGCCTTGACAACTTCCTCTATAAATGTTTCCGTGTAGTCAATTTCAAGAAAAGTTGCAATTTCCTTCAACTGCTTACAGCAATTCTAAATAAAGAAAATAATAATGTTATGTAATTAAATATCACATTAGTTAAAATATTTACACGCTTACTGGCGATGAAAACAGATTGTCGTTTCCATAGCTACATATTCTTAACAATTTATTATTTATTTCAGTCTTTCATATGCATTTATTTATCATTTTTAGATGTCTCATAAGCCATGTGTGGCCAAGTGTCAATATTTTATGTATTTTAAGAATGAATGTTAAATGTTTTATTTAAAAGGAATATTGACATGTCACATCAAAATAAAACATTTTAGTAGTAGTATTAGCTACATTTGAAAATACTCTCTTACTTCAAGACAAAATTTAGAAACTATTTTTTATGATATCTACTTACGAGAACAGTACTTATTTTGTATTAATATCTTATAACACTTTAAATTATTTTTATAAATAATACATTTAAAAGGTGACAGATATTCTACTTTTTGCAATTGTATGCTGTCTCAAATTAGTATTTACTCCAAGAAGGATATATACAGCCTAGGTGTTAGAAGCACTTTCCGACGAGGGAAACTATTTTTACTGAATAATGTTTGAAATACATAATCCAGTTTCTCTTCACTACCCCATAAATATGTTTATAAAATGTTTTCTTAATTAAACAATAACAAATCTAAAGATTTTTGGTCCAACAGTTTGGGTTAAAAATCGGTAAAATAAAATAAAATAATTATGTTTTTAGCACAGGTAAAAAGGCATTAAGGCCAACATAAGCTTTTTACTTGTTTTGAAGCCGTAAATGTCTACATTGGTCAGATGACAAGACAGAAGTAATAGTAAGAACGTTGTTAACTGTACAATGTCATTTAATTCAAGAGGTCCATGTATCTTCTTTTCTTTAAAAAAAGGATTTATATAAAATATGCTTTAGTAACATTTGATAGTTAAAGTCCTCAGAAACCTTCATGAGCTGATGATATAAATAATCACGATCAAGTCTGAATAAATTTATGCTTTATTGCAATTGGTTTAAAATAGACTAATGTAGCACTATTGATTAAATAAGATCGTACATGTAATTAATGTTCAAAAAGTGGTAGTAATGTATCTATTTATTTTGTAATCTATATACCTATCTATAGATCAACTTTATATAGCAATGTAAAAGAGCGAATATATATATATATATATATATATATATATATATATATATATATATATATATATATATATATATATATATATTTATATATATATATATGCGTGTGTGTGTGTGTGTGTGTGTGTGTGTGTGTGTGTGTGTCCTGGTCCCTGAATGTGCGTCAACAAGCTTTGAAGACTTAAAAAGGCTTTGTATGTTGATTAGGTTTCAAGCTTTGATATTGACTAGCTGCACTTGTTTTAGCTTTATGTACCGTTGCTATGTATGAGGTTGCAGGTTTCTAGACATTTAGTTAATTACTTATTAAAAGTACTTCATTTTACAATGACATTTAATATGGATCAGGCTAACCAACATAGCAAATTTTGTAAGGGTTTATTCCTCGGAGTTTTAATGGAAGCTACAAGCATCTATACCTTTCAGTTTCTAAACAGACATTTGGAGTGAAATGACGTTCAATGAAGGTCAACAAGTTCCACAACCTTAGAAAAGTTTCATTCACTTACGTCTTATATTGAGTTTCAAGCTTCTAAGCATTCATTGTATGACAAAAACGTTTCAATGTTTTACTTCGGGTTAATGTGACCCTGTGTGTAGATAATGTCAAGGTCAACCAGTTAAATAAAACCTGCCAAATTATCAAATATTAACTGATTCTGTAAAAGAAATCGTTTCTTTGGATTTTAGATTGGACCTGTACACAGTTTCTTCTAAAAAATTGTATTATTTTAATAATACGAGAAACCTTACAAACCTTTTTTAAATTTTCGTAGTAAACGAACATGATTTGTGCTTCAGGATTGGTATCTTTAGCACGCATCCAACTCTTTACATGGTCAAACCACGAGGAATAATAAACTAAAAAAAATCGAATCAGTGTAAAATTTACATAGTGCATTAAAGAGAGAGAACTCTGGTTGAACAATACAACCTATACAAGTGATTGGAGTATTTGGTTATGGTGTTTCGTCCCAATCAAAAGTCCTTTACCTATATCAAGGTGTTCAGTTCAAGGATGGTGGATAAAACCGGAGTGCCTGTAGAAAACCACAGACTTTCGGCAAGCGAACTGACAAACTTTCTCACAAGTAAGGAAGAGGACTCATTTGCGTATGCAATTTTTTCTTCGATCAATTTAATACCTTAAGAATTGAAGAGAGCAAAACTTATTTTACTAAAAATGGTGGATGATTCCTCCATTCTGACAAATCTATATAAGTATTGAAGCTTAGGGAAAGTACACTAATTTTCCATGAATCTGAAGAAACAGTGATTTAATTTTATGTGAAGAAGTGAAAACAAATTCTTCTTTGTAATATGTTTCTATCACTTGGAATTGCTCCCTTCTATAAAAGAAACACGTTATAATAACTTTATGTACAAAAATCATTTAAAAGACAAAGATGGTTTAAAATTTGTGTTACTAGTTTAACGGTTTACAATGAAAACCTTTTAACTGTTTTCTTACCTTCCCCTCTAATAAATAATTGATAAAAATCTGAAAAAGATCCACTGAAATTGGTCATCTTCATGTCCTTGATGAACTTGTATAATGATATGGATACATCTTTAGGATTTCTAATCAGATAGATAATCTTTCCGGAACCCTGCTGAAAGCCATGTGGAATCTGGGAAAAACGAAAATGTGTACCCCAAATTCTAGGTTTCACATATTCGTTAATTCTCTCAGTTGGAAACGTGTCAAAGAAACACAATGTTCGAACGGAATTGGTGCTTCCTCGGTATAACATGTGAACCATTTGTTGAAGCCAGTGAGAACCTAAAGTTAAAAAAAAACAAAGGTTTAGTTTATTTGCATAAATTTTCTAAAGGTAGAATATTTGAAGTTGATAGTAGGCCTATAGATATATATAATTCCAGCGAAGTATTCAAACTGACATTGACCAAAGTATAAATAAATTAAAAAAAAAAATAATAATAATAAATAAATAAATAAATAAATTCCAGGAGAATTTTAATTTTAATTCTTCTAACTAAAATGGTCTATCAAGTGTTTTCAAGATCAATGCACACATAACATGTCAAGATGGTAGTTACTGCCAAAATCTTGTCGAGGCAATATTTGATCCAATAATTAGTGTTAACAATATTTTCATTAATGATGCGGGGTCAGTAGGTAAAAATCATCCGAATTTGGACAATTGTGTATTGTTTAGATTTCAGGAAAAACGTTTATTTTATAACAACTATTAAAAACACTTAAAAGTGATGATTTGCTTACCAGCCAAGTTAAACAAAAAGCGACTCCTTTAAATAATTTGGACATGCTATGGATACTAATTCTTTCAATATTTTTAAATACTGACAGAATGGCAAAGCTTTACCTGACTTTGGATATGAAACAATAGCGGTATCGCCAGGTTCTACCAATAATTGCTTCATCTTGTTAAAGTGTTCCGTTGGTTCGCATGGAAAGATAGGTGGAAATATAATCCCATCATGTTCAATGGCAAAGCATCCATTTGTCTTACTGGACCTTTTCATACTATCAGACTCATGTATGATATCTCTCGTTGACATCTGAAATGAATGTAATTAAAACTAAGATTAAAAATTTATGCCTAAATGAAACAGATATCTTTATTGAAATGAAAAAAAAAACGTTTCGGACATTTGGTTAAAATTCAGACATTAGATATTGTTTTAGTTCATCAAATATTTTTGTATTTTTTTATCTATAAGTATATAATGCACGTGCTTTCCTATTCTAGATATAATTAATTAAATAAATAATAGTTGATCCAAAATAATTAATAAAATCACAGGTTTAAGTTGTTTTGTATATTTCGTAAAAAACACGGAAATAAATATTTCTATTTAATTTGATTTTAAAATATATAATAATAAAATAGACTAAATCGTATTCATTATCACTAACAATCCGTTTTTCAAGAATTATAGCCACATTGAAGGCAAATTAAAAATTTATTCTTGTGACATCGTTTTATTTGGAGGTGAGCTAATGTACAATGTCAGCCTTTGCTCAAAACCCCATTTCAAAAAGTATGCACATTGTGATTTTTTCCCAATATTATTTCTGTCTGAAAATGTTCTATAGCCAACAGATATAACTGGTTTTCATCAGCTATATTATATTATTTATTTAACTTTTGTTCAATATTTATATATTTTAAATTTTAACATTTTCTAGCCACGAACAGCTACAATAATGCTGATTTGGCCCCAAACAAAAACTCACTCACTGTATGACCAACAGCTCCACCTTTTTATCCTTATAAGGCATGACTTGAGAAATTATGAATCAATTATCAGTAAAATTTGCGTAATTATTATTTCACTATTATAGAGTTTCTCTTAAAATCAATTATTTGATTTTTTTTTACATTCAAAGACAAATTTCTTGGTTCATATTATATTATATATAAGTATTGCTTTAGTTACATTTTTTTCTAGTGAAACATGTAGTGCATATTTCCAAATACACTTGATCTCTATTACATTTTCGGTCTTCAGGAGGTTTTTCTCCAAAAAATTGTCAGAGAAATTAAAAACTTTTTGGATGCTTATCATTATTTTTTTCCCAAATTCAACAAGTGAAATCATATCCTATTATCATTTTCAACATCCCATATCACCAGTCATCAATCAAACCTTATAAGGATAAAAAGGTGAAGTTACGGGACACAGAAAACCTTCAGTTTGAAGTAAAATTGTAACATTTACGAAGTGTGCAGACTTTTAAATAAGATTTTGAGCACCGACTGACATTGTACATTGGAAAATTTCCTAATAATGATGATACCATTAAAAAAAGCTCATTTTTATAAAAACTGGTTGAAATCTATGAAAAATAAGGTTTAAGTTATTAAAAATATGGTTGATTGAAATCTAATTTTGCCGTTAAATTGGATAGTCACGTGACCTAGACAGATAATTAAGCGTATACCATTGGTCACTCAAATTATTTACATTTAAAATTCGGTTTTGAGTTGATTTTGCGATATTTATTTAAATAGTTATCATAATTTCAAAGTTCTGATATAATTTTATGTCATATGGACGAATTATTTTGTATTTTTCCAATTAAAGAAAAACAAACAAAATAAACTGGGTTTTTTTTAATTTTATTTTGACAGCTGTCTCGCTCCTTTCTCTCTTCTTATAGCATTCTTGTCAGAAAATGTCACTCGTCTTCTTTATAACCATAAAAAGATGATATTTTCTTTAGTACAGGGCAAAGGGTAAATGTTTGACATTATTTGAAGTATAATTAAATTCCATTTTGACTAAATGGAAATTCTGACCTAGTTCATAATCAAGTGTTCTAATATACATGTATCTTGTTACATAGACACCACATCCCGCCACATTAAGTTCACCCATACAGAACGAAAAATTCTAAAAAATAGTTTTATCAATATAAAATGTTTGTTATTACGTCCTGTGCAATTCATTTCTTAAGTTCACTCTTGTAAGCTTATAATAAATAGAAATCCTAAAAGCTTGGGGCAACTCTGTTAAATGTTATTTATTAGGTTGAAGCATGCGCAGAAGTGATGATACATGTCTGTAAACAATGGCGGCGGCAGAAAGAAAACGTAATCGTGCGAGAACGACAACAGATTCTACAAGGGACAACTTTGACAAACTGACTCTAAGGATTCAAGTTCAAGTTCAAGTTCTTTATTTCTCACATTGTATATTTACAACATAGAGAATATATAAGTAACAAACATATATAATAATCAATTTACATGCGTGAGTTATTTACAATATACATAATTAACATAATTAACCTGGAGGGGAGACCCTATTGTTAATAATACTTATAAATTTACATAGGTTATTCAAAACTGACAATTTTTTGGTAGAGAAGAGGGTATGATATTTCAAAATATTAGGATTGAGTATAAAATACGAAGGTATATAAACTTTTCTAATATCAGATAAAACATTACAATTCATAATATAGTGATATTCATCACCAAGGTCGCTGTGACATAAATTACAGATCCTATTTTCTTTTGGGACATTTTGCCAACGACCTGTTTCTATTGGTAATCTATGACTGATACATCTAAATTTACTCAAAATTATCCTGTTTTTAATGGAAATATTGGAAGATAAATATGATTGAAAAATAAAATTATCATTAAACAAACGATATGAGATACCTTTAGCTGAATTATTAATGTCAGAATGCCATTGTTGTACATACTGATCACATAACCTTTGTTTTACAGAGTTGGTAAGCCAAGTTTTGTTTACAAAATTGTTTGATAACCATAAATCTAACCAAAGTTTTCAAAAATTGATTTTATATTCGAATCTGCCAAGCTCAGGTGGAAAAATGACATGTAACAGTTTGGCTTGGATAAGCTTCACAAAGTGGCTGCTTTGCTCTTAACACATGCTTTCTGCTGTGTTTGTTGACTTTGCCTTATTTTCGATAAAGATCACGTGATCTAATATACGATACTAGTATTTGATAGATCAAACTAACAGTAGGTTTTCCCGTGAATTTCAACGTAAGTAAAGATTATGTCAAGGAACCAAGTATTACATTTTTCATGAGAGGTAGAGTTAAGAAAAATTCGCCGTCTATATATTATGCATAAGAAAACTTAATGAAGCTTTGAAAAAGGAGATTCAGAAAATGCCAAATAGCGTCTAACTTGTCTATAACATCAACTGTCCATAACAACAACCTGTCTGTACTGCACGTGGTCATTTTAAATATCTATTATGTTTGCTCTATACTTGACCTTTCCATAGTGGTCATCTGTTTAATGCTATCACTTTGGCCTGGTCCAGGGACTGACCACTATATAGAGATTTGACTGTACACCAAAACCATAGGCAATAGTTTGAACCTGGTAACCAGCTTCGTACTGATATGAGATGTTAATGTTGTCAGTTACCTTGAGATCTTTATAATCAGTGCTACCGGCTTGAAGGTCTTAAGGATTAAGCAGTATTGTGAGACAAAATTAGATGCCTTGACACTTAACTAAACACCGTTTTAATAAACTGTTATACCAGAACGTCTCGTAAGGTAAAACGCTAACAATTCTTGTATAGGACCAAGTAAAATGTCCGGATGAGTGATCTTATTGAGTATGAATTAAAACTCGATAAATAACAAATTAATCATCGATAATCCAGTCCACCAAATTAATCCTGACAGGTTTTAACTAACTGGTAAATAACCATGTAATTATTAGAGTGAAATATGAATGTTTAAATGAGCCTATCGTTTCATTTTTTTCTCCAAAACACAAATAAACAAATATTTAAATATATACCAAAACCACGAGCATCAACGACATTTTTCAAGGACGACGTTTCAGCGATCTTACGATTATTTTTCGAGAGTATCGTAAACGATACGCTATACTTCTGTTATATAATATGACATATTTCCATTGGTTTAAAAATACGTAATAAATGCTTAAATAGTGTCAAGTTGAAGTTAAGATACTAGCAGGTACACTGATGACCAGCTGCCACTTTTCAAGTCACATTATACTGACACTGGATGAACCAGTAGACTTTCTCCTTTTAATGGGAGAAGAATCATTATCTAAAATGGGAAAAACCTTTTGTACGATTCAGACGAGGTTCGAACCCATTACCTCCCGCTGTCAAGACGAACGCTCGATCACTAAGCCACCGAGGGGATAACAATAAGATTAATTTTATCATCAGTATTACGGTAAGATAACTGTATGACATGTAAAACGTAATGTAACATTAAATCGTCAGTATGCCGTACACGGTTGATATATTTCCAGGTAAATGATGGCCCAATGACATGGTTAGATTCCGGGAATTTGATGTCCATTTAAGGAATTGCATTATCTCACTTATATGTAAACGTTTAACTTTAAAACGAGACGTAAAACCTGTAAAATTCATCAACGGTATTCAGGAAATATCAATATTTACCCTATAGGCAGGTAATTTTATAACGAGGATATTTGTGGCTGCAATATGAAGAAAAGAACCTTAAGATTTGTCTTAATGAACAAATGGCCTTTAAATAGTGGCAGTTGCTCAAACTGGATTTATGTCGGATAACCTGTAACCGAATAAAGGAAATCCTTAGTCGTTCGTAGGTTAGCGAAATAACTAATTATACAGCTCCTTGTGAGCTGAAAGATCACAGTGAAAGTCTAGTGTTATTACCATCACGTTTCAGAAATTTTAATGTTTATATATAGCTTATTTGTAAAACCTTAGTTACACATAAATATTTATATTTATCTTACCTTTATATTTTTTTTTATAAAATGGCAATTACGAGTTATTATCTATGTATTATTTTATTTCATTAGTTTATGTCTATTGTCAAATAACAGTGGTATATGATTTAATTATTTCCCTTCATGCAATCAAAAAAAAAAAAAAAAAAAAAAAAAAAAAAAAAAATAAAACGCTACCTTGGAGCAAATAATGTTAATGTTTCCAAAGAAAAAACAAATCGTTACCTTGGAGCAAGTGATGTTTCCAGAAAAAAAAACCGCTACCTTGCTTGGAGCAAATAATGTTTCCAGGGACTTGGACAAAAATATATGCTATAAAATTTTTATTGAACCATTTTTTTTTCTTTTAAGTATGCCTACATAAATCGAATTTGTAGTATTTCTAAACAAATTAGTAATTTCAAATAAATGGTTTTATATTCACGAAAAAGAATGACACCTGTTTATTCTTTTCATTATTCTGACTTTTTCACGTAAAATAAAAACTTTAAAAAAACTAGAAATATGTCAGGCTGACATGGTGCCCCCGCGCTGTTTTAGTCACTGTTGTAACTTACTTCAGTAGGGTACACTACACATGCATAAAAGGCTGTGCATTGTTGTTATGATTTGTGCGCAACGGATGTATTGTTGTATTACAGGTTATATACAACCATACCAGTTCTAGTGATGGAGAAAAATCCTAGAATTTGTGGATAGAACCACCAACTTTCTGGAGTTACTGGCAATTGTCTTAAACTAGGATGTAGAAGTCTCATAGCAATAATCTTATTCGTTTGAGTTGGATTTGATCTTGTAATCTATGAGATGAGAAGTTATTTTGATCACTTAAGATGCAGTGATCTAGACTGCTTGACTAATGAGGTTCCTGTAAGGTTTGTCAGGATGAGAACTTAATGGTAAACCACAGTTCATGTTCCTGATGGGTATACAAATTCCAGTTTGTGTTACATGCATTGGTAAGCTGTATAGGTTTTAAAACTGGTTAAACCTTCAATTATTTGTACATTGCTTGAATGAAGATTGTTACTTTTTTCGTCATGCATGCTGTATTGAAACTTTGTACTTATGATATGTTTATTTATGTGATGTCACAAGTTTTATGCACATATTTCTTTGCAATGTCAGATATAAAAGGCAAAGGTCATGGTGAAGAAAAAAACTGTTCAATATATTGATCAGTTTTGATGTCAAATTGATGGAAATGGAATAATAAAAGTAATTCACACTCATTTTTATAGCGCTTGATATTAATCAAACATTGATGGAATATTTGAAAAGGACATGTTTGACAGTGGCACATATATAATTTGTAAAAAAAAAAAAAAATACAAATCAACTGATTTTTCATTTAACTGAAGAGAGGAGAGTCTATTTAATTTACTGAAATGACAATGAATATTTTTAAATATCTTCATAATATGACATTTATGATTTCATTAATAAAAACGAAAAGAAATACCTAGTTGGATATTGACAGGTGCTGAATGTTGTGATCAGAAAAGTAGGTTCCAAACTGTCCGACTTCATGGTGTGAAGGAATGTTAGAAAATATTAAATCTAGTTGTGTTCCATACAGTGTTGTGGAATTCTCAACGATCTGGTCAAAATTCTTTGATTTGAAGAAAGTTTTAAGTGTTGCATATGCAGTTGGAAAGTTTGTTTTATCAATGTTGAAGTCACCAAGAATAAGGCAATTTTGCAGTGGATATAAGCTTAGATATTGAATTAAGTTTTCGATGAAGGTTGTTATCTTCCCTGATGGTGATCTATACAGTAGAATGATTTGTAATGGCCTGGTGCAGTCAAGTGAAAAATGCAAAAGTTCCATACAACTACACCATGTTTGTGTTCTTTTTTCAAGTACTTGTTTTGGTTGTTTAAAGTAGATTGCCAGTCCATGACAGTTTGTTGAGCGATCTGTTGGCAGGAGCACAGAATCATAGTCTGGGATATTGTACACATTCTGTTCAGCTAGCAAGAGATGAGTTTCTGATAAGCAAATGATATTTGCACTCAACGGTACAGATTCATGCAAAATGTCTTGAAAATGCAGTTTGAGTGAACATGCATTTAAATGAGTTATTTGAAAATTCATGTCATTTTGAATATTTGCAAATGGATTTTGAATAGCCATAGTAGTTTGCATATGTTGCATTTCCGCTTCCACAAGTTTACTACTCTTAATTTTGGTGCCGTCAAATTTGAGTATGTGAAGGCCTTCCAAAGTTTTAACTCTACTAAGAGCTACATATGCTTGTCCATCACGCAGTGTGTCTTCAAATGAAACAACAATTGCATTCACAGTTTGTCCCTGTACTTTGTGTATAGTGCTTGCCCAGCATAATCTGAGTGGAAACTGTGATCTGTGTATTTGCAAGTTTTGCTTGGATTTTGATAGTGAAAATTTGGCATCAATGGGAGTTATTGGAGTCACTGAAGAATCATATGCAGATAAGTCAAATTTTGTTTGCTGTTGAGTCTCTATTCCAACTGTTTTGATATCAAATTGAATCAGGATGGCAAGAGGTTTGTTTTCTTTTGACAAAATGAAGTCAATTATTGTTCCTTGAGCACTATTACACATCCAAGCCAAGTTAACCTACATGTTGACCTTTGACCTTGAGGTGACATACCCAATTATGGCATGTGACACGCAGTTCCATGCTGTTTCACATCCATACCAAGTCTGAACTCAATACATGCAACAGCTCAGAAAATTTGTCCCGGACAAGCATTTTTCCGAGACATGACCTACATTTTGACCTTTGACCTTGAGGTGACAAACCTCATTGTTGCACGCGACACGCCGCCCAATGCTGTTACACATCCATACCAAGTTTGAACTCAATACATTCAACGGTTCAGGAAATATGTCCCGGACAAGCAATTTGTGACGTACGGACGGACGGACGGACGTAAGGACGGAAGGACGGACGTACGGACAAGGGTAACTCTTAATGCCCCCCATAACTTCGTTGCGGGGGCATAAAAAAAGAAAATGTTTGGATGCACAGCTAAAAAGGGTGAGAGAGAAAACAAAAACAGATTAATTAATCGCTTGTAATATATATTTAATCAGTATTTTGTGATTAATTTGAAGTAATTGACAAGATCTTGCTATAAACTTAGTGAAATGTATTCTTGATTAAGGTTTTATATCTAAATAAAAGGTTGAAAAAGTTTTTGTTTCACGAATTTAGGTTACATATTTTTGTTTTTTGAATTTTGGTATTCAACTTTGATAATCACTATTTCTCAACGCATTTATTAAGATATTCAGAGTTATTCTTCACGAAAGTTATCTATCTTTTCAATCTATCAAGTAGAATTGATTCTAATGATTCAAAAATGTAACTTCCTTGATACAAGAATGTTGATTCACGTTTTTGCCAAAAGAAAATTTCTTCTACAATTATGTACTAATGTTTTGAAAAATGTTTGATGGACTAAAACATTTATCAATGTAAACCAAATAGCATTCCATTCCACGTATTCATCTAGTCAATCACTAGGGAAACAGCATTACACCCAAGTGCATTCAATGGCAAATGACTAGACGCCCCTGGTAAGTTTGACGATATTGCATTCATAAAATACAAATAATGGTAGAGTAAGTACGCCGCCCAATGCTGTTACACATCCATACCAAGTTTGAACTCAATACATTCAACGGTTCAGGAAATATGTCCCGGACAAGCAATTTGTGACGTACGGACGGACGGACGGACGTAAGGACGGAAGGACGGACGTACGGACAAGGGTAACTCTTAATGCCCCCCATAACTTCGTTGCGGGGGCATAAAAAAAGAAAATGTTTGGATGCACAGCTAAAAAGGGTGAGAGAGAAAACAAAAACAGATTAATTAATCGCTTGTAATATATATTTAATCAGTATTTTGTGATTAATTTGAAGTAATTGACAAGATCTTGCTATAAACTTAGTGAAATGTATTCTTGATTAAGGTTTCATATCTAAATAAAAGGTTGAAAAAGTTTTTGTTTCACGAATTTAGGTTACATATTTTTGTTTTTTGAATTTTGGTATTCAACTTTGATAATCACTATTTCTCAACGCATTTATTAAGATATTCAGAGTTATTCTTCACGAAAGTTATCTATCTTTTCAATCTATCAAGTAGAATTGATTCTAATGATTCAAAAATGTAACTTCCTTGATACAAGAATGTTGATTCACGTTTTTGCCAAAAGAAAATTTCTTCTACAATTATGTACTAATGTTTTGAAAAATGTTTGATGGACTAAAACATTTATCAATGTAAACCAAATAGCATTCCATTCCACGTATTCATCTAGTCAATCACTAGGGAAACAGCATTACACCCAAGTGCATTCAATGGCAAATGACTAGACGCCCCTGGTAAATTTGACGATATTGCATTCATAAAATACAAATAATGGTAGAGTAAGTACATGCTGAGGCATTACGGAATATATCAGTATACAGACATGACAAAATACTACATAAAAAGGCATCACACAGGTTGTTAAGGGCCAGGCGAAATCTACAACACGATAGGAACGGTTTTTTTATAATCAAAGTACTCAAAGTACTGATCGGTTCTGACATATGTATAATACTTATACACTAATGAGTTCTTACCAGCAGAATATCGTTTATCACGGTTGTCAGTTTAACACATGTTTGTTTTGTATGGGTATTTAGCCTAAGACAAGGCAATTACATATTCGTCTTATGTGATGTAAACTACTGCCATTTTAAATGAGTTACAGGTATAATGTAATGTCTTTCAGCAGCTAATTATTATCTGAATATGCAAACTACTTTCTAAATTTATCTTATTCTTAAAAATTGTTTTGTGTGAAATCGCTTGGCCAATAGAAACCCATTAACGGTCTCAAGTTGAGTAGATAAAATTTTGTGGCAACCGAATCCGGCATCTTCGTGTCAATCTTAGTATGTCAATTTTATGGATCAATTTAATACGAATTTGATATACAGCAATATATTCAGTTATTTAAAGAGACTTAGGTGGTAGAGTGATTCAAAGCGTGATCACAGTGCCTCTCACCGAATAGGTTCGAATCGCACTCGGGCAGATTATAATGTGAGACAGTTTGTCAATTCTTTTACCAAAGGTTGGCGTTTTTTCTCTCCAAATACTTTGGTTTCCTCCACCAAACCTTACCTGAACGTCTCGATATAAGTAACAGAATCTTGACAGGTGCGTAAAATAAACATAAATTAAATCTAATCATTTAAAATATACCAACGATAATGCAAATATTATAGATATACATGTAGTAAAATTCTACATTTTGATGATGACACAACGCTTTATTGTATTGTTGATGAATCTTTTGCTGATACCAAATAATGATTTTGACCAAATAAAGGGGTAGTTAAATAATTGGTGTCCTTTACTCCAAATGGAACTGAGAACATGTTGATAATTTAAACACAATGGGACTATGTCATCCTTGTCGTGATATTAATAAAACATTTATACAAGACAGTTGAATAAAAATCGTGATAACTTTACTTCTGACTTTTCTTGGTGGGCATTTGTTATTTATGGCCATTTTCTGCATTTTCATATTACTAAAATTTAATTCATATTACTACGAGAAATCATATTTAATTTTAAAACCATTATTGAAATAAAGCAATACTGTCTGAGACAAAAATGGCTGACGAACTCTTAAAAAAGGGTTGAAAATATTGATATCGAAGGTCTCTGCATTGTATGTAGAGGTACAAAGCTGACACACACTCGAGCTATATCATAAAACGGGTTGTTGAACTTTAGCCACAGAGAGAGAGAGAGAGAGAGAGAGAGAGAGAGAGAGAGAGAGAGAGAGAGAGAGAGAGAATTTGACAAATTAAAAAAATATATAGCCCACAATTTACTAGCAACCTCGTTCCACGATCGAATAAACGAATTCATTTACATGATGCGGGTTTATTTAATTTTTAAAGTTTTATGTGAAGAACATCATTTCATTGTAATTTATTTTGGCATAACAACCAGTTTTAAATTACTTAATTATTATAATTGTGGATATCGAATGGGACAAACTACTTTATGGAAGATTGAGGTTGGAATGTTGATTTTTACAATATCGTTTGTCACAAAAATAAGTTAATGGTCGTTATTGTCGCTAGCTGTGACCTTGTTGAAAATATAAAACACTTTCTTCCACTTTGTCATTCGGCTGATGCGATTCAGAACGTTTAATACACCTTCTTAATTACGTTAGAGTATTTAAAACTTCCTGTATGAGAATCTTATTTTATAACTCCAACAAAATGGAGAATTTTCTATCGATGTGGTTGGTTGTTATGTTGACTAACGTCGTATCAGCAATTTTCCGCTCTTTGTAATGAAAGCAAGATTATTAGTTTCTAAGGATTAATCTAAGTGATGTGTGTGAAAGTGTTCAATGGTCTGCCTTGTAATAGCGCGATCTCATAGCGACTTTAAGTTAAGGTACAAGCTAACCGAGTCTGTATACTGCAGACAAGACAAGCATACATCACCTTAGTCACATTATCCTGGCAACGTGGTAAACCAGTCATAACTCTGGCCCTTTAATGTCGAGCGCCAGACGTCAATTTTTTACGTCTTACCCCGGCTGGGGTTTGGACTCCTAGACCCCCAGACCTCCCGCTTTCGAGACGGACATTCTACCACTGAGGCACCGAGGTGGTTTCTATCTATACAAGGTTCTATCATATATCCGAACGTTTTACGTATCATAGATGTAACGTATCATAGATGTCCTTTCCTGTAGCTGACACACACACACACACACACACACACACACACACACACTTTCCATTTTCTTCTTTAAATTTTTAAAGTTATTTATTCATTCATTTAGTTATTAATTTAATTATTATTTATTTATTTATTAAGTATTGGGAAACTTCATGTTTTATAATATTTCTTATGTCAGATTCAGAACGGTTGGTATATAAACTATAATAGTGATAAGACCTCACGCGCGCTACAATTCGGGCCAACGAGCTAGATTAATATAAGTTGCACAACTTGTTTCTAAATCGTTGTAAAAGAAATAAAGTTTAATTTTTTTTTTAAATAGTGATTTTCTTCTTTTGGGATCCTTCTTTGATGTACCTGTATTTGTAATTTATGATTATATACGTTCAGTAAAGTAATTACAATTTCAACTTTTTTTAACTGTTGAAATTAATATGAAACAGGTTTAGTTTCATTGGCTCGTCATTAGTGGATATTGATCAAAATTAGCAGGTTAATTTAAAGTCCTCTGAGAAGCCGATTGTCTTTACTATACCAACCTATGTACTAGATGTAAAACGTATTGAAAAGTCAGCATATGGCAACTTTATGTGTAATTTTGAATACATGTGTGCTTTATTTCATTAAAGATTATAAACTTTGTTGTTTTTTTTATTTTTTATTTATTTATTTATTTTGTTGCTGTGTTTATCAGCTCTGGTAATTGTTTTTCTTTTTCTTTTCTTTTTTTTTTTTTTGAATTGCTGTTGTCTTTGGCATCTACAAAATTATCATCTGTGTATTTTATCTGTCAATCAAGCGGCTAACAATTGCAAGGGTCCAATTGGTAATTAGCGTTAACAGATACAAAATGGAGCCAACATAGTGGTTTTTCGGAAATATGTTTAAAGTTCGTTTTTTCTTTTTTCTTTTTTTTTTTTTTTTTTTTTTTTTTTTTTTTTTTTTTTGAAATTAGAAAGGGATTTAATTTTCTTAACAAAATATTTAATCATACATAGAGAAATTACCCAAAGACCATATGACTGCAAGATGTTTGAGGTGAATCGATAAGTTCGCGGTATATCGTCACATGACGGATGTTCTTCACTCCGGTTAGGTTGAATTTATAAATAATATTTATTGAAAACAATCATAACTTCATGCTTTTAGTTATAAAGTAAAAGCTTGGTTTTGAGGCTATTGTCATACTTTTTAGGAACTTTTACCAGATTCCCGACGGAAAACTAAATTTTTGACTTTTGAAGAACCATCTTTTCAGTTTAATCTTTAATCTTTCTCAATCATGCTAAGCTGGGAAGACATGCGGTCGGTAGAAATTCTATGTAACAGATTAGTAATAATGTTTTCTATACCATATATATATTGTACGTATTCACAAAGACGGGACTCCTGCTGTTTGGATATGAAAGCTGAATATAACAAATCCTATACTGAAATCTAGAAACTTGAATGCTCTTGACCCTCCTGCTTCTTTGATTTAATTTGATTTGATGGGGTTTTACGTCAAAGTCAAGAATATTTCAGTTATATCGAGATGTTACCAGCTATAGGTAAAGTGGCAGAAAGTTTTACCTTTGCAGTACGCTTAGGTCAATTTGCAGGGAGGTTCTTTAGCGTGTCACGCCTGCCGTAACACGGGGCGTCAGATTTTAGTTCCGTAATTTTTATTTCTAACTGCCGAGTGCGGGGCGAAAGAACAGTAACTACAAAATTTTAATTCTTGGTCAGACCCGGTCGGGGTTCGAACCTAGACCTTCCACATACGAAGCAAGTTACCCACTGAGCTTCTTTTGCTTATTAGCCTTGTCACAATTGTATAGTGTCATTCTGGACAATAGATTTTTTGAATGGTTGAATAAATTTATTGGCATTGTGAATAAACAGAATGATTTCGGAATGCAGGTCAAAAATTAACGCTTAAAAACAATCGTTCTAAGACAACATGCCATGCGTTAACTTACTGTGCATTTATATACCTCGAAAGGGTGGAAAGACAGTGTTTTGGTAGAAAATTCAAACTTTTTACCATGGCATTAAAATGTAAAGGCATATATATCAGGGTATTGTAGGTATTGATATGGCAATCAATTTGATAACATATGGTTCAAAGTCATATGTTCAAATGTCAAGGGTATAGCTTCATTAGTTAATTATCTTGAAAACTATTAACATTTTATATAGGCATATATATTGGAATATTGTTGGTACTGGACATTTTGATCACTTTGATATATGGATCAAGGTCATATGTTTAAAGGTCAAGGTTATAGCTGCATAAATAAATTCCAAACTGGCAAAAATTTTAGAAAGTTTCTATAATTACAGTTATTGTCTATTGTACTTTAATTTGCAGACAATTTTGGGCATATACTCAGGTGAGCGTTTAGACCCATGGGTCTCTTGTTTTTGTCTTGTTGTCGTAAAATATGCTCCAAATGCTGCTGATATGGTGATATGGATTAGAAGGTAAATTAATCACAATGGTATTTAATTATTAATTTTGCAGAAGAAAATACAAATAAAAAATGTTCACTTACGGGCGGATGACATGTAACTGGAATTATTAATTTGTTTATAGTCTATAACTACATTCACTAAAAGAATACTCGCATATAAACATAATGTTAATAACCTTTTACCCGTTATGCATGAGCAATTTTGTTATTTAATTTGTGGTCAAAAATTGTAATTGTAAAAAATTGATTCTATATAAACTGCACATAAATTATTTACATCATTATAGTTTTTTCTTACAAACATTACATTGCCTTTGAAAATCAAGAAGCAGGATTTCTACCGTGCGCATTAAAAGATAAAACAAAAATGTTTTTAAAAAAGTCTGAAAAGATTTTCTTTTTATAATGGTGTTTCGTAGAAAATTATTGAAGAAAAAATTGAAAAAGTAAAAAAGAGTTATGTTAACTTTTCTTCCATATAACGATTTCTTATAATGAATGAATGGATGAATGAATGAATGAAAGAATGAATAATTTCGGCATCTTATAATCGGACATTTCCTATCCTCAGCTTTTTTGTCGATATGTGAAAGCGGAATTTTTTTTTAATCTGAAATTATTCGTTTATGAATTAGATAAACTTTAAGAATAATTCAACAAATTTTATCATTTAAAAATTATCGCAACACTGATTATTTAAACTATTTTTTGTAAGTTTATCGTAAATCTCTCAAAATTTTCGCTTTACTGATATAATTGTTTGTTCTATTGTTTGTTATAATTTCAATTCTTCGGCTCGCAGTCTGTTGATTACGTCATTATACCCGACAGCAGTTGGATATCGGACTGCGAACCGGTAACATCTCGACTTGAATGCTTTATCTTAAAAGTAAAACTTGTTTTTAGTTAATTTGGCTAATTTCCTCGTGATCTGCTAGTTTACAGTTGTGTTAAAAACCAACATGGCACTGAAAAGCGATTTTATACATAATTAATATATCTTTCACGTGTCTTTAAGACTAATCTTCTCTAGTAGTTTTGTATAGAGTGACATTAAGATTTAAACAAAATTAAAATTATTAATCTATGTAAATTTATTAATGTTTTTAATAAAAGAATTTTTTTCCTGGTTAACATCGCTACTGTTTATATTGTATATGATTTATTTATTTTTTTATATGATTCTGACATAGTTACGTATTTTTATAAGCAGATTAAAACATAAGACCTACATAACATTTTGATAAACCGAAGAATGCAATTCCAGTAATTTGTGTGTTCTTACAAACTGAAATAGCGTAACATTATTAAAAAGAATAAAGAACTGGTTTCGATTTAAAAATAAAATCAAATAAATTGTTTGAAGGAAAAAATCGGGTATAACGGTACTTTAAGTAGTGAAATAATTTTGGATTCTCAATTAATGTTTTAATGCTGAACAATGTAGATGTAGAGCGTACTTTATATTAACTATTTAATCGTGTTATGAATTTAAAATTAAATTCTTAAAATTTTACTTTTATTTTTTTTTTCATTTATAAAAACAATTAAATTTTGCAGATTTTCAGAAAAAAATGAAATAATTACTGAACTTACCCTACTGCTTATAAGAACGTGTATTCCTTTCGGTGAATCTTCCTCAGTTTATTAGAACAGATCAAGATTAAATTAATTTTAGCGCGTGGATATCTACCGATTGTATTTTGTGCCCGATTTTCTCTTATGCACCAATCGATTTTACAAACAAAATAAACACAACCAATCGTGGGAAGTAATTGCGGCTTACACGTGTGATATCGTCTCTACAAACGTGGTTCACTTGTGCGTATCAAACACGTAATATTTGGTACACCCGCCCTCATTTAACTCTAATTTCCGTGTTTTTATTTTAATCGTCCAAGAATTGGAACAATATCGACTAACCGAATTCTGTTCACTTTGTAAGGCGGATAAGTGAGGCACATTAAAATATATAACTATACATGCACTAATAACATGCAATGCACAGGGACACACAATTTTATCGCCTTATTAATTTGCTGACCGATTTATAACCTAAAAATAGAATCCGGCGATATTCAACCTTACGCGGTTATATATCTGAATACGGTCATTTGGATATTGACACCTATGCACGACTTCTCAGGTAAAATGTAGTAATGCGGGGTTTTAATATTTTATATATAAAGTGATTTACTTCTTCATAAAAAGTCATTTAGCCCACGGTGTTTGTTTATTGTGGCACAGGGCTGGGATTATTAACTACCGTAGCTTTATGGCTTGTAGAGAAAACCCCCAGAAATGGAGAAAATTATTTGTAATATTAATTCATTATTCAGACAGTAAAAATGTTTATGATAATTACAGATTACTCCATAACTACATTGCAACATTATTTAGTGTTTTTACAAATAAGCGGTTTTCCTTGTTTTGTGATTCTCGGATAACCCATTTTGATTTCAACATAATGATTGAACATCTGATGGTATACTTATCCTAAAAACTCTTACCACCTTATATAGAATTACAAAACAGTAAACTATTTGCATGCTTTGTTGATTTAAATCAGACAGAATTGTCTTTTATATAAAATGATGCATAACATGACTGGTAGAAGAATTATTTCTGTTTTTTATTCACATTTACTTCAGCCAAAATCAATAACAAATATTAAGATTTCTTTTGTACGTGTGGTTAAAGAAGCAAGTAGTCTGTATACAACTAAATTTTAATTAGTTTATGAATAATATACATTCTATTTTTGACTCCAGTTGTCGAATAGTTCCAGCTTTGCAGATTATTAGGTTATTTTCTCTGGATCACATTAAGGCCTTAAAAATTCTTCAAATAAACTTCGTTAGTACCATTTGAAATTGCAGTTGACAGTAAACACTGCAAGACCAAAAATCTTACTTCTGATTTTGAAACTCCACAGTTGTTCTCTAACAAAATGAGTTTACCAAAAAATCCAAGATTACAAGTTTTAAGAAATATCATTGATTTTCAGATATCTTTGACAAGTAATCATTGGATTATCTAGAAAAGGCCAGAAAAACTTATATGGTAGAAAATATTATTTAGACAAATTTATCAGAACTGTCGCATGCAGAATTTTTAATTTTTGCGCTTCACAGTTTTCTATTACTTCATCTTGTAAATTGTGTTATCTTGTCTGATCTGCCTAAATTTAACTTAAAATTCTGAGTTTTGGTTCATTGATATTTTTGAAATGGTTTTCCATTCATATTAAAGAGCAGAAAAATAACTGACAAAATCATTGACAATATATTCTTTGACCAATGTCCATTTAAGAAAGTGGATCTAAACTCTTGAAATATTAAAGATTATGTTGGAAAGTCATGTTGCAAGTTTGTCCATCGTCCAGAATCGATTTTCATTCTAAAAATTGTTTATTTAACTCAAACATTACCAGATAATCTCTCTTAAAATCAATCTTGAAGCTTTACAAGAAGATTTACATTATTTTACTGATATTCTTGATAATACTGGGCCATCTCTTGCCATGACCTTGATAATATTGGGCCATCTCTTGCTGTAAAAGAGACATCTCAAGGGCCAAAGTATTGATTATGTTAAATTTTCACGGATATACCTGTACTTGAATTTGGATTTAAACTCGGTCCTTGCTACTTATGATAGATAAATATGACTTAAAAATAACCAATAAATATTTAAATGATGAAACTATTATAAGTGTGTCAATGAAACAACTTGCAACAGCTGATACTCAAGGTCAAATGACGTCAAAGCGCACACGCACTTAAATGTGAACCAGGAAGTAAAATAGTATGCATACACATCTGCATACTTTAAGGGACTACCGATTTGTTCTGATGGATATGAACCTCAATAGTTTTTTTTGTTGATTAGACAAGAAAGAAATACTACACAAATCACAATATCACATGTATGACTTGTACAATGATTTTAGAATTCAGAAAGAATTGAACCTTATCACCACCAACTAGTTACCAAGGTCTTAAATACGTGCATGTATATCGCTTACTTTAATATTTGACTTAATGTATGAATACTAACGTAAGTAGCATATCAAGTATGTTGTAATAAGAAATACTTACCAAATGAGTCGGGGGAGGGGATGCTGATACATTAGGAAACTTGGGAACGAGCACTTGGTACTAGTTATCTTCTGATATATATATATATATATATATATATATATATATATATATATATATATATATATATATATATATATATACAAATACTAGTATATATAATTATATAATATCGACGACAAGGTTATTAATAACTTATATATAATCAAAGATAGGTAAAAGGTATGTTTACATTATCAAATTATTTGATACAATCTGATTAAAGTCACTTAAAAGACTATCTAGACTTTATAAAATACTTGATCTAAGGTTTTTAAGAACTTTGATGGAATAAGACTTCATCCTCTCTTTTTTACAGCTTGCATAAAAATGATTGAATATTTTTAACCTCTATTTGGGGCTAACTAGGTCAAGCTTTTATACTCACAGGCAGCATACTGATGTTAAATGGATTATTTACTCTAAATAAAAGCATGATAATAAAGATAATTTACTGAAGAAAATTTCCCTAGAGGATTACTGCTTTTCATTTTTATGCTTTTATGCTCGATTCTTTACTTTGATGAAAGTTGATGAAATTCAACCATAACAGTTGATGGAATTCAACCATAGCAAATGATGGAATTCAACCATTCAGAGTTAGGATCAAGCAAGGTCAGAATTTCTAGTCGCATTCAATGCTACCCAAAGAAAACAGTGTCGTAAAAAGAATGTATAAAAGAGCTATTAATTGTAATGTAAAAGTACTCCTCGATGTCCGCTCTGCAAACTTTGACAGAAAACTTTGTGGTTTAATAATCGAAACTTTAGTCAAAGGTCTTTGTTTAATGAAATTTGTAGTGCAAACATACCCACTTGTGGATCAAAGTACCAAAAACTATCTTTAGTCTGCTGGAATCCTATTTGATTAAAACTTTGTCAGTTCAATCGCTGATGGTATATGATTTGATTTCTATTGATACTCTGGTTGGTTTCAACAATCTCTGTATAATAAACAACAAATCATCTTGATAAGGCAAAACATCTTCGAAAAAGTAACCAACTTACTTCAGTCTTCCAATGTTAAAACTTTACTTGAGTTTTGATGCTTACCCAAGAATAACTAGCTTACAATCAACCAGAAATATATAACATTACTTAAAGAAATAGAAATAGACGATCAATCTGGAAACACAAACTCATAAGGGGTTAATACTACATTTCGAAATACATGTATTAAGTTAAATGCAAGGACATAGTATAAGTCATACTAATACCAAGACGAAACATATCACCAAAGACTGTAGGACAATTTAAGCAATCAAAAGTACATTGATCCAATGCTCCTGATCAATGTCATTACCCCCGAATTAAATATTTGTATCGGTCATTGTTCACCAGTTCAGGTCCTTCAACCTGCGTATGGATAACCTACAGGGCATTGCATCCTACCGGTGAAGAATGAAGAATATTTAATTGACTCAAGGATAAAATGTAGAGTTATGCTAAATTGGGTACGAGTCCCGAGTCAAGTCACCGAGACATTTGTCTTATTATACAGTTCTGGGGTGATGGAGGAAATCGGAGTACCAGATAAACCACACTTTCGCAAGCGAGCTTAATAAATTTCTTACACAAATTTCTGTCCGAGTGGGTTTCGGAATTAGGCATCGAGAGACAAGGTGATCCGCAAGCGACCGATTAAGACCACTCAGTTCCAAATTAGGGTTTAAACACATCAATCATAATTTGACTAGTTGGTTTAATCCCATCAAAACATTAAAGAAAATGGTGAGAGTTCTTTCAAAATATTTTGAAAATTGTTCAACTATTTTTTGTTAATTCTAACACCTTTCAGAACCGAGTTTGATCAAAACCTTGACAGGTTTCCACACGTATTTAAAGTGCATATGACATTTTGGACTTCTTAATACTAAATATTTTAAAGAAAAAGTCTTCTTAATACTAAATTAAATATTTTTTAAAAAGTATTACCTTAAAACAGTCAAAGAAACAAAAGTGTATTTAATATTAGGAACAAAAAACCACAAATAAAGCGGTTTGAAATTTAAATTGTTTGTTTACAACATGTACTTTTAAATACATATTTGAAGCGTGCACATTGCTGAGTAAGTTGGTCATGGTCAGGATTACCGTATACTAGGACAAAAATCTTTAATTCGTGAGTGATTGAATTCTGTCCAAAATATTGTATAAGTGAAGTAAATGGACTATAATATATTTCCAATACACTAAACAGACAAAGAACAATACTTAAATCATGTACTGATTTGAATTCTATTAAAATAATGCATTCAAAATCAGCACATGGCAACTTTGAATGCATTATTTTAAAAGAAATTCAAAATTAGCATATGACACTTATGTAAAGGTTTGCAGAAATGTGTCTTGTCGAATACCCGATACATGTTTACCAATAAATATTAAATGAAAGGCTGTAAATTTCAAGATATCCGACGGAATGAACATTTCGTATAAGGCGTATTGGCAAACGTTTTGAATACTTAGTGTAAAACAGGTTCCATCAGAACAGATGTTCAATATTAGCTGTTTTTTTCCTATTGTATCGGATACATTTTTCTTTTTTACGTAAAATCATTGGTGTTTTGTATAAAAGTTTACTACTTGCAAACTTACTGCACACGTATCGGATATTCTTTCTCACTTTATATCAAAGATTAACAATCTCTACTGTTAAAACAGTCTAGTTAAGGCAAGTTCATGTAACAGAAATCATTAGATATCAATTACCAACAGCGCCACACAACATATATATACAACTTCCGTTGTATACAGGAGTCACAAATTGCACAATAATTCGAGAAACCTATATTTACACCGTAAAACCTGATTTTGCGGTCGTAAAACCAGGTTTTGCCCCGTAATCGCAAACTAGGTTTTACGACGCAAAACCTGGTTTGGAGACCGTAAAAGTAGGTTTAACGACTGCAAAACCAGATTGCACGGCTTAAATGTAGATTTCTCGGATTATTGTGCAATTTGCTTGCCAAAGACATCCTACTAATTTTGGTTAGTGTCTGATCGACCGCAAATGGGTTTTATCTTGCCATGACCTCTATTGTTTGTCATGGTATCAAAAATCATTATTACGTTCAAATGTAATATTCTAAAAAATCCTGGTTAGTTCTGAAGAAAGTGGTGGTTTGCAAATGCGAAAATATTGAACTTTTCGCATAACGAGGCTTTTCAAGAATCCATACGTTGGCAGATCTAATGTTTAAAAACAATTTTGTAAAAATTGAATGACTGTAGATTTGATTAAAAGATTTTCAGCATTGTTTATTTTCCTAATTCTAAAAAGATAAGAAAATTGTGAAGAGTTTTTTTTTTTACCTCAATCTACCATATGGTCAAATCAAAACAACAATTGGTTAAAACAATTCGACTCTGTTCTCTAACGCCGAGCATCTAGGGAGGATGTAGTATCTCAAATTATAAAGTCTTGTGCATGACCAGGTCTTTGTTGGAACTCCCAGCCTCTCATATTCGAGGCAGGTGCTAAATCAAGAGAATGCAACAAACTAGTAGTTTTAATTTAATTTCCCTAGAGTTCGCTCTAGTCCAAGACAAACCGTATTACACACTCGCGACTCTTTAGTATACAATGCTTTGTTTTTGAATTATATTTAACTATAATCTATAGTTAATGTCCATAATGTAAGCAAGGATAATAAGAGATAGTAAAATGGTATCGGGAATGTCAATTATTGGTGATAGTCAAGATCATATATCTGAGTAATTAAACATACAATTATAACAAGAGCTGTGTTATGTCAGAAGACCAGCAACAAAGTCTGTCTGCACAAACTGTGGGACTAGTTGCACCCACAAGAACACAAGATACGAGAAACTGGATGCAAAGAACCATAACTACAATTTTGTGGAAAGTTGAAACGTGACATGAAAGCCTTTTTTTAATAACATTACTGCTTCTTGTGGAACCATGCAAAAGGAATTAAATGAAAAAAGTTCTTGCATTTTCTACATTATGTCTTTTTTTAGCACTCGAAGGGCAATAATTCCTGAAAAATTTCATGCAAAATCTTCAATTTATGTACATCTTCATATGATCTCGATAACATATGCCTAATTTAGAAACAATCAGACACAAAAACCCGTTCTATATGTTAAACATTGTTACTTGTTGTAAATCCATACTAAATTTGAAAGGAATTAAATGAAGATTAAAAAAGTTTTGCATTTTCTACATTATGTCGTTATTTAACCTTTGAATTCAACCTGTGACCTTCATCTTCAATACTTGGACCTAAAATTTATACGCGACACACCGCCTTCCATCAATACATGTTTGATATAAACAGTATTTTATTCAAAAAAAAAAAAAAATAAATAAATAAAAATAAATATATTACAATACATTACAAGTATAACAAATTCCAGGATTCTGGAACAAGAGTTAAACTCTTATATTAACCAGTCTGCTCATAGTTGAGTTTCATGATTTAAGAAGTTACTAATAATAACATAGAATGATTAACATAGAATAAATAAAACAATTAACTATGGTGTGTGTGTGTGTGTGTGTGTGTGTGTGTGTGTGTGTGCCAATAATAATAATAATAATAATAATAATAATAATAATAATAATAATAATAACAATGATAAAAATGAAAAGACTGATTTGATAAACAAAATATTAAGTAAGTTTGGTGGGTGTGTTGTAATCGTCTAACAAAAATTAAAGTAGTATGCAGTCTAAAATACACTGATAACAAGAAGGTAAATAGAAATTAGTTAAATCGTTTAGTTTGTATAATAAATTTTTGAACAGTTAAGAAAATCGTTTTATTTTGATCTAACGATAATGAAGGGTCTCCAAATAAAAGTTTCTCGACACTTAAAACATATGGTAGATTTTCTAATGTTACAGCACGAACATGACTAAAGTTTTGACAATAAATAAGAAAATGTGCTGTGTCTTCCACTTGACCAAATATACAAAATGGGTCTGGGACTAGGTTTTTGCGATATAAATGGTATTTAAGTGCACTACATTCTAAACGCAGACGTGAGTGGAAAATTTGACCAATTCTTGAGCCACAAATGAAGTAAGAAGGGATTTTTCTACTGGTATTAATATGTTTTTTGAAAACTGACAAAGAACTATTTTTTATTTCTTCTGGCAATTCGTTCCAATCTCTAGTAGTACGGGGTATGAATGACTTGTGATAAAGGGCTGTTTTGCACATAATACTTTGAATATTATGAGAACCCCGTGTATTGTGTGAATGGATATGTTTATAGGAGGGTGGAATTAAGTCACATAGATATTGAGGGGCTAAATTTTTAAACATTTTATAAAACTGTAATAATCTTTGATTGGTTCTTCTTTTTTCTAATGTTTCCCATCCCGTTTCTAAATAAAGTAGGCGAATACTAGCTAGTTTGGTTGCACCGCAAACGATGCGAGCTGCTTCCAAATTAACTTGTTCAAGTCTAGTTTTTAAGTGTTCTGACGTATTATCCCAAATAATATTACCATATTCTAATATAGGTCTTATAAAACTAAAGTAAATTGCTTCCAAAATATCACGTGATAAAATATATTTATACTTCCTTAGAATAAATAGTCTAAAATAAGCTTTGTTAAGGTGTCATCAACGTGATGTTGCCAAGTGAAATCTGAGTTGAAGGTTATTCCAAGGTGTTTGTGTTGTTCAACTTCTTGAATTAAGTTATCGTTCGCTTTAAGTTTCATCTTGGTATCATCATCAAGTCAAAAGATATGGACTGAGTTAGAAAACGTTAACGTACGTATATATGTACGGACGGACGGTCAGACAATGCCATTACATAATACGCCCCGTTTCACGGGTGTATAAAAGAAGATGAATCTGGAAATACAAATTATCTCAGAAGGATTGCTACGTTTCGAAATGTTTTGTTACGTGCAGGGACATTGCGTAAATCAGATTTATACCGACTTACCGAGGTGAAAAATTATTGCTAACGACTTGTCACTGTAGGTAGTACTGTAGGGAGACAATCACTAAAAAATTTTGGAAAAAGTTAAATTGCTATGATATTTGATGACATCAAGTCAATTAAGTCTATTTCATTGTCTACGTTCAAAACGTCAGTTAAAATGTCTAAATAAGTTCTTTTTTTTTAGACATTTTAAATGCAAAACTGTTCATAATCAATTGTGAAAAAAACCGAGTGTGAAAAATAGAAAAGTATTTAAACGCTACTGTCCCCTTTTATATTTAAGCAATCAAATGTACATTGATTCGACTTTTTGTCTTGCATAATTAAACCGACCGGGATTACACATGTTCCTGATCAATGTCAATATCCCGAATTACATACATGTACACAGTGCCATTAATTATTATTATTATTATTATTATTTTGATTCTCTGAATTGGTCATTGTTCTTTGATTCCAGTCTTTCAACCTGCGCATGGATAGTAGAATATATTCTTTACTTTAGGATAAAATTTTGAGTTTTGCTAAATTGACTACTAGTCCTCCCGAGTTTACCGAGACGACAGTCAGTTCTGGGGTGGTGAAGGAAAACGGAGTGCCCGGTAAACCACATGTTCAACAAACGAACTCAAAACATTCTCAGAAAAGGATCTTTGCGTGTGGGATTCAAACTTAGACGGCGAGAAAAACAGTGATCTGTTAGTGTGTCGTGGGATTCAAACTTAGACGGCGAGAAAAACAGTGATCTGTTAGTGTGTCGTGGGATTCAAACTTAGACGGCGAGAAAAACAGTGATCTGTTAGTGTGTCGTGGGATTCAAACTTAGACGGCGAGAAAAACAGTGATCTGTTAGTGTGTCGTGGGATTCAAACTTAGACGGCGAGAAAAACAGTGATCTGTTAGTGTGTCGTGGGATTCAAACTTAGACGGCGAGAAAAACAGTGATCTGTTAGTGTGTCGTGGGATTCAAACTTAGACGGCGAGAAAAACAGTGATCTGTTAGTGTGTCATTTAGACCACCCGGCTAACCTTACAGAGCAAACTTTAAAAAAAACTTTGCTAGGTGAATATACCTACCTAAAGTACATATGACATTTTTGAACTTCTCAAGACTTAATATTAAAAATAGTCTTACGTTTTAAAAGTTAAATATATATAAGAGTATTTATTATTTAAAAAAAGTACAAGAATAAAATGGGGTTAAAATTTAAACTGTCTTTTTCAACATGTACTTTTAAATGCAGATTTAAATAAGTATACGTTACTATATAAGTTGGCCATGGTTAGCACATAACGGGACAGTAGCTATAACTCAAAAGTTTTTGATTCAAATGATTGAATTTTGTCCAAAATATCGTGTAAGTAAAATAAATGATAACTTTGTATATCTTTCAAATACACTTTACAGAAAAAGAACAATACTTATGTGGAGGTTTGAAGAATTATGTTTTGTCAAATCACATGCATTTTACAACTATTCTGAAGGAAAAGGGAAGTTTTTAAAATTAGATGCAAGTTTGTGCGTTGTAATTTTCATAGTATCCGAGGGAATGAAAATTTCGTGCTCGCTAATACAAGGCAGACCATCACATGTATACATGCACTTATTCTCAGAATAATCTTCAGATTCGTCACAAATAAGTGAAAAATTGCTAATGCGACAATCAACTAATTAAACACTTATATGCCTGAAAAATTAATTAAGACTGTCGGTTTACTCGAAGCTGTGTGGCATAATTTTAAACGAAATTAAAAAATAAATTTTATATTTCATTTCAATTTGTTGAATACATGTCGTCTAAACTTTAATTTCTACTTCACCGACTTAAAATGAACAATACCTTAGTAACCTTTTACCTAGCCTATTAAAACATTCATAGAATTTTTTCGTTTATTCGCACTAACTTTAACCTTGTCAAGAAACAAGATCAGCTGCTCTGTAACGACAATGAAATTAAACATAAATTAACATAGTTATGACGCATCGTTTACTACGAGTAGACCTTGATATCTGGAAAACTATGTACATAAGTATGGCGAGTGATTTGTTCCATTTCATAAATTTGTATTTTCGCAAAGTGGGCCTTCTTAGCTATAAAACGAAAAAAAAAAACGATTTCGCCAACATTTATTTGAAAATCACACTAAATGCTGTAAATATAACGTTTTTATAGTATCAGCATGCAATGAAACAGTTTTTAACCATTTCGTTATATGTATGACTGTATTCAATTGTCAATTTTTTAAAATAGACAAATAGAAATAAATTATATTGTTTACCTCCAGTGTGTGTCTCGGTAGCATGTTCGTAACTAACAAAGAGAACCAGGACGATCAAATGCTAAAATTATTAAATTTAATAAAGCTAAACAACAGAACAGCCAAGCGATGAACACAAATAAATGAATAACAAATAAAAACTATTAAGCTTACAAATACAATGTTGACTTAATCTTACTATATACAGTTCTGAATAAGATATTATACATAAAATATCATAAAATATGTACATTGAGCTTGGATACAGTATGTGCCCTGAAGTTTACAAAAACTATGGAAGTTATATATCAAGATTGTCTATGACAAGAATTAATCTATACTTCTATATTTAAAAACTATTGAATAGATACAAAATGCCTGTTTATATGAGTGAAATGTTTCAAACTTGAAATAATCAAAACTGTTTCTATATTATGTGGCAAAAATTGTGTATTTCTACACAGACAAAGATGAACATGTTTTTTGTGGTGGAAAAATACGAACATGCGTAAAATGACACTAATATATGGCAAAAAGTCAATTTTCTTTAGATAGCTAGGTGAATGACCTTTACAATAATAAAATAAAAAATTCAATGTAGAATTTAATTTCACAAAATTATGATACAATGATATACAAGCGGACCAGATTTTACATAAAAACACCTGGAATATATATTTTTGAAAGTATAAAAGAAACATACTTGATTAAGTGTTTGATATATTAACGTTATAACCCGAATACATGTCGTTAAGTGTTTGGTTCACACATATTGTACTGTAAGTATTTAACATATCTATACAATAATGTATACAATCGACTTTGAATAATTTAGCAACGTATAAATGCCTAATGGTAATGTCATGCTACTATTGAATTGCATTATTTCATAAAAATTAAAGTAACAAGAACTTGAAAGAAATGACGTCACAACAATTAAAGTAACAAGAACTTGAAAGAAATGACGTCACAAAAATAAAACGTTGTACAATAATAATGTCATAGCCAAATTATGTTCATAATTTTAATTAAAAGTATTTAAACCAATCACAATATAATACACACCTCATCTAAGCAGTAAGTATTATATATATTATATATATATAACAATAACTTTATAAAAACTTCAATAAATGATTGTGTTATGTAATATTAACTACACAAAAATGAAAAAAAAAATGACACTCCATCTTCAAACTGTAGTGTCTGTATTTAAGCATCACCTTTTCTTAGATACACAAAAAGACATGTTTCGACAATGTACTGATCTTCTCAAGTCGTGGAGTATCTATCTTTTGTCTTACATGATGATCACTGTTCTCCAATGCACGTGTTCAAACTTTATATTCTACTCGTAACATTGGTATTATTACTTAAATTTGACCGCTGTGTTTCTGACGAATTAATAGATTTCGACTGACCTACAGGAAAGAAATAAAACATAAAAAAAATAGATCATATTAATTTTCAATGGTTATCCCCCCAAAATATATAAATAGCTCATATGCATGATTTAACTATAGTACAATGAATAATTTCAAAATCATTAACCATATGGTTATGCAGCCATGATTTTGACCTTTGAACATCTGAACTTGAACCTTATATCAAAATGGTCATAATATCAACAACTACAATATTCTATTAAATATGCTTGTACAAAACGTTAATGGTTTTCAAGATAATTTACAATTTCAGTCTTCTTCAACAGCTATGACCTTGACCTTTGAACATATGACCTTGAACCATATATCAAAATGATCGTCATATCAATACCTACAATATTCTAATATACATGCTTATACAAAAAGTTCATAGTTTTCAAGATAATTCAGTTTCAGTACACATATGCAGCTAAGACCTTGACCTTTTCAAAATATGACCTTGAACCATATATCAAAAATGATTGTGATATCAATACCTACAATATTCTAAAACACATGCTTATACAAAAAGTTAATAGTTTTCAAGATAATTCACAGTTTCAGTACACGTATGCAGCAATGACCTTGACCTTTCAACATATGACCTTGAACTATATTTCACAATGACTGTCATATCAATACCTACAATATTCTAATATACATGCCTTTACAAAAAGTTTATTGTTTTCAAGCTAATGCACAATTTTAGTATTTATAAGAAAAAATAACATTTCAGGGGTAACAACTCCTACATGGATTATCATATAGTTACGAAACTTGGTACCTTTTTAAATATTGTCATGGAGAACATTTTAACATGTTTTGAATTCATACATCTCTTAATATTTGCAATAAAATTGCCTAAGACTGCATAAATCACAACTTAGATCATGTCCTTGATTTGCGACCTTGGCCCTATTTTAAAGGTCATTTCAAAAAAAAGGTCAAAACTGAAAACCCCATGTCATTATCTGTTCAAATAATCAAGTTATAACAATTTGAAGCCATTTTACGAATTTTTTTGAATTTAACGCAAAAACGCGTAACCCATTTTGCGACCAAATTTCACGAAATGAACAAACTATAGGCTTAAAACCCTAGAGAATCCAAATATCACATAAGATTTTTTCTCCCATCATCAGTTTGGGAGAAGAAGATTTTTTAAGATTTTTGGACCCCTAGGTCACCTTGACCTAGTTTTGGTAGCCATGGCAACGCCATGAACAAATCTGAATTGCACCAGCCTATATATGCTTCTGACCAAGTATCATTGAAATCTGTCCAGCTGTTTTTGAGAAGAAGTTTAAAACAGGTGCTAACGACGCACGCACACATGCACTCACGCACGCACACACGCACGCACATACACACGCCGCGCCATGCCATAAGCTCACATGACCTTTTGGTCAGGTGAGCTAAAAAAAACTGTCAAATTACATAAGGCTAGTTTGAAATTTGAAAAACAAATGCCATTAAATCCAAAAACAAATTACTTGAAAATATCGTAAAAACAAAAGATTGTCCTAAAATACTACGTATTTGTAACTCTTACCACACATATTACACACATACATTACCGTATGTGTAACTCTTACCACACATATTTCACACATACATTACCGTATGTGTAACTCTTACCACACATATTACACACATACATTACCGTATTTGTAATTCTTACCACACATATTACACACATACATTACCGTATGTGTAAATCTTACCACACATATTACACACATACATTACCGTATGTGTAACTCTTACCACACATATTACACACATACATTACCGTATGTGTAACTCTTACCACACATATTACATACGTTATCGTATTTGTAATTCTTACCACACATATTACACACATACATTACCGTATGTGTAACTCTTACCACACATATCACACACATACATTACCGTATGTGTAACTCTTACCACACATATTACATACGTTATCGTATGTGTAACTCTTACCACACATATTACACACATACATTACCGTATGTGTAACTCTTACAACACATATTACACACATTCATTACCGTATGTGTAACTCTTACCACACATATTACACACATACATTACCGTATGTGTAACTCTTACCACACATATTACACACATACATTACCGTATGTGTAACTCTTACCACACATATTACACACATACATTACTGTATTTGTAACTCTTACCACACATATTACACACATACATTACCGTATGTGTAACTCTTATCACACATATTACACACATACATTACTGTATATGTAGCTCTTACCACACATATTACATACGTTATCGTATGTGTAACTCTTACCACACATATTGCACACATACATTACTGTATTTGTAATTCTTACCACACATATTACACACATACATTACCGTATTTGTAATTCTTACCACACATATTACACACATACATTACCGTATTTGTAATTCTTACCACACATATTACACACATACATTACCGTATGTGTAACTCTTACCACACATATTACACACATACATTACCGTATGAGTAACTCTTGCAACACATATTACACACATACAATATCGTATGTGTTACTCTCACCACACATATTACACACATACAATATCGTATGTGTAACTCTTACAACACATATTACACACATACATTACCGTATGAGTAACTCTTGCCACACATATTACACACATACAATATCGTATGTGTAATTCTTACCACACATATAACACACATACATTACCATATGTGTAACTCTTACCACACATATTACACACATACATTACCGTATGAGTAACCCTTGTCACATATATTACACACATACATTACCGTATGTGTAACTCTTACCACACATATTACACACATACATTACCGTATGTGTAACTCTTACCACACATATTACACACATACATTACCGTATGAGTAACTCTTGCAACACATATTACACACATACAATATCGTATGTGTTACTCTTACCACACATATTACACACATACAATATCGTATGTGTAACTCTTACCACACATATTACACACATACATTACCGTATGTGTAACTCTTACCACACATATTACACACATACATTACCGTATGAGTAACTCTTGCCACACATATTAACATACGTTATCGTATGTGTAACTCTTGCCACACATCAGTACACACAACTAACTTTATTACCATTCTACAACTATCTCACCTTAAATATATTGCTGTTTTGATGTTTAATTTTTCTGTAGCAGGTAAGAATTCCGAAATGCACGGAACCAATAACAAGAAGTTCAATTGTATTAGAATTAAATTACTTCGTCCTTAAAACAAACCGAAGGGATATCTGACAAGCAGTATCTCAATAGAAAAATGTCAGATTGTGAAATTTATCACGGTTGATAAAATTACACACTTTTAAAAATATCCCAAACATGACAATTTACAGAAATGTTATACCCTTAATTAGGTCATAAAAGAAGAAAAATCATATTACGTTGAACGTAGATCAAGTGATACATGTACCTGTTTTGGTGTTTATTTTAACAATTACAAGATTAGTTAAATCATCGACCATTTTTACAATGCTTTAAAAATTATATTTTAAAAAAGTAACGGTGATGACAAAACCAATAATTTGAAACTATGATGGCGTTTGAAAAAATATTGTGAAAAATTTCTTGAAAACAACTTTTTATGACAAACCTAGCTGTTCAAATATAATAATGTAAAGCGTTAACTGTGTGAATGCATTGAAAATGGGCATTCTAATTTTTTAAGCGAAAGATATATTTTAACATTAGAATAACAAAAGAAAAAAAAGGCAAGACCTTACCCTACGTAAACATGCAAAATTATTCAAATTCGCGTTTAATAGTAGTATTAAAAGTAATTTTTAGTTTTTTTTTTAATTTTTTTTTATTTTTATTATTATTTTTTTTAATTTCAATTTATTATTATAATATTTTTGAGATTGTTGTTTGTTAAGTTTGTTTTTTGTACGGCATGAATGAAAAAATAACTTGCACCCAAATGTGAAATATTTAAGTTTCTTATACAGCGCCTAGGCGGCTCAGTGGTAGAGCGTCCGCCTTTGCGGGCGGGAAGTATGGGATTTGAACCCAAGTCGGGTCATACATTAGACTTTTAAATTTGGCATTCTGCTTCCTCGTCTGGCGCTCGTCATTTAGAGAACAGGGTATTTTTAAGTTATTTTAAAAAATATCGACTGGTTCAGCAAATACTAGGATAAAGTGTGTGGCGTGCTTATCTGTTTCTTAACAAAATGTCGACCTAAGTAGGCGCTTGAACAAAACAAAACATAATCCATACTCGCAAATTTCATGGGACACACATACACGCGCGCGCGCGCGAACTTAAAGGATTAATCCTTTTGAGATTAACAAAACCTTGCCCATTCGTGAACAGCTAAATAACAAACCGACCAAACTAATATTTTTACAGTATAATCGTATATATGTGTGTATAAGATTTCAAGCCAAATAAGCCAATAAATAATAATTAAATATGAAATAACATACCATCCTGACTTCCGCGTGAACTTCTGTATTTAGCAATCTGAAACAAACAAGATTAAATGAACATGCTACATGTATGTAATTATATGTTGAATTTCGTATATATTAAATAGAAAAATTGAACGGCAATATTTGGTATGCTATGTTGTGAAATTGAATTAAATATATATAAGGTTTTACACAAGGAAAACCTCTGTTAAGTGTATTTTGTAATGCCCCATTATCACCGTTAGTTACTGCATAAAGTTTAACAGCTCTTGTTATTTTGTTACTTTATGAACTTATTTATTTATTTGCAATTTAAACTATAATACCTTTGTTTTTATTACACCAGCAAATGTATAAATAAATGGATTGATTGCAGAGTTTATCGGCAGGACGAACACCACAATCCATGCATAAACTCCTCTCGGGATATACACCCCAGATAACGCCAAAACAACTGAAAGTAATAAAATAGATTGTAACTGTTTAAATTGAACAGAAATGTTTTAACGATAGGAGAAGTAATTTGCAGTTTCAGTTTAAAAAGCACAAATGCCAATATTTAAACTAATGACAACTTCGATTATTTTCAGATTGAATATTGTATCAATCAATTTTGTACAAAACTGTGTATAAAAAAAGCACAACTGTATAGTTTTTAAGCCCATTGCATTTCTACTTAAAGTTCGTTCAGGACACAAGCAAGCAATTTGAAAAAATCGTTGCTTTTGTTAAGTTTAAATGTGTTAAATTCCAGTGTATATCAGAAATGGTTAAACTTTCTGTTTAGATTATAAGTTATACCTTCTTTGTAAATGCATTGGTACATAAGTTTGATTCATAAAATATTAATCCCATTTATGCTATTCTTTGGCAAAAGTAGCTAATAAGTTTGGATATGATAAAAAAAGAACTTTAGAATAGTACAATTGTCAATTTTTTTCTCACTCACCCATAATTCCTATTGGAATCCAGCAAAAGAAATCTGTCATTACAACCCATGCCAACATATATGCAACCGACTTCTCATTTTGAGTTAATTGTCTCTTTGTTTTTGTTGCCGAGATTAAGATTTCTCTGAAAATCAATATTTGACCTATACCAAGCATACAAAACAGGGCAAAATTGACACCCAAAAACAAAACAACCGAATAGGTCAACCCATCCTGGAAGTATGACGTAATTGGCAATGCAATACATATACCGGAAGTTGAATAAAATTCAGGGTAAGGAAAAACAGGAATAACTGCAAGAACAACGGCAAAAATCCAAAAACACAGAGATATCATTCTGCTGATTGTTTTTGTCATTCGCTTCCCGCCTATTGGATATTTTACAGCCAAAAACCGATCAACGGTTATCAAAAATATAAACCATACAGATGCCTCGCTTGACATTAACGACAACATTCCTGATATTTTACACAAAATGCTGTTACGCCAATCGTATTCACTCCATGCATAATGACCTCGAAACATTGCATCGTGCACGGCTATGATTAGAAGATACAACCCCATTAAAGCATCAGAAAGACTTAGATTATTCACGAAAATGTTAAAAGTTCCCGTTTGTCTCTTGTCAATTAGAAGCCTTTTTATCAGTACTCCGACATTTCCAACAAAAGCAAAAATTGCCACAAGCCACAGAAAAATTCTTAAAACAGCATCCTGAATAAGATCTGTGCAACTAGATACATCATATATAGGAGCGTAACATGCTTCTACTGATTTAGGTTGGATACAACAGAAGGAATACGAATCACTGTATATAATTTTCAACTTTTGGTTCATCTTGAAAATGTCGGATGTTAACTTAATATCGTTACCGCGCATGTCAATGACCTCAAGGTTTTCAAACGGCTGAAGCACATTTTCGCCGATAAATTTAATTCTGTTATTACTAATGTTAAAATCCTTTATACTGCTCATATTCCAGAAACTCTCCTCATTTAAATATGAAAGTTTTGTTGACGAAATACTCAAATCCGTTATAAGTTTATACGCCGTAAATGTGTCCTCATAAATATTTTCGACGAGAGATTTACCCGATAACTCTAAAGTTTCTATGATGTCCGCATTTCTGAATATTTTTGCTTTCATGATCTGCCGCAAAACGTGTATTGAAGAAGCAAGTGGTGTTTCAATTTGCTTTGTGTCATTTATTAATTCTGTAAAATGTTCCTTGTATCTTAGATAAAGAGAACACTCAGAAGAAATGAAGTCTTTCAACGTTGTGAATTTAGCAAAAGGATGACTATCCCAGTTCAAAAAATCCGAAAGGCCTGGTTCTACCATTAAAGGTTCCGATAGCGGTTCACAGTGAAGTCCAAGAACACCCTGTGAACAATTAACATCACTACATCTATCGCAAAAGAACTCATCAATTCCACCAAAACAGGTCGGATTTCCGTCACAAATCATTGAATCATTCAGACATTCCCAATGTCCGTTAGATCCCCAGCACCGCGCATATTCAGGACAATTAGGTGTAACATCTGAAATATGTCAATAAAATCACATTGTAAAAAATTAAACAGTTGAAATAACATGTAATTAAAATTGCATTTAAATAAATTACAAAATTGGCGAAACCTTAAATAAACAAAACACACGCTGAAAACACTATTAAACTTCCATCTTGGATGGACACTACAAATGATCAAGATATTTGACTCTTTAAGTTGTTAATTGTGTCTGTTTGATATCCTCAAAACCGCACTGGTCACTTTTTCACCCTGGGGTCAGGCTAACCAGCCCCTCTAATAATAAGATTTTAAAAAATTGTTATTTTCGAAATGCATTTCAAGCAACTTTATTCTTTTTAGGTACTGGTTATTTGCAAGCATATTAATTTTAACATTGGTTCCTTAGGCCGAATCTGTAATTTATAGAGACAGCGTTGACCAAATGTTAAAGCGCAAGCCTTTAAATTCCAATGCGTCTAATTTTTTTCTTGTCGTAGGCTCGTTACCATTATATCAACTAAGTTGACAGTGATGTTAAGCTGATACATTGCGAACGAGTTTACTCAAATTCAAAATGTGGCTAAGTTCGAATTAATACGAAATAGATAAATAGCTCAAAAATAACTGATATGACGTGAAAGAACAATCAACCAATAAGTCTTAGAATAAGAGATGAATAAATAAGTACTAAATGAATTGATATGACAAAATTAATACTAGTGATGCATATAAGGAATATGGAAATAAGTAGAAAAAAACATTAGTGTAAAATGAACACTGCGACAAAAATATATCTATCAGAAAGTACATGTATATATAGGATACATAGAAGTTGTAGAACATCAGGTAGAAGGGAGACAACCCAAACTGGATAAACAACTACGAGACAAGAACACAATTCCAACTAATATCTTTTTCAAACTGAATAGGGCATTAACAACTTACTATCAGGTATATTTAATTTGTTATTCTACTATTTTGGAGTTAGTTGTCTGTGTTGCTTTTAATTACCCTAACCTAACCTAAATCTAAAGCAATTTATTACTTGTGAATTAAAATATAGCAAGTCAAAAATTCTATTCCTTAGTAATAACATGTTATTACATGAACATGTGGCCTGGTTAAAGTCGAATGGTTAAAAACATCTCGCGTCTCTCACTGCCTTTGATCGAACCCCTATTGGGCAGATCCCAGTTCAAAGAGCTTGACGACTTTCTTTTCGAAGATCTGCGTTTCTTGTTGTCTGTTCCACTTGATATTAGTCGGAGAATTTTTTGATGTTGCGTCACTGGGCACTTTTAAAATCAACATTATTAAGAATTATTTCTATATTTTGTCAACATGTCGGTCATGTGACTTTAGAACAATTATCCCAACACAAGGCAAGAGGAACTCTTAGCACGTGCACATTACCTTCAGTGTAGTTTATTTTTTAAATAATCCTCTTACATTTGTAGCAAATCTAGAAGGCAAGACATACAACTACTAAGCCACAATATAAACATTAAAATGAAATATTATATCAAAACCCTAGGATAAAACTCGGAATAATATTTGAATTAAAACTTCATGACATATATTTTTTATTATCCTGTACCTTTAGATTTCAGTTTTACAGCTTTTATTCCATTAAGGGACAGAAAGCCACTTGAAAGACTTGGAGGGGAACCTTGGGTACCTGTCCATCTATCACTTTTTGTATCATATGCATCAACCCTGTTAGCAAAAGCTACATAAGCAATGTTTCCTGCAATAAAAAGTTAGAAAAAATTAAGAAATAAACATATTGGTTTTCGTATTTATAGAATACAAATATAATAAAAAAAGTTCGATTTCAAACATATCCTAACAGTTCCTTTTGAAGCAACAATCTTGATTGATAACAAAATTTCTTTAGTATTTAAGTGGATTAGAACGAATTAATCGCATTAGAAACACCGACTTAAAAAGTCAAATACCAAATAAACGTGTGTTGCGATCGTTCATTGGATCAATAGTAATTATTATGTCATCGTGACTAGCTCAAGTACAACTGATGCGATGTAAAAAAGCTTTAAACAAACTAAAATGTGTAATGTTATATTTATTTTAGACAACAATGCAAACAATTAAATGATATTGCTTAGTCTTCACAAAAGATAGAGATAAATCAAACAGCCATATTCAAAATCAAATTTGAGTATAAAAGAAACACAGAACTATGAGACGTCAAATATTCCTAGTATAAGTTGAATACAGCAATTTCATACTGATCAACAATATTGAGATGATGGCCATAAAACTTCCTACGGGCCTTGATAAGCCGAGGCTCGCATTGTCCCTAAGACAACTTTTTGTAAGAACTTTGCTCCGTTGTAGAAAGCTAACAGAAAATTTGTTTTAAAGTTAAATTTCAGCATAAGGTGTTGATTTTACTCTTTAGCTCGATTTTTTTTTTCAAGGAATTAGATTATGTCCTCAACCCAGATTCGGAATCTAATCAGGAAAAGTTGTTTATTTTTAGATTTAGTTCACATATATATCTTAGTTAACAAACATATATTTGACCTAGAAAAGTTTTAGTTTAGTTCTAAGTTAAGGGTCGTTGCATAAGTTTTACGAGATCAATATTGCAAATATTGACATACTTTTTGATGTCAATAAAATGCTTTTAATACAAGCTTGATATCTTCTCTAAAAAAACTAAGTTATCAGAGCAACAATCGGATACAGTTTCATATTGGAAGTTTACTATTTTAATAATTTGTCATATATTTTTTAAATTTAAATAAAATATGAAAAAAATTAAGCATATATAACTAGTTAATAATTTATTTAAAATTTCATTCAGAAAATTCAAAAAATTATAATTTGCCAATTTTTATCTGTACGTTTATTTTACTTGTTTTCCCATTTCATTTGTGTATTTCACCATTTCGTTACCCGCGTTGGTAATTGCAAAGCTCATTTTAACCACGTATTGCTTCTTTATATATGTATGACGATGCACTTTAATTTACTAATTTACCAAAGTAATGCAAAGCTGTAACTTTCTGAGATTTTGTAACGATGTAACCATGTGACGATAGAATTGCATCAAGATCTCTAGAATAAATTGTTTCTTCATTTAGCCAATACAATTTCCCATTCATATAATCGACCGAAAGGGAATATGGTTGTTTAAGTATAGGAGCCTTTATGTACAAATCTGTTCGCTTTCCAATAACGCCACTTCTGTAAATCGCTGGTTCTGGTTCCCAAATAGACCAATAAATGTGCCTGGAATAAATATATGAGTAAAAAAGGACAGTTACAGTAATCTAAACTATTTGAAAAAATAAATCTGTTTTGTTGTTCATCTGATCATAATATATGTACTTTAAAGTATGGTATTCATCTTAAATTATAAGACTTAGCAACATTGTGATGTCGTTTGTTATGTAGATATTAAAGATATACATGGTATCAATATTTACCGGTTTTGGGCGCGTTTTTCAAAGGTTTAATAATCAACACTTCATCATGTTAAAACCCACTACGGTGCTCACTTGGTAGAGTTCTCGCTTCTTATAAGGAAGGCCGGTCTTCAAACCCGGCCGGGTTTGACCGAGACTGTTTTTATTTGACAAGCTATCGCATTTATAAATAGTTAATAGATATGTCCAATTATGAAAAAGAGAAATATTTTGTAACCATCTAACTGTTTGTTACAAGTCTACAGTCGCGGTTACTATGCTGATACTGTTTTTTTATACGTTATTGGCCATATATTTTTTGACCGAGACTGGTTTTTCATTTGACTAGCAATCGCATTTATAAGCATTTAAGTCACGGGGTCACTTGGTGGAGACAAAAACCGATACCGCGTGTTATGCATGGACATTGCCCTAGGCGCACTGCAAATCAAAATTTTTGACACTTCACCTATAGCTGGTGAAGTCTGGAAGAAAGTGGAATATTCTTTAATGTGATGTTAAACTCTATTCATTTCAATCAAACCATTAATGTTTTAAGTACAATTTCAAACACCAAGCACATAATAATAAATTTTTGACAAATTATTTATTACAGTTGGAGTATGAATGAATGAAACTAAACTTGTTTTTTTAAGTATTCCTCAAGTATAAGTCGTCAAAAAGTGTAATTTATTGTATGTTAACGTACGGGTTACACATGTAAATATATTTCACATGTAATGCATATTTTATAGTATCTTTATGTAAATTCTGGTGAGTTAAATAAGTGATCTCAAAATATTTTTGATTTGGAAATAGTATTTTCATTTGTGGGTTTGTTAATTTCTAATTACTACTTATTACTCAAATAATAATTCGTATATCTGTCAAAAGTTACATGTATTTGGAAAAATAACAATAATAAAATAACAAAAGGAAAGAAACAAACGAAACAATAAATAAATATATAAGACTGTGACAGTCCCATAAAAAGAAAGTATACCCGTCCTCAATTTGGGCATGTTTTTTTTTTCTTTTTAATTTAGTATGAAGTACATCATGTCATATTTGTATGTAACTGATAAGTATGAATCAAATGCATTTTGATACATTGTATCGGCTTTAATCTTTGACCTAAACAACTATATAATCTGTTCGCGACTTATCGCCTCGTGTTACTATACATTTGTGCCACGTTTGTTAAAAATCCAGCCATACTGTAAAAAATATCATGGAAGCAGATGAGCTATTCGGTAGTACAGGTAATTACTTTATATCCTCTTTAGCATGTTTACAAATACCAATATAGCGGTACCATATGTAATAACTATTTAACCAAAACTTTCCCTTATTTATTAAGCTCACCCATTAAATGGATCTATCCCTATGGATACGATTGGAAAGTAAGATTTCGCAACTTGGACTTGTGTTCCATCTCCTGCAAGCGATTTGCCCTTAATGGTTCTTGATGAAAAGACACACCAGTAGAGCATTCTTGTTATCCAGCCTACAGCTATTCCACTGAGCCAAATTTCCTCTTTCTCTTTTAACAAAATCTGTGATCTTCCTACAAAAACATAAGTTTCATATATATATATATATATATATATATCCGATTAGGCCCACTTAATAAATTATTATTTAAAAAGTATCATATTATATGAATAAACATGTACTTTACAGTCTTTTGAAAAAAAGGTTTAAATATTTTCTTCTCTTCAATAAACAAATTTCAAATTTGATTATTTTTATTTAATTTTTTATGTTGTTATTCCGTGCATTTTTTATTTTTAAAGAATAAACACTACAAGTAGTGTTTTAAGGAACTAATTGCTTAATTTTAATTTCCTATTTTCTTTTGTGTAATAATATATCGAGCGCGTATTATAACATACAAGAAATGATTATAATGTCAGCGTAACCCCTATTTTTTCCCCAAAAGGTTACATGATTAAGGGCTGATTTTGTGACTTATGATTGTTTTTAAATAAGTATTTATTTTTTAAAGCGTAAAAAAAATAAATAATAAAACGTCAACGAAAGCATCGCTGTCTCTATATGTTTTTAGAATACAAAACCATACAAGAAAAAAGATTAATTTGTTTTTACATAATACGGAGAAAATTCACCATTTTAATTCCGTTTGAAATGTAATAATTTTTCAAATTAATTAAAATGTTTTTGAGAATCTGTGTCTAGAATTTTTTGTGCAGCACTATTTTGATAACCATTAACGGACGGACCAATCTAATTTTATAAATTAACCAAAACAATGATATATCATTGTATCCCAATCATTTTGTCTCCTTAAAAAACTAGAAAAAAAAACTTATTTGAATCCAGGTGATAGAGTTTGTATTTTAAACATGCTTACTAAGATAATAAATGAAGAATCTTCCGAGTAATCATAATAATGATTATATAACACAAATACCTGTTAAATTTGGTGTGTCATATGTGCACATTCCGGGAAACTACTCCCCGTCAGGGACACTAGAGGCCGAAAAGTTAGATAGTTATAAAAAAACTAAAGCCAAACACTTGAAAATTAATGAATCTAAAGTTCCAAAATTATATTAATTCAAATCCAGCCATGGAATGCCAAGGGAACAAACCTTAACATTATATTATTATATATTTTTATATATTTTATTATCAAATAGTATATGGTAATAATAATGTCATATTGACAATTTGACATTTTTACAATATAAATTTAAATGTGAGTGGTGAAATTATATATTTAACATATAAAAGATTATGCGTCAAATCTTAACTTTAATAATACATTTAACAAGAGGCCCATGGGCCTTAACGCTCACCTGAGGATATGGCCAACCTGAGGATATATCCAAAATCATTTGCAAAAATACATAAAGTATTCTAATATACATGCCTATAAAAAAGTTAATAGTTTTCAAGATAATTAACAATTTGAGTCTTTTTATGCATCTATGACCTTGACCTTTAAACGTAAGACCTTGAATATCATATCGGAATAATTGTCATATTAATTCCTACAATATTCTAATATACATGCCAATACATAAAGTTTATAGTTTCCAAGATAATAAACAATTTCAGTCTTTTTATGCACCAATGATCTTGACCTTTGATGTATGACCTTGAGTTACATATTTGAATGATTGTCATATCAATACCTACAATATTCTAATATATATGCCTATGCAAGAAGTTAATAGTTTTCAAGATAATTAACAATTTCAGTTTTTTTATGCATCTATGACCTTGACCTTTAAATGTAAGATCTTATATCTCATATCAGAATGATCGGCATATCAATTTCAACAATATTCTAATATACATGCCAATACAAAAAGTTAATAGTTTCCAAGATAATTAACAATTTTAGTCTTTTTATGCACCTATGACCTTGACCTTTGAACATATGACCTTGAGCCATATAACAAAATGTTTATCATGTCAATACCTACAATATTCTAACATGCATGCCTGTACATTATAGTTTTCAAGCTAACGCACAATTTTGGTTTTTATTCGCAAAAAAATAACATTTCAGGGGCAACAACTCCTACATGCATTATCATACAGTTACGAAACTTTGTACCTTTTTACATTTTGTCATGCTGAACATTTTAACAATGTTTTGATATTATATATCTCTTAAAATTTTGAAGAAAAACAGCCTAAAACTGCAAAATTACGAACTAGGTCATAACCTTGAACTTTGATCTTGACCCCTATTTAAAGGTTATTTCAAGAAAAAGTCATGACTGCAAAACCCCATGTCAATATCTATTCATATAGTCAAGTTATAACAATTGAAGCCATCTTACGAAATTTTTAAAATTAACGCAAAAAGCGTAACTTAATTTTTTACCAAATTTCAAGAAATGAACAATTTATAAGCCTACGACCAAAGAGAAGCCAATATCACATCAGATTTTTTCTCCATCATCGCTTTCGGAGAAGATTTTTTAAGTTTTTTGGAACCATAGGTCACCTTGACCTAGTTTTGGGAGCCAGGATAACGTCACGAAGAAATCTGAATAGCACTGGCCCATATATGCATCTGACGAAGTTTCATTGAAATCTACCTTGTAGTTTCAGACAAGAAGTCGAAAATGTAAAAGTTTACGTCGCGGACGCCGCCGCCGCCGACGACGACGACAACGACGACGACGACAGACAGACAAATTTTGATCAGAAAAGCTCACTTGAGCCTTCGGCTCAGGTGAGCTAAAAAGACAGAAAAACTGTTTATAGCTGTTATTATGTTATAATCTGAAAGTTTACATTAAAAATTCCGTTTAAGATTTTTTTAAGAAAAAAGAAAACAATTCTCTCTTTCTACAGTAATTTATAGATTATATGTTAAGATAACTTTGACGAAATTAAACGAAGTTACTCTTTAGTAGATTACTATAAATTGTTTTTAACAACAGCGACATCAAATTATTACTATTCTAAAAAAAGTTGTTTTAATTGACTTAACGTGACCTTTTTGTGACATTCATTATGACATGTACTTTTAAGAAATCATTAAAAGGACCTCTTGGAATTCGAAGAACACTTTTGAAATTCTTTTCCTATTCACAAAAGCTTGTATTATTTTACATTTTTAAGTTGACTGTAACTTTACGAGATTCTCAAAACAGCCACAGAAAATTTTATTCTGATGTATTATCAGAATCAAATGGTTAATAAATAGTTACCAGCGACCCCAAACGGTGATTTTCTAATAACTGGATCAATAACACCTTCCGTCCAATAAATGATGTTTTCTAAGGGATCAAAATCAGGATATCCTGGAACATCTGTACCATTATTCTCTCTCAGATTAACCATTGTATATTTGTCATCAAGTGTTATAGAGTGTGCACCGCACACCTCAGTTACAATTAGTGCATCAGCTATCCCTACAATATTGTTATGATATTAAAAGTCATCATAGACTATACCTGAAATCGTTTAAAAGGAACCAATGTCCCAAATTATGGCAAATATTCTAAATAAGTATACTGAGCCATTTACTCAATTATTTGTTTTATAAAAACAAATCTTCAAAATAGATATGTTTTGGACACTAATTGACGAACAGACGAAAAAAGTTGTTACTAAGTACATTCAAACTATGTTTAAAAGTATATACTAATTGAATATAATAAAAGTAGACATGTCATAAATAAAATGAACTGGCGGATAACAAAATCCTAAATTCCAGTATAAAGTGAATATCCTAATTAGGTCATAAACTCATAAAACTTTCAAACCTTTTGTCACAAACTTGTATATATTGTTAATCGTACCAAGTAGTATCCTTACAGTCAATTCAATTAATTTCAGATCTGGAGGCATGATTTCAACTTTAGGCTGGCAAGTCAAAACAATGTTAAATGAATAAATCATTATTTTAGTTGGCATATTACTTACAAATCAAATAACTACACGATGGCTACTCAAATCAATGAAAATTTGCTTTAAGCATTTTGTTTTTTAGTGTTAAATTACCTTTGAAATAATGTGATGGTGCATCTTTACTGAAATACGATCCTTTATAACATTGGCAACTAAAGTATGGAATCAAAGAGCATGGATCTAACAAAGGAAGAAAGGAAATAAATATCATGCATTTAATGAGTAAAGACAGATAAATAAATGTATACAAGTTTGGATTGTCATTTTTCATTTATCGCATATCTAGTACATTTTTACATATAATTGATCTACGTGATATGAGCAACTAAAACATCGAATGTTAAATCTTGATTTGAACAATTTTAATAACACCCTTATTTCTAAAATTTGAAATATCAAAATAATGAGCCTTACAAACTTAGTAAAACGCAATTCCAACACACAACAGTCATTATAAACATCTTGAAAAATGCTTTAGTTGCATTATGAGCCTAAATATACTCAGTGAAATATTAACCATCATTTTGATATATGTTGCGTTAGCTGAAAAGGTTATGGCCTCGTATTTCGGTTTCTCTGATTGAATTCTAAAAGTAGATTATCAGCAAAAGGGACAATAGATCTATGACACATACTATGCATCACGAATAACGAATTCACAGAAAAATATTAAACTCTAGCGTTGCGAAAAAGGTCTGAATAATGCCCTGGTCAATAATAATTGTGTTCTTAAATTAATCCAGAATCCGCCTTATTTGTCTGATCTCGCCTCATCAGACTTTTATCTTTTTCCAAATAACCATTTCTGGTACCCAATTTCATACAGACAATGACTTCATACATGCAGTAAAGTACTTCCTGAACGATCAATAAAGTTCTTAAAAAGTGGAATCAAAACCCTTCAACATGGCTGTTCCAAGAGTTTAGATTCTAGAGGCAATTATGTTAAAAATAGAGAAATATGTTTGTCGAAATTCAAACCTTTGCACAAGACGTTCATTTCTTATCAATCAGCACTCACATTAAGATACTAAAACCTGATTAAAAACTACCTTTTATAAACTCTTCTTTTAAGCAGCATAAAAACCATCCCCACATCCGCATGAATAATTTGTAGGGTACGGGGCTAGTAAGCATAATTGGCTACAACCGCCGTTATCTTTATGGCATGGGTGCAAGTCTTCCTCTTTTTCTTTCTTTTTATCATGCAAAGTTCAAATGATGATTTAATTAAATATAGTTTTAAGTTTTTCTCCTTGTAGCCTTATTTTTTCCAGTACATCAGTAACGCTCGACAAAGAAAAATATTTATTCTCACATAAAAATCTTTTACATATACTTTATTATTTAATATGCCCCAATGTGTCTTTCACCCTGAACATAATGGCACCATGGGCAATAGGTTTAACAGGATGATAACATTACTGTTGTAAGCTGTTACATCTATTGCAGTTAGTGGAAAATGAAATTAATTCATTGCAAATAAACTCCACCCCTTTCAAAAGACAACAACAATGCAGTTATGCATGTTAAATCGTGTTTCTTCTGTTGTATTTGGGATTGGCTTTTTCTGTTGTAGAAATTATGTTTTTTCAGTTTTTTACTTTGTTTTTTGCGATAATAAAATTGTATACTTTATTAACATAAAAGTCTGTGTGCGCCTGTTCATCTACTACTCAATGTGATGCTAGTTTCTAGCTACATGTCCAACAAGGCCTCTCTCATGGCGCAACAAAATTAAACTGGTATTTTTTGTTAAATATTAAGAATGCAATGAATATTCATACCAAATGCAGACTTTGGAACCCATCTATGAAGGGCGAATGAAGGACGTAAGTTGATAGGTAAGTGAATATGATACTGATATCTTACCTACCTACTGACAGTCATTACTTCAACCGGAGCAAGCATGATGCTATGTTTTTCATACGCAAATGTACATTTAAATTGAAATTTTAACGGAGGAAATTCGCAAGTTTAAATGTGGTTTTGGAATGACAATATTTTTAAAATTTTGTCAAGCCATTGTTGTCAGTAATATGTAAGTCTAGTTCCAAATTAAAACTCCTCGGTTAAATATCTCTGTCTTTAACTTTTTATACATGGAAGATTAAATTGATCTCGTTCTAATGGTCATTATATTTTCAGACAAAAATATCACTTACCGCAGCAACCAGGAAATTGGAATCGAAAATCTGTAAATTTTTTACGCCAGTTGTTTTAAGTCGTCTGTAATTACGTCCGTTATCTTTATTACATTTATACATATCCCCGACAAGTATGCTGTCCAGTAGATTGTGTCTCCAGATATAGCAATTCTGTAGGGTTGTGGGAAAATGGTACTAATAACTAATTTCTGTTAGATCCATCATAGTTACATCGATGTATCTGACCTAAGCTGGGGTCTGTCCAGTATTATTTGTTTGTTCTGTAAATCTAATGTTAAACCTCCTGGGTAATATACATTCTCATAGGCAACAACCACGTGAAAATTTAGATTTTCCATCCATGGTTATCCTATCTACTGAACTCTCAGAACCAGCTCCTCCCCAAAATATAAATCTGAAACAACAAGAAATCTTATGTCGTTAAAAATTTGTACAGGAAAAAACGAAAGTTTTGCATTACTGCCAACTATTATAACATAAGCAATGACTATAATTTACTGATTTGACAAGATTAACAATTTCTAGAGATACATTATGTTTTTGTCAAATTTTATAGCAGACAAAGCCGTGGTTCAAAACAAATTGAAATATCTGTCGTTTTTTCTCAGCATCGCGCTTTATATTATCCAATAGGCATGTTCGTCCACTTCATGATAAGGCTCCATCACAACATTTTAGCTTGTGAAGTAATTTTGAAGTCGGAGAAGGGTTACACTCTTGCCACACCCCGGAGGATAATTTGAAGGTATGTAATGTTCATTTCACTGTTTGAGTTGAATGCTTTTGAGATATCGTACAATACACATCGCATATCCAACAACCTTCGTATATGTACATTACAACATGTCCTAATGTAAAAACTAACTCTAATGATTTGTTTCACTTACTGCTTACTTTGCAGATGTCTCAAAAGAGGCTAAAAGTATTGTCATTTCAATCGGATTAAACTTGCAAATAAAGTTGCTTTCTAATTGGTATCCCTGTTCATATGTTATTAAAAGAACATCTTCAAACAAACAAGATATGATTTGGTGTTTTCGATTCGCAGTTATTTATGTTATGTTCGTCTTAGACCCTGGCTCTTGACTGATTAAATAATTATTTAAATGTGACTCTTTTTCAGCATTACCGCTCTTTTAAAATAATAATGTGATGATGAAATAGCCTGACCCATCTGGAATTTTACGGTATCCGAAACACGGTGATAAACGACAAATGACGACGATAAGGATTTATGATCAGTTACCAACATGATTTGTGATAGTGAAAATCTGCCAGTGGCACGAATTAGCGCGTTTTTGTAGATTTTTGACAAGGAACAGGATTTACCTAGAGGAGACATGAATGTGCTTATAAAGTTCTTTCCCGATTGCTCTGTTTGCATACCAGACTTGAAAGTCCTCTTCAAAAATGAATTAATTAAAGATTAACATAGTTAGCAATGCACTTATACTAACATATCACAAAGAAACAAAAAGAGGCGGTGTTTCCAGCAGGGGACCAGGTCAGACGAAAGCGGAATGTAAACACTGCGAGAGTTCCTTTCGCTGTGTATCCGTCACCAGGAGCAAGCGATGTAGTGTGGTTTTTTTTTTTTTTTTTTTTTAAAAAAATAATAATGGAAATAAATTCGAAAAAATTAACCACAAATTCAAGATAAAAAATTGCATATACCACCTATGTCAAATGATATACTTACAAACCAAGCGTAAATTTCATTTTGTTTATTGTCCAGTATGGTGGCGGCCATTCCCGATTTTTTAAAAATATTTCTTGTTATCCGTGTAATTTTTATTTATTACCCGAATGAATTATTTGTAACCCTTGTAAATTGTTACAGCAAAATTTACAAAGACCTAATTATCTAATCATAGAGTGTAGAATTGATTTAAATAAGGACAAATACATAGGTATACATACCCTCTATCGGAGTCGATTTTCAAGGAGATTGGATAACCTGTCTGACCAGAAATCAAGCTTCTTTTAAATTCGCCTTTTACTGTTAGATACTTTTATCTTCTGTTCCGATATCCAATAAATATTTCCTAATATCCAATCTATAACAACTTCATTAACATTTTCATCACCAATTATTTTCATTGATATTTTTTCTACTTTTCCATTTGTGATATTTACGGTATTATAGCGGATAGTTGTGTTTTCATCGTCTGTCCAAAAAATGGACGAATCACCATAATTCATCGAAAGTCCCCTTCCTATCTTCATGTTATATAAACCAATAGATTACGTTCGAGTTCCGATGTTGAACACTTTTAAGTTCTAGGGATGATTCATTTGACATTAACAGCCCAGGATGATCGAAGTCTGAAAATAAGTTTTAATTTTAATATTTACTTTATTCGACTAATAAAGCCGCCTTTATACAACATTTTGTTGAAATATAATTCATTAAATTTTATTTATCTCTCTAGCAAAAGATAAAAGACTACTTAAATATCACAAAGCGACATAAAGTTTTTACGAGTCTTCTGTCAACAAAAGGCCCATGGACCTCCATGAAATTAAAACTTAACATCCAAATGCCAAATGTATATGGTAATTTTAAAAATACTTAATTCTTTGTCGATGTGAAATACATCAACAAAGCATCAAAAACTTAAAACCTAAATTAAAATACTATAAGAGTTACGACCTTGACCTTTGATCTTGAACCATATATCAAAATGATTGTTATATCATCCCTATTTGTCTTATATACATTTTCTTGGTACAAAAAGTTGACACTTGTTCCCAAAATTCATTATTTAAATGCATCTATTAGCTTTGATCAAATAACCTTGATCCACAAACTAAAATACTCATTGTACCAATACCTACAATTTTCTAATGTACATGCCTATACAAAAAGTTTATACTTTTTAGATTCTTTGTCATTTAAGTATGAAATTGAAGCTAACGCCATGACTTTTTAATTATCCAAATGGAGCTACGGCCTTGACCTTTGATCCAATGACCTTAACTCATATATTAAAATAATTCGTTATCAATATCTACAATTTTCTAATGTACTTGCTATTAAAAAGGTTGATAATAACCCGTATGTATAACTATTTAAGTATCCAAATGGAGCTACGGTCTTGACTTTTGATCCAATAACCTTAAACCATATATGAGAATGATTGTTATATCAATATCTACAATTTTCTAATGTACATGCCTATTGAAAAAGTAAATAATGGTCCAGATAATTAACTATTTAAGTATTCAACTGGAACTACACCCTTGAAATTTAATTAAATAATCTTTAACTATATATTAGAATGATACTTCTATAAATACCTACAATTTTCTACTGTACATGCCTAAAAAAAATTAATAGTTTTAAGATAATTCACAATTTGGTTTTCTTATGTAATTATGACCTGGACCTTTGAACCCATGGCCTTGAACCATATATTAAACTTATTACTGTAATACCTACATATTCTAATATACATGCCTATACAAAAATCTTAATTGACAATATGCTACCTTTAGCCATTTCCTTACTAAATGTCTATTCCCCGATTCTAAGCCACATGGCTACCATTTGTACAAATGTAAACCTATATAACCTGAGTATATTAACACAGAGAGAGAGAGAGAGAGAGAGAGAGAGAGAGAGAGAGAGAGAGAGAGAGCACATCAATAAAAAGAACAATTTCCTTAATACAAAATGCATGCTTGTTAGTGCTTTCATGTTTCTTACAATTTTAGATGAATTATACCATGACAATTGATTTAAATTGTAAAGTAAATTAACTTATGGACATCCTTAAGATTAAAGATAAAACATTAAATAAACAAAATATTTAAAAAAAATGTCTTATAACCAATAAGTAACAGCTGAAAATATATGAAATATTTGTTTTATAGTATCAAGTAAGACAGGTTAAACGCTTTTCAGTTTTTTATCCATTTATGTTTAACGTTTTTCCCCTATTTTTTCGGTTGTTTCTTTTTGTGGTTATTTTAGCCCGAATGTAAAAAGTAAAACATTAAGTGAATTTCAAACATATTTGGATTTAATCTGCAAACCAAAAGAGTTCATGTACACTGGACAAAAAAGTTAAGGATCAAAAGTTATGATAAATTTATTTCTAAAGTTGTGGAAAGTTTTTTAAACAATATTTAATACTTATAAACTTCAGACATTAAAGAAACATTTCATAATATTTTGAACGAAGTTATTCACAGGTATTAATCTGAGGATAAACAAAGTATGACAACCCCTGAAAACAAATTGGAATTCAATATGTGCCAAAAAATAAGAAATATATTATCAGAAGAATAATGTAATAATCAACAGCTAGTATGCCCACCATTGGCTCGAATAACAGCATCACGTCGTTTTGGGATGGATCGAATCAAGCGGTGAATCGTAAATTAAGTAGCGCAATTGCAAGCTCCCGTCTATAAGCCGAATGTTGCGGGCGTTTTGAAATGCTTTGTTGCAGGATGTATTGGTTTCAAGCCAGGAAATCGACTCGGCTAATCAATACGTTGAATAGTCTTATCTCGAAGATACTGATCCACAACCCTTGCTCTGTGAGGTCGGGCATTATCGTCCATCAAACTGAAAATGATCCCAAAAGCACCAGCGAAAGGTCTAATATAGGATACAGAATTTCATCTGTATACCGCACCCCCGTAAGAGACCAAAACACAAACAAGTGTAGCTAGGTACGTCCAACAATACATATTCCACTCCATACCACCAATGAGTCGGCGCCAAAATGGCCAAGGAACAATCTGCATCTGCACAGCGTTCATTTAGCAAACACTATACATTCCTTTTGTCGTCGTAAAATCAACACATTTATATTAATCCGTGAAAAGAAAAGGACTCAACTGACGCATATATATAAATATCTCGTGTGTTCTTGGTGTTATCAATTGCATTTAAAATTTGGCAAACTTGAAACGTCCCCATTATCACAAACATAAAAAAGTTCTTAAGAAATGAGACAAACGCCGACATGTTGACACTTAAAACGATTAAGCCAAAAAATAAACTAAAAAAGCCAGTCTTGAGAGAGAGAGAGAGAGAGAGAGAGAGAGAGAGAGAGAGAGAGAGAGAGAGATATGCCAATATCTGTTTATGAATGCGACGCTTACCGTTGTCAAAATTGCAATTTATCTCATCGCTTCCGTCCTTGCAATCATCGAATGTGTCGCACACTTTTGATGTTGGTATACAGTGGTTATTCCGACACTTTATGAAATTACTTCCGCAGTCTATATATATATAATGGATGAAAATTGAAAATATTTATTTTAAAGATACCTTGTAATTTTTTTATGATAGCATACTCGTATTAAATACACCGTATATATAATTAGTGTTTTTAACTAGTTTTAATTGCAATCAATGGATTAGACTTAACATTTTGACGCATGATGTGTTTTCATGCGGAAATAGGTAAGTTGGATGGCTGAAGCTAATCCATCTGTTGTTCGCAGTCGTTTCAAAAAATATATCTATTACATATCTGCAACCGCTAGTTGATAGAACAAACACCCATTTCACTACCTCATAGTCGTTCAGGCATTTATCGATTTTTTAAATGCGATGCTATTCTAGCAGGTTTCTCAAACAAAAATGTTACCTCATAACCTAACACACAAAGAAGAACTTTGTCAAAATATATTTTAGCAGACTGTTCCGAATATAAGACGTTTTCTACGGGTATTTAATTTTTAAATGTTTAAAATTAATATCATGTTTTTATGTTATTTTTTTTCTGTTATTTAAATTCATAACTATTTTCTAGAAAACAGGTATTTCGATCACACATCTTTATAATATTTAAGGTAAATATCAGCATCGTTTGGTTATGGAAGACGAGAAGGGTCAACAAAAATAAAAAATATAACTGGTGCGCACGAGTTGCTAACTTGTGCGTACGAGTTAGTATTTTGTGCGCACCAGTTACTAACTTGAGCGCACGAGTTTCACAACTTGAGCGCACGAGTTACTAACCGGTGCTCACGAGTTGCTAACTTGTGCGATCAAGTTGCTTACTTGTGCGCACGGGTACTTCGAACTTCGTTTCTACCATCTGGAGGTCAGACCGTACTTTGGGGGTACCCCACTTTGTGACGTCGTAACTCTGTCATCTCTGATCTTGGGATTCCCTTCCGGTATACTCATTTCCGGGGAACCCCTCAATTCATGTGACGTCATATCCCGTGCCGTCACACCCGCTGACGTCATGAATTCTTAATAAATCCAGCAACCAGTATAAGTTATTTACTAAACAAGGCAAGTGTTCCTCCCTCTCCCACTATTGTGCACACTAGATTTTCGAGAGATCTGAATGAAATTCGGTAGACATTTAGTATATGACAATCAAATATCAAGGTTATAACAGGGCTATGGATACCGCAAGGGGATGCTTCTTTTTTCAGACACTCCTGCGTTACTATAATGTATAAACTTTAACTAACATTGCTAAACAACGCATAAACTGTAACTAATATTTTTCAAATAAATAATACCTGCATTAAAATCAAAGTCATCTTTACTTGAGAATATTTCTGCTAACTTCAGTTGATAAATATTCAACTTACTATGAGTGCTTCCTCTGATAAAATCGTTGAAACTGATGATGAATCTATCAAGAGTCTATTGCGCATGTACAAAACTGTAAACAATTTACGGAAACCGCAAGTTGGCAACTCGTGCGCTCAAGTTGTGAAACACGTGCGCTAAAGTTGTAAAACTCGTGCGCGCAGGTTAGCAACTCGTGCGAGCAATTTATATATTTTATTTTTGGTGACCCTTCTCGTCTCCCGTATTTGGTTATGTAGCAACTACTAAAATTTTTGAAAACAAGAGATAACAGTTATTTCAGAAACTATTATTAAAATTTTGCCCATGTTTCCATGAATTGTGAAGGGAAAGTAAACAATGTTTTCAACAGCAAGCAGAACTGTTAATACTTCATATGCAATTTAGCATTTTCTGTTTCATCTGCAAAAACCATTCTTTTTTGTGTGTATGTATACTGGTCATACGTGCTTTTAGTATATTTACGATGTGTGCTATTTATAGAAAAAGCAATGGAATGTATCATTACAAAGATCTTCTACATTTATCCAATTAGAACAATTAGTACTACTAAACATGTCATAACTATAAGTTTAAAACATAAAAGTCAATATCAAAACGTTTTAATTTATGTATACAGATCAGAAACCGAATTAAATCAGATAAAAACAAACCAGATATTTAACAATATTACAGTTCATTCACTTTTCACACACACACACACACACACACACACACACACACACACACACACACACACAGTTGGTAATGACAACTTTCATACTTTTTTATTTTTCCTTAAAACGTCTGAAATACAAATGTAGTAAAATTTTATAATAAATGAAAATGATAAATAATTACATGGCAAATGGTATATAGATATTCAGTTCAGAATAAAAAAGATATATCGCTATAATATATGTTTTCTACACTTTAGTTTGCAATATACCTGAATGATTTTGAACTGATAACGTATCCGGAACCCCATTCCTTGATGCACACCATCTGTGTTAAATTTTATGAAAATTACGCTGGTGTTTGCCACAAGATCAATTCCAGTTTGTCCACAAAATGGACCTTCTATTTCGATAATATAACAAGAACGTGATCAGAACACCTTAAAAGTATAAAATAAAATGAATAAAAATAAATAACATATAATGAATACATATTTGTATTAAATTATTATTTAGATAAAACTTTTCATCTAATAAAATATGTAAACAGTAATAGTACTTAATAAGCCGAGAGGTTTTTACCATCTTGACAAGAATAAATTTTTTATAAAAGTAGATTTTAAATACACACACACACACACACTCTCTCTCTCTCTCTCTCTCTCTCTCTCCTCTCTCTCTCTCTCTCTCTCTCTCTCTCTCTGTAAAAGCAGATTTTACACACACACACACACACACACACACACACACACACACACACACACACACACACACTCTCTCTCTCTCTCTCTGTATTTGTTCAGTGGTTTCCGTCTTGTAAAACTATTTAAAGATTAATATAAAGAAATGCCTTATTTTAGTAATATTTTAAAATATATATAAAGAGAATCTATTACGAGTTTGGGGTCGAGATTGGGGAAATCCCGATCGAGTGGTCAGATTTTTTCATCTCAAACGAGGCTCTGCCGAGTTTGAGATAAAAAATTTTTCCATGAGATCGGAATTTCCCCATCTCGACTTCAGTCGAGTAATTGATTATTTTTCTCGCATATAATTTACGAAAAACTACCGGAATCCCTTCTATAACGTTGCAGGATTTTGCTAGCGTATGAAGTACAAAAAAACGCAACAATAACAAATAACGTTTCACTCACAGCAGAATGTGAACCTACGCGGCGAAACAAAACAAAACGATTTTTCTCTTTATATATATACATCGTTTAGAAAAAACGATATCATTCATCATGAAAAAAGTCTTTTTTGTCGTTTTCATATAATTTTTCCCACAAAATTATGACCCTTGCCAATTGAAAAAAATGTAGTCCCCGTTCAACTGAGATAGGCTACAAATGATCACGCGGGAATGGCGATATAGAAAAAATATTGTACCACCCCTCAGTGAGATAACTCTATCACATGCGAGAAATATATATATATATATATATATATATATATATATATATATATATATATATAATATATATATATATATATATATATAATCCTTTGTACCGTTAATTGGAAATACTTTACATAGTTACTATACGGGGATACTTACTCTGCATTGTAGTAAAACAAATCAAAAAGATCAGATGATAGACGTATGTATTTTCCGGGTGGAGCCTTAATCTGCCACGTACAACTCAAATTTGGAGGATATACACTGTGGTTAAATGTCTATGTGATGTTATCAAACCCGTGTTTTCATCATGAGGAACCATTTCCCCGCATTGACCTACAGTAATAATATAATAGGACAATCTGATTAAGCCAAAGAACTTACTCCAGCCAAGCGTTTCAGCTCGTTACGTCTCCTGTTTTTCTTTCATTTTTGTTTAAATTCTTTGTCAAAATATCAAAAATTATTTGTCATAAACAGACTGAAATATGTTCTTTCTTCAATCAACAAGCCTGAATTATTAAGAATTATGGCAATAAGACTATTGAATAAATTACAGCCATCTAGTATAATTGTTATGAATGAATAACGAAAGTTATTTAAATTTAGCTTATATCACAACATACCTCTAATTTATTTTAAAATCAAATGGTTTATGATTATATGATTTAAGAATGTTTTAATTAGGAAAAAGGACTAAAAGACAATTTTCGACAAAGAACTATCAAAATAACTTTGACGTTTTACTTTATAAAACATTAAAATTATTTGTTTAAGGGAATATCTAAGCAAATTAAAAGAACACACAGATTCTTATGCAAGGCGACTATTAATTTTGCTATTTGGCCGATATTTGAATATTAAATAATATTTCGTTCTTGTAAAAATATAACATTTTGTTGCTGTTGAAACATACATTTATTTAATTCTTATTGAGTCGATTGTTTCTTTCACTTGAGATAAAACTTGAGGAGAATAATAAGTCTATATTTCAAAATCAGATAGAAATAGAAACATGATCTTTTTAAAACGGATAGCATAATGAACATATGTATATAGAAATTTGATCTTACTTGTCGTGTTACACGAGAATTCATCGAAGTAACAATCGGCTACGCCATCACAAATATGATCTCGAGAAAACATCTACCACCCGGGCACCAGAGGTAGTTGTCGGGACAATCTGAAAAATAAAATTTTTATTACTTAGTTAAAAGTTTGGTATTGAAAAAAAATGCTGAATTTGAGGCATCAAGAAGTATCAAGTTAATATTTGTGATACAGTTATTGAAGGTAATATTCAAATATCGTATGGTGTCAGAAACTATTTGTACTTGCACGCACATCTAAATTTGTCATTCACTGTTTTGAATTGTGGTACAACTGTACCTCAATCTTTAATAAAATCGAAAAAGTTCAAGTTCAAAAAGGCAGAGACTTGATGAAACCTAACCATGAACTTGGTTTTTTATATATGAAACAAATATCAACACAGATAGTTAATGTCTTAGTTTATTTGAAGTTATGCACTACGTCGAATACTTATAGTACGTTGTTGGTTAATTAGCAGTCTTAGTTGGAACCTTAAATGGAACAAATTTGTCTCACGTTACTCGAAAAATGTAATATATTAAATATAAAACAATTCTGATTTAGTACTCAGTGTTTTCGCGTCTAATATCGCCAATTGTTTGCAAAATGCCGTTATATTTTCACAAACTTATAAAGAAATTACAGGGTTTTATCTTCTTGTGTGTCAATAATCCTTGATACTAATCACAATTGGAACGAGTACATAGTAAACCAATGCCTTGGTATACATAAGCATTTGTGTGAGCAAATATATCTTCTATCTTGGCCATCAATGATATCTTTTTCTAACAGAGCTAGCGGATTAACTTGCCGAAGCTAAGCAGTATGGTGAAAATATTATTTAAAAAATCTGTCTTTCAAGAGCCAGATACAGCAATCATCTCCATTTTGCCTTGAAAACTTGACCTTTAACCAACTTACCGAAATCTGATGCTCGACACGTCTCAAGTAAGCATCATTTTTGTAAAGTTTGCGAGAAAGAGAAATAATCCGTTTGACGTAAAAAGTTTCGCAAGTGTGTGTGTGTGTGTGTGTGTGTGTGTGTGTGTGTGGGTGTATGTGTGTGTGTGTGTGTGTGTGTGTGCATTGCATTTTCTCAATAGCAAAGATAATATAACAATTCTATGAAACTCAAAAATATGAGCATGGGTTTAGTAAATCATTTTTCCCAATTTTAACATTTGTATGGCTTATTTCTGACATCGACATAATGTTAGTCGGCATGAAATTATCTCAACATGTCAACTTTATATCTCGACAAGTCGAAATATTATCATGAAAAGTTGTGATACATAACACGACATGTCGTGCGATACTTATGTTTCAAAGGTTAGAAAAATTAAGGTCGCGATGTCGAGATATTTATCACGACTGGTCAACACGAGTATCGCGGCATGTCGTGTTATCTATCTCAGCTTCTTATTTTAGTATCGCAACTTTTCATGATATAATCTCGACTTGTCGAGATATTAAGTCGACATGTTGAGATAATTTATGTAGACTAAAATTATGTCGATGTCAGAAATAAGCCACCATACTATGACATTTGTCATATTACTATGAAACATTTATCAGTAAATATTGTACATGAGTTTCCGACTAATTGCACCTTTGGGAACCCTTCAGTTAACAGATAACTTATCGAAATGGTGGATGCAATTAATCTCTTTTAAGATTAATATATTTTCTGACATTATCACAGACAATTTGTCATAAACAATGTGTAAATCTAGAGTAGATGATGTAAAGCTATGTATAAATGGTGTATTATTGGTTGATTGAAAACTAAAATAATGTCACTTGCCTGTAAAAATTGGACAGCTTCCTGTTCGTGTTATTACGTTATGCATGACATGTACATACTATATACATCTTTATCTCTGGATAGATCGATATCATCACATTATTGTTCAACATAACTATATAAATTGGGAATTTTTATACTTAAGTGAAACTATCGTGCAATCAGAGGTAAAACGACCTGTGACGGTTCTTTAACTTACGATATATTTTGACAAGAAATTGGTACGGTTTTTTTTTTTTTTTTTTTTTTTTTTTTTTTTTTTTTTTTTTTGTGTGAGATCTTGATTGGTCAATAGAGAATGTGAAAAATGTTTATTTCGCCCTACCCTTCTCTTACTAAATAGAATTAAATCTTACCTTGAACGTTTTCAAATTGATATTGCAATAGAAATTTATTTCTTTTTGATATTGTTTTTCCTTTGGTGTAATCGTTAAGAATCACGGTTAAATAGTTCCCCGACGATATAACATTTACTTCCATTCTGTTACAAAACCGACCGCCAGTTGTTGGCCCAGTTAGGTACATACTATTCAAAAGTATCAGAAAGCTATGTGCACATCTAAAATATAAGATATATTAAATATAACAGTTAACATAAAACTTAGCGTTTACCTAATTAATCTCTAATTGCTTTTTACTTTAATTTATACTTTTTATTCATTTTTTGTTAATGGTTCATTTCACCATCTCTTTTTACGGTTTTCGATCGTCTTAAATCCAACAGTCAATATTTTTGCAAATTCCAAGTAAGTTTCATTCTCGGACAATTTCGGCTAATATTTCTCATGAAAAACGAAACGACGAACAGTTAACGTTTGAATCTTCACATATCCATAAGAAAAATTATAAATTAAAAAGACCCAAAACGGCAATGATTAGAGTCTACCAGGCTTATCGTACTGCATGTATAACAACGACAGTAAAACAATAAATGATATAGGGTTTTCTGAACCTGTAACTTGATTTAAAAAATATCAAGAAATATGAAAAAGAGGAATATTATATTCGTTCTTACTGTTGATCATAAACAAGATCGGAATAATCCATATCCATCACAAGGGACCTTAACCTAATGAACTTGTTTACTGGAGCTTTAATGGTCCAACAAGCAAATGATTGGTCAAGATTTTCAGGTGCAGATATAAAACCGCCACTGTCTGTGAGAACCACATCGCACGTATCTGACGATTTGTTCCCCGTGCCTACAATAAAAAATTTAAGACTATTGGTAGGACAGGCTCCAGACTGCTCCGTAAAGAAACTAAAAAAAATCCATTTTAACTGTATGTGAAATTTTTTAAAATTTTACAAAAACAAAAATTCAAAATTCTACACATAAAAATTAAGAAATATTCAAAATATTACAATGACAAAACATCTAAAATGTTTGGTAGTTATAAACAAGACAATAATTTAAACTTGCTATGTGTGTCTTATAGTTTTGGAAATTATTATTATGATGATGATGATGATGATTATTATTATTATTATAATTTATCCAAAAATTAGATCCCATGTTCAATTCCACTTAATCCGTTTAATTTTTTTATCTAAGATGTTTCAGATTTTAATTCTTTGTAATGGTTCCGTTTTAACCAGTGCTACTAAATTACACGTGGCCTTCTCATGAGGCAAATTTTGTTATAGAATTTCTCATATCCATAAACTTAATATCAATTTTTATTGATATTTACAAAAGATGATTATCCGTAATATCTCTAATATCGTACTGTCGAAAATATTCACGATGACATTTTGTATAATTTATGATGTTATGTGCTAATTCCGATATTTTTGTTTGATAAAAGACATAAAAAAATTCTTTCAAGTTATTTTGTTATTTTGTAAACAATGTTTTAGAATATAGAGACTTGTTAGTTCTAATGTTTTTAATAGTATCAGCAATTTTTCAGCAGTCCGCGATGAGAACATATTTAATATCTCTAGGGTTTTATTTAAGAACTAGTTTGTGTAACAATGTGAGAGCATTGATTGTCTGCTTTTGCTAGAGCGCACTTTTGATTTTAAATTAGAATCGATCCCCGCTTTCACAATTATTCCTTAGCTAAGATTTTCCTCAAGTTTAGCAAAATTTTACAATTTCTTTTTGAATTACAGATAAACATTTAACTATCTAAATATAGATAGATATTTCATTTTTGAAGTAGTCTCCACATTGATCCCTTAAATTTCTGAATATCTAAACAATTAACCAAAGTAAGATTATAAATTTGCCAGATTCAAATTAGGGAAAATCTTAGTTAAGGAATCCGGATGTTTAAAACAGGACCAGAACGCATACCACTCGCTTATTCCGACACTTGCTGATACTATTAATGCCGACCGCAGGCGACGGAGTAGTATCTCAAAGCCTTATGTTTGAGCCGGTCGGGATTCGAACCTACGTCCTCCCGCTCTCAATACTGATAGACAGTGAGCCATCGATGGTGTGCGTTTTACGAAGGATCGATTGCATCAATCGATATAAGTCGGAGTTCAACTTTTCATCACGTTGTAGTTATCCGGATGAAAACGAAATCCGGTCTGAAGAATGGATATCTAC
>CM056605.1:14582338-14654937 GCA_029721355.1 Tegillarca granosa | reverse complement strand
ATTGTTTGTGTGCTGTTGTTTTATATAATCGGTTTTTACCATTGATTCTTGCTGTTGTTTTATATAATCGTCATTACTTCAATTTGATCGTTGCTATTGTTTATATAGTCTATTATCATTATTGATCGTTGCTGTTGTTTTTTATAATCTGTAATTACCATTGATTGTTGTTTCATATAATCTGTTTTACCAATGATCGTTGCTGTTGTTTTATATAATCTGTTATTACCATTGATCGTTGTTTCATATAATCTGTTAATACCAATGATCGTTGTTTCATATAATCTGTTATTACCAATGATCGTTGCTGTTGTTTTATATCATCTGTAAGCATTATTGATCGTTGCTGTTGTTTTATATAATCTGTTATCACCATTCATCGTTGTTTCATATAATCTGTTATTACCATTGATCGTTGCTGTTGTTTTATATAATCGGTTTTTACCATTGATCGTTGTTTCATATAATCTGTTATTACCATTGATCGTTGCTGTTGTTTTATATAATCTGTTATTACCATTGATTGTTGCTGTTTTGTTGATATTATCTGTTATTACCATTGATCGTTGCTGTTGTTTCATATAATCTGTTATTACCATTGATCGTTGCTGTTGTTTCATATAATCTGTTATGACAATTGATCGTTTTTTTTATATAATTGTTTTTCTCATTTTTCGTATTATCCGAGTAAGTTAACAATATAAAAAAACACAATGTTTTCATTTGAAATTTATATGCAAGATTATTATTATGGTCAAAATTTCATGAGTCAGTAAATTTTCAAGGAAATAACCGTACAAATGAACAAAATGCACCGTCAACTGCTTCTAAAGTTACCCATATTTATCTAAGCATAATAGTTACTAGAAGTATTCAGGTCAAGGCTTGTCTGTGACACACTTGTAACAAAAGATTCAACAATCCTCAGGTGTGATGCAAAGATTGGCTTTATTATTGTCAAACTAATAAATCACAATTCAATAAAAATCATTACAATCAGTTCGAAGACTTGTCATAGAATAAATTGTTCTATATTTGTTGTGAGTGGAGTTTTAGAAAATAAATAAATGCAGTTCTCACATCTCTCTGAAATCGAAGCCGAATGAATTTTTTAACAAATACAAATTTAAGTTTTAGAACTGGCAAGCTTGACTATTAAGCTCGACATATACTATTAAAAAGACAAACGCAAAAATGACCTTGACGTGTTCCTAATCGGTGATTTATTATCATTTTTTCTGAATTTGATTTAAAATTTTGTATAGAATATAGTTTTGAACAGATGGCCAAGAAGTTTGCAGCAGCATAATAGCTTGTGTTGCATAACTATTTTATTATCAATAAGGTAATCTAGACAATTCACAATTTGAACTCTTGTTTAAAGGCATGTCTATTTTTTCAAGGTAATCCAACTATAAGTAATTTCCATACAAGTGTTGTCTATAGATGCTCTCCCGGTTGTAAATTAAGTGAGAGCCCTCCAAAAGTACCTTTGACATGTTAATGGGAAAAAAAAAAAAAAAAAAAAAAAAAAAGGAAAAGAAAAATCCGTGAAATGTCTTAAATTAAGCACTCGCATATAAATTGGTATCCTTGGTTACACTAGCTTTTACCAAGGACATGAATTTCAGCTTCAGAGAATTTGGCTTCATTAGTTGGCTCGGTGTTACAAAGTTAATTCTCTGACAAAACAGTAAACATATGAATGGCTATCTCATGGGATAATTTCAGTAGGTGTTAAAATTGTGTTTAAGGTATGCGGCATCATAATGTCTTTTAATAAAGAAACAGGCAGGATTTAAATAAAATAACTATAAAGATTTTGTTTATTTAGATATAATGAACTGTTTTGGCTTTATAATCAGGGTTTGTGGAATATAAAAATCGCTGATATGACTATATGATCAATATGAAGATGATAAAACAGTTATTAAAATGGTCATTTGTAGGCGAACAGGGAATTAAAATGTCAACGACTTCATAGCCCAATAATGTTAGCTATAACAAGAGACCTCACATTGGGTTTTAAAGAGATTTCAATAAAGAATGACATTTAAGTAATTAAAGTGATAAATACCTAGCTGCTATAATACTTCTACTACTACAAAACATTAATTTACATCGTTGAAATTTAGTTTGCGCGCCTGACTTATCACAAATCATCTATCTGACGTTAGAGTCTCGTTCCAGACCAACTCATATACCAGAAGTTTGTCGGTTCACTTGCTGATGGTCAATGAATTACCTTAAACTGTTGGTCTTAATATTTGTCAAAGAATCTTGACTTTGGTGTAAGAAGCTAATGCACCACTCAACACTTTATTTATAAAAAATTTGTATATTACATTAACCATGTGATGATTGTGAACTGTAAGCAGTCTAAAATTAAAATTATGTTTGTCAAATGTTATGGTTTTGTGACTATTTATTAAATGCAGCTGATCATATTGCCAAGTGCAAAATTTTGAATTTTTTACAATAAGAAATATTCTGCACGTGACAATGTTTAGGAAAATCGATTGTTAAAAAAGTGCAATTATTCAGAGAATAAAAGAACTTAAATGATGCCCTCTATTGAATTCAAATAGTCTTAATATGTGTTTTGTTCGTTCTGCCACTCAAAGCTTTAATATATTTTCTCTATGTGACAACTATTGTTTAAAATCATTTAGTAACACGTTCTTATAAAGACGACACTAGCATTTTTAAATGCGTAAAACTCGACTTAATGTTTGGCAACAAACATTTAAGATATTTTCCCGAATAATAAACTATTGCTTTAATTTCTTGTAAGTTTTCCTCATATTGTTTCATTTTATAACAGGTATATTTGCAAATAAATCGCAAGCATTTATATAAGCTAGCAAGCTACAATATATATATATATATATATATATATATATATATATATATATATATATATATATATATAAGAAAGACAGAGTAAAAACATTATCGCTAATTCTGGACATTGTCGAGACACTTCATGCCAATAATTTAGAAACCCCACCGATACAAATTGTTCCAATTGACATTGTTTTAAAATAAATTTGTTAAGAATTGACTTTTGCATCTTAATTCTCTTCTGGTTATATCAAATTTTGACAACTAAAAGATTTTTATGATTGGCTAAAATAGTTATTTGTAACTTAGCTGACAGCAATATCAAATAAATAAAGAGATTTTAAAAACTTGCGATAAAGGTTATATTGAGAAAGCCCTCGACATAAAACCTGGACATTGTCTTCAGAGATACAGAGATAATTTGGGATTTTGATAATCTCCCTGTGTGGTCGCTTAAGGAGTTACAATACATAAGTTGTTTATATTTCAGGTAATTCTAAACAATAAAACACCTGCTTTAAAATAGACAATATCTAGGCGTTTCTAGGTAGCACTATTTACAAAACCTCCCGTAACCACAATGAAAATGGACTGAACACACAAAAACACACATCATTGAAATATTCGCAGCAGAATAAGAATTTACAAGGCTTTGTATTTAAGTGTATGAAATGTTTGCAAAATGTTAAGTTTTTAGTGTAGGACCTCTTTTGGTCAATCAAAGGGACGATAGCCGAGCATTTAAATACGAGTATATCACTTTACCTTGGCAACACCAAAGTGCTTCCTTAATGATGATATAAATTTCATTTCTAAAATCGCTGTAGAAGAATAATTCTTACTTACAAACGATTAACTGTTACAAAAAAACATAAAAATAAGGATCGGGGTAATACTAAATTAGTCGTAAAGTCTAAGCTTCTCGAGTCTGTACCCCGGTTTCATGGCTTGGAAGAACCCTAAGTTGCAATTCCCTTTTGTTAATCTCGGACTCAGCTAATCGCGATATAAGAATCACGAGTTTTGACTGCTGCCTTGCCATAAAATATTTGCATACAAGACGCAGTAGAAAATAGTACATATACATTAGAATACATTACTTGTATTAGAGTGAAAGATGATATTTGGAAATAAATGCAAAATCATTTTAAGATGAAAACATAAAGAACTTTGAAAGGATTCCAAACCAACACTTTCATAAACTAACAATTTTGTTGGTTTAATTAAAAATTGTTCCAAGTAATTACAGTAAAACTTTGATTCATTGCCGCCTTTAGATTTTGTTTAGTCAAATAATGACACTGTAAAGGAGTTTGGCGATAACTCGAGGTACACTTGTACAAGAAACATAAAAGAAATAGTAAATTGATTTAAATAACAAAAATATTGATGTTCCATTTGTGCACATTTCGGAAAATCATTCCTCATTAGTGACACTAGGGGCTGAAAAGTTTGATAGATAAAACATAAGCCAAACAGTTGAAAATCAATGAATCTAAAGTTACAAAATTATATGAATCCAAATCCAGCTAAGGAATGTTTTGCATGAGGGAACAAACCTTAGTTTTAAATAAATTTAAAAATTAAGAAAATTTGCTAAATGGTACTTTTTTGACAGCACAAAGTGGCGAAAAGTGAGGTAACAAAGCGGTCAAGGGGCATTATAACGTTATTTTACTGTATAACTCCTTTTCAACAAGTGTTTAAAATCACCATTTCAAACATGTGGGAGACAAAATAATTGGCTTGCATTCGATTCGCCTCAGTCAAGTTTTTATTTCCACTAATATCAAGTCGGTCAGTTCAGAGACGATGAGAAAAACAGAGTGCCCAGATACAACCAACGATTTTAGCACGCGAATTGACAAGATTTCAGGACCTGCTAAAGTGGAGCAAACTATGTGGTATCGGAACTTCGATCAGTAAGCGCGCTAATGAATATTTGGCAACCGGTATTTCGAGAAGAAATGACAATTTTCTAATTAATAACGTTGGAAATGCTTTTGAAGGTTATAAATATATTTAAAAAGTTTTATATAAGTAAGAAATGCCGTAAAAGCAAGCTTTACAAACAATAACTTTGAAATAATATGTTACATTATAGAAATTATGCTTGAACCAAGTTTAGCAAGCACGAGTGGTGCTTATATATGTCTCGTAAGGACACAATAATTCTCTTCCTCGCGATTTTTAAACTATTGCTTTGCATATTCTATGATAAGGGTGTCATACTACGTTTCTTGATGTATGTTTTTACTTGTTTGTGATGATTTAAATGTGATAATAAAAAACTATCTGTTAAGAATAATCTATTTTTCTGTCGAGTATTTAAAAATTGATATATAATGTTCTTAAGATTTGACATGTTTGTCACTATTTACCAGACAATTTGTATATAAAATGTACCTTATGTAATTTAGGGCTAATATATTTTTTTTATATTCTTACCTAATAAAACAGAATTTCAATATGTCGAAGAATATACAATACATGTTGTAATGTTTTAGTAACACATGCATGTATCATTTTTTATTACAAACTTATGGGCGTTAAAAGCAAACCCTTTCCTTAAATAGTCTTGAAATACGATATAACTTATTGCATGTAAGAATACTAAAATAATAATAGAAAAAAATTGAAATTCGTTTTTGTTTATTGTGTGTGGTTTTTTTTTATTTACGAACACATATTTTAAAGGTCACCTGGGCCGCTTTTGCATGGTTTTCATTTACAAACAAATTTGTTTGTTGTCATCCGTCCAGTTGTGGAGTTACATTTAATACATTATAGACAGACTTCTCCTCCAAAACCAGCGAATATCAAAGATATTTCTTGTCGACATCATTTCAATTTGCAAAACATGGATTATCTTATCCTTCATTAATTATTTTACCATCTTAAAACATCTCATTGTCACGAATAGAAGTTGGAATTTTAGATGAAGCACCAAGTGTAACAGATCTTTGACTTCAAACCTTCAAGCTTTTTAAAGCTGGTTTATCATGACATCATTTAAGTCACAGTTATATGCGAAATTAAAACCTGTTAACATCTTGTCATGAACCTCAAAGCTTCAATTAGAATAAATATTATCATTGTATTAAGGTCTTCGAAATTTGCAAAATTGATTGATCTGATTTATTCTTATTCCTATACCTGGAAGAACGGTCTAACGATCGGTGGCATACGGATCACTGAGCCTCCAGGGATTGAATCCTAGTCAGACTGACCTTGGTGTGTAACTAGCATAAGTGTGAAAACAAAAGTGATATTTAATTTACGTTAACTTCTACAGTTACGTGAAGTCAAACCAAAACTGATCAAAAAGATATGAAACAAAAACAAAGTTAATCTCACACACAAAGTGAAATTAAATCAAAACGACGCTTACCTCGAGAGTATCGTTATGAAACTAGAGCGTTAATCTAGAACACGTTAATCTCGAGAGTACCGTGGTTAAAGTTGCTGGTATGAAGAGAGTAAAAGATCAATTTTGTGTTTATACAATTAATCAGACCTTTTGTTGATATGCTTAATCACTACGTGTAAATGTGTAAGTGTCCAGGAAAATGATAAGAAGGTCGTATCTCAGTGTTTTGTAACCATTCATTTTTGATACGGTTTTAACAGTACATACATCAAACACGTGTGATTTATACGTTGTAAAACAAACAACCATAACTTAAAGATTAAAAGTAATTAGGTTAAATACATGTGATAGTAACAGAATGTTATAGTTTGTACTTTTATATATACAGAGGGGATAAAGTAAAAAAAACCCTCCTAAAACACCATATTACGGATAACAGCGCCTCGTAAAGCTTTGGCAGAACCAAGTGTAAGAAAAGGATGCCAGGCTTCTTGTGAAAATATGTTTTTTTTTTTATGAGCACATCAGTTTTTTCTATTACTTCTGAACTGCCTTTTTTAGCAGCCGGTATTTCTACGAGTCGCGCTTGCTCGATATACATAAGGATACTTTGAAACTTGTAATCATGATATAATTTGGTTGTTTTTAAAAACCTTGTGTCCTTGTCACACATTTGTTGTACTTGTTTAACGACGCAGTATGGTATTATTTTTGTTTGATACGAGTTATTGTAAAATTTGAAATAAAACTTATAAATTAGGGGCTTAATGCATGGCCTCTGTAATTAACAAAGTCACAAGTACTTTAGCAGAAAACACTAAATAACGTGGTATATGATACATGTATCTTGTCAAGGGATTCAGAAAGGGCGCTAGACATAATGAATTTATACCAAGCCATGTGGGTAAATGCTTTCGAAATGATTTTAGTCTTTAAAGTGTTAAGAGTACTTCCTAAACAAACACTTAAATTGATTCATTTTACCAGACAGTGATCCAGCTATATGTTTATGAGAAAAGGCTTCATTAGAAATCACAGGCTTATGAAAGTGTAAAAGACGACTTCGTGTACCATGTTTTTGCTAAAATTTTTCTCTTAAATTATCCCATATCTAAATTTTTCAGTTACATCTAAAAGTGAAAGGTTACTGGGTAGTATCATTATGATTATGAGATCTGTTGCTTAATACCATTGACTGTTCCCAAGTACAGCTATTATTCTATAAACATTCCAATGTAAATGTTTTATTTTTAATAGCATTTACAATACAAAAAGCAACACGGACAATTACCTAGTACACTGTAGGTTTTACCTATAAAGACAGACAAATGAAATTTCTAAACCTACGATGAAATACACAGTAAGTGAAAAAAATTCTTTAAAAATTAAACCAACCGCATTTAAATAAATTTTAATGACTAAAATATTAACAACCGAACAGAAACAAGACGTATTAGTCATCAATAGAGAATAGAACAGGTGTTCAAATTTTTCAGCCTGCAAATAGAGGTCAGATTAAAAGATTGACAAAAATCCATTAGTTATGACAAGCAATATATTTCTATTCTTTTCCCATTAAACAAACACAATAATATGAATGGGAAAAGACAATAAGTAAATATCAAAACTACACATTTTCCAAATATCTCTTACATTCATTATGTTAAATATTTCACGAAGTACTATGGTAAGTCAAGGTTCCACTTTTAAAGGTGTTTTGTTTATTAATTATTCCTTGCACGCAAATCTGTCGATACTTTTGTGAAAATATCACCTATTATTCCATAGTTATTCTGTAGATGAAATGATAGTGAAATACACATTCAATTGCTCGTAAATGTACTGGAGTATAATGTAAATTCTATTTTACCTTATTAAGAATACAAGCATGCCTAAGTTATATTCTATAATATGAAAATATTCACGATCTAATTTAAATTTGTTGTTACGCTTTTAGTATTACACTTAGCACCTGCATAATTTGTTTTTAAATTTTCTGTCTCAATTGTAATCAATTAAGAATGTTTTTCTTTCTTTTCTTTTAAAAAAATGGCATTCTCATATTTACTAGAATTTTACATATTACTCGATATTGAAATTTAAATTTACCTTTCATGTGCGTTAATCGTCTAATATGGTCTATTTATTATATAATTTTTTTCTAGTGTAATTTTCATGACTTACAAACCAACGTTAAAGAATGATCAAAAACATTGCACAACAAAAGATTTTAAACAATCCTAACAAAACAAAATAAAATAAGAAAACAATTTGTAGCCGAGAAATTTTAGTAAATGTTTTTAAGAACACAAAATAATAATTATATATTATACATATATTATATAATATATTGGGACCTTGTAACATTATACATGTTAAAAATTTTGGTGAACATTTATATATGGATTAAAAAAAATTCTAATTTTGATCAAAACGCATACCTCGTTCCGTCTCTAAAACCATATTACTTGCAATGTTAGCTTATGCCTTATTTCGAATAACTTGGTTTTAAGGTTCAATTCTTTCACCGTTTAGCATTTGACAAGTTTATGACAATCTCACAAGATGAAACAGAAGGTTTATGTTACAAAGTCTTATTTAATGCATTGAAAGAAGGTAAGTTTTGCATGAAATCAGCATTAATTTGTTATTTTCGGTTGCAAGTCACATGGTTAGAAATCGTGTCAAATGACGTCATAGTTTTGCTCTGAAGAATTGTGGCCAAAATGGTTTACTCACATTCAACTGTTTTATCGAATACTGTCACTTACAGAATGAAGAGATAAGCTATTTTTTCCAGAAACTATACTCCGCTATAGTAAATCATTAGGCTACACACTCTAGTGTGGTTGACCACACAGTTGCTGTAATCTCAGGCAGACCTTGGCCAGCTTACTGATACAGTTACTTTATCATTACCACTGGCCATCGGGAAAGATCATAACAATTATGTGTAACTGGGTCAGTCTGATTATTTAAAACAAAATAAATAAATAAATAAATAAATAAATAAACCATTCAAATGACATTTACACAGCACTCCAGGTCAAAAGGTCAAAAAGTTCGTTTTTTTCTCGATATTGTCTTGAAAATTAACCTAATACGCTGACATGAGGGTTTGAGATTGTTTGTTCATTTCACATTAACACACAATCTGAAGACTTTATGATTATTTTAAATCGTAATTAACGGATCGATAAGAACAAAAATCAATCATGAAAGGCCGGCTAGACAAAATACAATTAAGTGATAAGGTAAAAGTACGCTGAAATGTTTGGCTGTTTCACGGGTCATTAATTTTACAACTACTACAATACTGATAAGAAACGAGAAAACACGGGCAAAAAAACCCGGATAATTAATTCTACCACATATTCAAGGACATTTGTAGTAGTTACTTAAACCAAAACGTAAAACAAATCTAAAATTTTAGTCAATAAATGGTCGTAAACCTCATAACTCTTGTCACTGTTCATAATGTGAAAAATATATTTCTTAACTTAAAGATTGATTAATATATGGTCATAAAACTGAACTTTGATTAATAAATGGTATAATATAAACATATTTATTTTATGGAATAATAAAGACAAGTTACGCCATAAATAGTTGTATATGAGTAAATAGATCGATTAGTAATACCTTTAATACACATTACATAACTTGATGGGATAATAATACCCCATTGTATGGTAACAGTGTAAAGGTGTAAATACTGATTACTGTTGCTAAGTTCTATCTACTAGTTAATTGAAAAACTTACAAGATTTATTGCATTCGTCGCCTTGATTGTTTATTTTAAGTAGACAATAGTATCGTATTTTCCCTTTAAAGTACATAAAAAATCTCCAAAAACATTTTTAAAAAATCTGAAAGATTTGCTAAAGGTTCTTAAGAAGTAATTGGTGTTTTGAAGTGTTGTACACGAATGGGACTTTTTAGGTGAAAATTTAGTGTTTTGAAGTTTGTTTTCAATTTTTTGTTTGTTCATTTTTTCATTAGACTTAAAGGTTTACTTTGTATAGCATTGTATCATACCGGGCGTCCTGTCTGTTTGATACATAAAATGTAATAACGGTCCGGTTGTATTTTTATCTTAGTTATAAATGTCACAATGGTAACTTACTAACTACTCTAACTTCTAATCACTTTTGTATGAAAATTCTAAATATAAGTCAAAGATCTAGGAAAGAGGTGAGAAAAAAATTCATGGCGATGCTGTGATGAAAAAGTATATTTAAATCCGCTTACACGAAATAAATAGAATGAGAAAGTATTGCACCAGCACTGAAACTAATGGTCAAAAAGCAGAAAATTAACACTTTTATGCGTGACAAAAAACGAGGGAATACTCTTTTTGTATCTCTACCATTTAATTTTGACTGAAATGGCCTTAAAATGATGAAATCAAGCTATTTGAGCATATATGTGGAAAATATTTTTTCAAAATTTTTTTACATAGAATTTAATAGGGTAGGGGGTTAAAAAGAAAGATTAACCGGAATCGAATGTATGAATGATGCACACTTGATTAAAGTAAATGGTAAAAAATGAAATGAAAGTGTAAAAACGGTTGATTTTCGTGAAAATAAAATATGGATAATACTAAGTTCTGTGACGAGAGCAGCTGCTGAACTCTTGTCATACCTATTGTCAGTATCTATGATGTATCTCTCATCTAAATGATTGGTAAAGAAATGAGTAACAATTAACTCATAAAAACCAGATAACTTATCTTAAAACGTGTAACTACTGATAGTCCGACAATCTTACATGCATGTTTAAATGACGCTAATGTAAGACTTATAACGTCATCACCGTGCTTAGGTTCAGGACATTCTAACCTCACTGAAACAACAGACATTTTGGAATGTAAGAAAAGTTAAGCAAGCATCTGTTACATAAACAAAACATACACGTGTGACTTAATAAGCAGTTTTGTTAATTTGTTAAAATCTGGAATTCGTTGCCAAAGTCGTGATTTTTTTTTTTACAAAAAAAAACAATAATCAGGACGAACTTTGCCTTGAAAGATAATAATAATAATAATAATAATAATAATAATAATAATAATAATAATAATAATAATAATAATAATTATTATTATTATTATAAAATACATGTTTAACACAAATGCGATAGCAAATTTTCTCAATAACTGATTCGTATATTACGAGTAAAAATATAATATGTTAATATATAAGATTTTAAAAAATAATTATGTCAATTGACAGTTCACATTATTCGTAATAGATTGGGATGATACGAATATTCTTACTCAGTTAGAAATACTTGAGTGATATTAGTATTGTAACACCTCGTAACAGGAAAGTCTCGAAAATATTAACGTTAATATTTACATGTCATAAACAAACATTTGTTTAAAACATATGGCATATGGAAGTGGAACATTTAACATTTAGTTCGGCTTTAAGTAATCAATGTCAGATTTGTTGGAAGTGATCAATTTCAAATATTACCTTTAATATTCAAAATCTTGCTTTTTTAAAACTCAGAAGTAAATTTAAGGGTATAATTGTACCAGTTTATACCTCGAGTACTATTTTATTATCAGGAGTCAAATTTCAAGACACTTTATTCAATTTGAATCATTTTAAAATAGGAATCACCTCATGATAATAGAATATCAATATATTGGTAGAACAGATATAGTTTTCATTTGAGAAAATGTAAACGGAAATTTAAATAATCCGAAACGATAGTTCCGGTTAAAGCATTTGCATCATGGAATAACAAACACAAAATCAACAAATGAGAGAAGCAAGAATGATAACACGATTAAACAAGTAAACCAAGAAATGTACTATTGACTGTTCTATGAGAAAACCATTCTATATTTTCAAAATTACTAGAAACGCCAAATGAACTGACAAACAAATCAAAAAAAAAAAAAAAAAAAAAAAAAAAAAAAAAAAAAAAAAAAAAAAAAAAAAAAAACATATGTGAAGTGTTTGACTTCAGAATGACCTTTCCACATGTTAAATGTTGTACAATATGGTTTTTGGAAGGAAGTAAATAATATCCTACAAATAAAAGTGTTAATGTTTGGTTCTTGGGCTTCTATGAAAAAATGACTAGGTAGGAACAATGTGGCTCGGACCATCGGTGTATTGTTAGCAGCATTAAATATGCTGAAAATTTCTTACAAGAAAAAGGCGTTATAATATGAAACATCAGTTAAAAATAGAAAATATCTGCTATGATATTAATAACACATTAAAAGGAAATAAAGAACATTAGTCCTTGTAATAGTCAAGGTAGTGTAGAGCATGTCGCAAAAAACGGACGGAATTAAGAACATGTTTGAGAGGCCACATATAACATAGCTCTCGACTGTCAACCGGTTTCAAATATGATTGCAAAATAGTATCTATTGGTGTGGTTAAACAAAAATTCACTTACTCAACCATCCTAAAATCTACCACATTTATTAAACCTTGATAGAAACATTAGATAACCTAAAAGAATGCTATTTAGAAGAAATAAAAAACCAGTAACAACAATTTTGAAAATAAGAAATTAAGAAGTGCATTTGTTAAATACGATCAAGAAAATCCAATTTGAATCATATCATATTTCTGTTTCTATGAATTGCATTTGACTGAAGATTTGAATGAATTTATTCCATAATTTATTTCATGTACAAAACTGACAAATTGCCACTATCAAATTGTATTACACAATCCGACTATAGTGACTGAATATTCGGTACAACTCACTTATGTATAAAAATAATAATAAAAATAAAAATAATAAACAGGTTAACAAATGGCCACCATTGATAAACAGTTTTCATATTTTCAAGTTCTGCAACTGAATCTGTTATAACAAATGTCGTGTATCAGAACAAGAGTGAATACACGATTTTAAACTATCAAGTCAAAAGGAATCTTCGAAACGTTTGAAACTTAAGTGGAATCTTGGAGTTTAACAGAACCTGTATAAAACAGACGGTGACATTTGACGTCATGAAGACTGATTTAGTCTTACACTTGTTCCAGAAATTATACATTTATGTAATGTCATGTGCTACTTTTGAATTGTATTATTTTATAAAAATTCAAAAGTAGCACATGACAGTAATGTTAATTGTTTGGATGTACGATTATTTATTGAAATAAATACTTTTTAACTAAAAACAGCCACCATACATTTCAAAAGGTTTGATAAAGTCTATCCTATTTTGTAGTAAACTATGCTGCATACATATGTATAATAAAAATTTCATATAGAACATCTAGATAAATTACAACACTATCGATAAATAGTAAGCTCACTACATGAATAAATTTCAGATCTTTTTTCTCAATATTTTCACAAAAAATGTATTTAAACTGATTTTGCAGCTTAACGAGAAAAGTTTGATGCACAGCATAACATAGGGAAAAAAATTAAAAAATGTCGATTGATACCATATCGCTTGATAATATACATATATAAAATTAAATTTTACCGGTAGCCAGGGCGCCACATGTAGACGGCATATAGAGAGATATTTACATTATTGTTAGATATAAAAAGACTGGCTATTCATAAAATTATATGTAGTAAACAATGTGATATCTGAATCACTGTTTATGTCGGGATAGAGTGCAAGCCATCATTTAGATCAAAGGAACGCATCAAGACCTTAAGATAACGCGGTAGCTTAGTCTTTCTACATTTATCTACTTCATAACGCAAATTATCTTACTTTCTAAACAGGCCTCCCCATTGTCTGAAGGATAAACCCAAAACCGTACTATTAAAGGTGTATTTCATAGCATATCAAGCTTCAACTGATTTAATTTGAATTCATGAATTTTAATTTTGTTTGAAATGAGAACATCGGTATTACGCAAAGATATTAAACTAATGAAAAATAAAATAGTTTATACGGTAGTAATTACACTGATCTCGTATTGAAAAATGTCGATTGAGCTTGTACTACATTCATTTTTAAATTCATCTTTTTGTAGAATGTTTTACTCAAGATTTTATATCATTTTTAAGAAATGTTTCACTTGTATTATCTAGTGAAGTAATTTTAGACTTCAGTTTGTTATAGGTTTTTTTGGTTTTAGTGTAACGAAACATGTTGTTTGAACACCTTCTGTTTGCTATTATTTTATTATATAATATAAATTTTAAGCATATATTTAATTCAATCATAATTGAAATATAGAATGTTCGATATTTTCTCATATATATTCATAGAACTGGTTTATAAAAAAAAAATCGGGTCAAGTCAGATCCTAGGAGCACCGGGATTTTGACAGATGAGTGACCTTTACCGATGTCTTCAAGGTCATAGGGACATTTACCTATTTATTTATACTTTGTCACGGTATGCATGGTATCTAAATACCTCAAATATTTATTTTTATAAGTGGTGGTATAAAATTCTGCTACTTTACCTTAATAGTAAAACCATCGACGTTTCTCAGTGTACAATCTTGGTTTCACGTAAAATCTAATCTAAAGTAATTTGGAATTGCAGTAATTAAGCAACATGTACGCCATTTATGAACTTATCAGCAATGAGAACTCCAAAAAAACAGAAACATAAAATAAACGCCTTTGAAAGAAATTCTTGCTTTTACGTACGGTTTTTCCCTATATTTCTACTGTTATTCAACCGTGGAAGTAAATTGATACTGAACTAGGAATCACTTGTATTGAAACTTAACCAAGACAGTTTACCTGTAAACTACAGACTGTAAGAGCCGGAAGCGCGTATATAAATCCTGAAAAACAACTCGGTGAACCACGCATTTTCAGATGCAGAATTTAAAAATATCGTTTAAATACATCAATCTGAATTATATCTTGAAAAATCTAACAAAGAACAATTAAATAAATTTGGATTTCTGGCAAACATTTTTACGCAGAATAGTCTTACGTGTATGTTGTACTGAAAATGCTAATTCCACCATAACTACGAAGGCCTGAAGCATAAAAAACAGGTAGGTTGGTGGTAAGTTAAACGCAATTTTATTTTTGTATCCACAATTTTTCACCTATTGGAGATCTAGACAGTTCTAAATCCAAGATTCGATGCAACAGACTTTAACCTCAAAAATTAATATTCTTTAACCACTAACAATTCCTCCAAGAAATAAACTTGTTCGGTAGAATTGTCTAATTTCCAGTGTTTTATAAATAGGTTGTCTGTGATATTGTTATTTTTATCAGTGGACCTTTGGACCTTTTAATTCATTATTTTCAACTGTTTGGCTTATGTTTTTTTATCTATCAAACTTTTCGGTCTTAGTGTCACTGATGAGGAATGAATTTCCGAAATGTGCACATCTGGCACATCAAAATTTAACTGGTACTTGTATTATATATTTACTACCCCTGAGCGGGTACCGCTGCTGGTGGAGTAAAACTCCCCGAGGGTATCGATAACTCAGTATGCAGTACTTTGTGCTGTCAGAAAATGTACCATTTAACAAAATTTTCAGCCATCTAAAATTTGAAATTTATTTAAAACCAAGGTTTGTTCCCTCATGCAAAGCATTCCTTAGCTGGATTTGGATTTAAATAACTTTGGACCTTTTAATTAATTATTTTCAACTGTTTGGCTTATGTTTTTTATCTATCAAACTTTTCGGTCTTAGTGTCACTGATGAGGAATGAATTTCCGAAATGTGCACATCTAGCACATCAAAATTTAACTGGTACTTGTATTATATATTTACTTTATTTTCATAATTTTATAATAATGAAATTTACATTTATGATACTTTTCCATCTTTTACAATTTTCTAGCCCCGAGAAGCTGCAAAATTGCTGATGCAGCTTAAACAGCAACTCACTTTAACTGCTTACCCAGAAGTATGTATGTGCGTTGATGATTAGAATCAAATATCGTAGCACTGTCCTGTAAAGGACCAAAATGTGCATTTACGTTTTGATAAAACATACACATATTTCATGGCAACGCACACTTTGATGCTGTGTTAGTGCACGCATCATAAGTTCTCCGTGTGAAAGAACTTAAAACAAGTCTTTTGTAGATCAAACAATAATAAAATATAAGAATACTAATGTCGCCAATATGATTAATGTCAATTCAAACTCCTTCATAATGTTACTTATAAATAAAGTAGTATACATTTCTGATTATTTTGTTTTTTCTTTCTTTTTTGTTGCATTGACTTGTATCAGCGCTTTTTTTATATATATTTTTTGTGTTTAGATCAATGACTTTTGATTTATTTAGGTTATGGTATTTACAGTTTGTATACTGCAACATAATATTTTTATTTATTCATTTTATATTATGTGTTTCAATCTATTATTTGTTGGAGTTTCATTTTTTCTGTTAATGTATCGTCTATTATATTTGTCCGGATAAACAAAAGGCAATATAACCTTTATATTAAAAAATACCCTTGAAGATCAAAGTTTAATGATAATACATCACGAATATCATTATAGATTCAGATAAAAATGTCAAAGAAAAATAAGAGACGTAGAAAAGATTCTTACAAAGACAAAGATGCCTTATTTCACATTTATTTTCCTTCAGTTTCAAAATATCTTTGACTTTTGATAAATCTCAGAATACAATTAAGGACCAGAATTATGACTTCTTACACAAAAATTAGAAACAGTAAAACAACACGATTTTCAATATTTTTTAATCTTGCTGTCAGCCAATGAAATAACACGTGATTCACACATGACGTCATTACCTATAGAGCACTTCTACGAACATGACTTTTTCCGTGAGGTATTGTCGATGTAGACATAAAAAAGAAAATCACATTTTTGAAGTTCATTTTTAAGACGATAAATTATTTATAGAAGTTTTAATTTTATGCAGTTTGGACATACATTCGAAATTCAAATATGCATTGAAAATAAAAAACACTTTAACCACATCCCTGGTTTTTATTTGTGATTATATTTACACCGTATTCAGCTTCCGTTCAAATTCGTGAGTTAATAATTCAAAAATGTGTTTATCGTGTTCCTATATTGTATGATGATCTGATCCGACTTGACATAATTTTTGTACTATTTTGCATTACTTATATCATTATATTTCTTAGTCTTATGTTGTTGACTTAAGTCTAGCATCTTGAGCTTTCATGTTAATGCATATAACAAAGAATGGAAATATGGCTCTCACAACCTCGCTTTTTAATTCAGGGTACTTTTTATCATTAGGGTTAAGTCTGAAGATTTTTCATTTTTTACTTAATAATGTACGTGTAAAGTGACGCGAATGTAAAGGCCATTGTTTTAAATATGGAAGGAAAACGTGTCACCAAAAAAGTCAAAGATGGCAAGGTTATCGCAATATGGCGGAAATGGGTATTGTGTTTAAATACTGTTATCAATCTATTGTTACAAATTAGGCTTCATTATGTAAAGCTTCGTGTGTGACGATAAGATACAAGTAGACAGATAAGCGACGTAAGAGGGCGCTGATATGAAGTGTCATTGTTTTCTATTGTATGTTTTATCCCCCACTTTGTCCATTTTAAAAACTATCTTGATAAGAATTTCGGTCAAAAAATATTGTTGTTACTGAAGAACAAAAATTTTTGCACAGACTCAAGATGACTCCGTAAGTCCATTCACGAGCTTTTCAATATTTATCAATAACGGATTGTGCAAAAAGAAAATGCAAAAGTTTTAGAAGAAGCGTAAACCCCACCCCCTCTCTCTCTCTCTCTCTCTCTCAGCAAAAAAATAAAAGATTTTAATAACTTGAAACAGGGAAATTAAAATAAAATTACGTATGCTTGGCACCTGGGTATTAAGTTTTATTTTTCCCTTGATTTAAGACTAAAGGAATGTATCGGAATTTTTTTTTTTTTTTTTTTTTTTTTTTTTTTTTTTTTTTTTTTTTGACAAAAATACATTTTGATTTTTAAATTCTGTACCGCAAAAAGGTTAAGTATATGTGAAACAATTATAATCATTTTTGTTCCCCCGCTGTGGTTATATTTACTGCAATGCATGATGAGATCTACACGAATGGATTAGCTAACTGTAACTTGTTTATTTCTTAAACGTTATATCTGTAACTCAAACCAACAACAAAGAACAAGAATGGTATCTTGTTTATTAAGTATACTATACAAAAACTTCACAAGGTTCAAACTACCAAAATTAATTAATAAAAATATATGACAAAAAAAACGTACAAAGGTAACAAACATCAAGTTATTATTAAAAACTCAATGGAAAGAACAAAGTGCTATTGATTAGTTATCCATAAAAAGTAATAAATAAATAAATAAATAAATAAATAAATAAATAAATAAATAGAAGGTTTCTGTTCTCTCACTGTTAAGATAGTAACAGCTTAGGAAGATATGGTGTATTTTATTATATTTGACTGTCTCATGATTAACGTAGTTTTCTTTTTTCTCTTTTTCATGTTTCTACATACAATTATCATAATGGTTTGATCTAATGGATAATGGTGTCCTTTCACAGTGTGTGTGTGTGTTTGTGTGTGTGTGTGTGTGTGTGTGTGTGTGTTTAACTCGCACGCACAGTTGTTTAGCTACGTATTAATGTAGGTCACAGCGATATTTTTTAACACACAATTTTATCCAGCCAAAGACACAATATAATATCGTCATTGCGTCAGTTAATTAATAGCTGAAAACACTTGCATTTAACTTTGCATTAGCTAATACAAAAAGAAAAAAGCCAAATAAAAAAAACCCGAAAGAGAATGCCTTTGAAAACAACTGTGACAATAACTAGATACCAAATTAATCACAGAATCGCGTGTTTTTATATATCTATTTATTGTAATTCTGTTGTACACTTTGCATTTTTCCTTGCAATTGTTTGCAATAAGTGGTTTATATACAAATAAAATTAATTAATAAGCTTTTTTACACAAAAAAAAAAGAAATAATAATTTTGATTCTGAAATAAAAGATTTATGTAACGTTTTTTTCTGTGCTCTAATACTCTAAAAGAATTATAAATCAAAGAAATCATGCATCGTCACTTATCCTTTAAAATTATCTAATATTGATAAAGTTTGTACTCAACAACAACAGTGTGTAAATTCAAAAGGGGATTCCCCATTGACAACACTTCCTAGTTATCAGGTGTTGAAGATATTTTTTCCTAGGAATTTTCGAGGAGTGGAAGAAAATCATATTAATATCTACCGCAATATTTGTTTTCATGCATACAGTGTACCACGCATTATGACAAAAATGTTGATTAAAACACTCTTCTCTGTTAATAGCATATTTTATATGAAAATCATTTGATACGTGATATGTACACAGGTAACAGCACAACATACATTTAATAATACCGGAAACTAAATATTTTGTTCAATGTGAATAAGAATGTTTCACTTCAAGACAGGATTTTTATCCATTTTCATGCTACCTGTCATTAGACTAAATCTCGCATTGTGTTGTCATGATCTCGAGATAATCGTAAACCATTTCTATATTCCTACAGGAAGTAGTCTAAAACCCGACAGGAAGTGACGTTTACATAGAAATTAACATAAATAACAAATATGTTTATAAGGAACTAATTTAACGTTACTTTTGTCTTTACTCTACAACACCGTTTTTCAATGATGTAACAATGATTAATAATTATTTGAGCTTAGAAGGGAAAGCTAACGTAAAATTTATCTTACATACAATAAGGACCTGTCAGGTATGTAAGGCTTCGTGACGTCATAGTGGTAAAATGAATACCGTTAACATACTTTCCCTTTCAATGTACGTGAAGTGCTTTCCCTTTCAACGTATAGTAAAATGTGAAACTGTCATTTTCTGTCAATGGTTTATTAAAGTATAAAGACCTATAGTTACAAAGCTTCTGGGCGTGTCATATAAATTTTTTTGTGAAATAAAATATCCAATTAGCACATGGATTAAGTTTTGAAAATTTTATTTTATAATGCCAAAAAGTAACTCTTATCAGACAAATAATGTATATGAAAGTGATAAAAAATTTCTCGGTAAGGCTCAAGTCATCAGTAACTCGTTAGTTTTGCCAGGAAACGCTTAGGGTGGACAATTGTCAAAGTCACTTCACAAATTGCAAACAATCTTTATGTTACTTATGAAAAACATCATGTGATATCGCAAACAATGCATTGACTGTGTTTTCATACATACTTATCTACGTCTCTAAAATTGGTACAAATACGTAAAAGGTGAGGCGCTGTAGGCGTTGATATATACTACAGTTGCAGTTAGATTGTTGATACTTCTTCTTAAACATGATTTTATACTATAGGTCACAGATTGTTTCTTCATTTAATCAAATAAGCAAATTTAAAAGGTGAGTTTTATTAAAATACTTGCACAAAAAGAAGAGAATATTTTATTACCATTCTGAATCAAGCGTTACTTTCACACCATATATCATAGTAAACACACACACACACACACACACACACACACACACACACACACATATATAATCGATACCTTTGTTATGTATAATAAGACAGATACACGTATATCAAACCAGGTTATTATATGAATTACCCCTTTTATTGATATTTTCTATTTGTCAGATTTAGTTTATGTCGCATTTGTTAACAGCACAGGAATTACATTTACCGTTGGCACTTAGCAAGTTGATTATTTCTAAACCTTTGCTACTAGTCCTTATTAATCAAAACAAACAAATAACTTAATGTAAAATTAATTACTCTAAATGTGCAGTAAGTACAACAGATTTAACAAAAAATTCTTTATCTTTCATCACGTGATCAGGATTGTCTGTGAGAACAGATATATTTCATTTCTAATTAGCAATGTCAGGTAATACTTTCCAATGATTTATTATTTTAGTAGATTATGACACTAATCCTATCGTAACTGAAAGTAGTTTCTTTTTTCACCAGACACCGTTTTTCTTTTTCTAGATCAAAGTGTGAGAAAGTTTGTCAATTCGCTTCTCAAAGCTCGCCAGTTTTGTCAAGGTACTTCTGCCTACAATACATCCTGGAGTAGCAGCCTCGGTTATGTGACAGAATCCTGACTGAGACATTAAAACCTTTGTTCCACTCCACTTTTTTCTCAAGAAATCCATACAATAATTTTAAGTAGTTAGTAGTTTTTAGCTCACCTGACCGAAAGGTCATGTGAGCTAATGGTATGGCGCGGTGTGTGTATGTGCGTGCTTGTGTGTGTGCGTCGCTAATCCCTATTTTCAACTTCTCCTCCAAAACTGCTGGAAAAATTTCAATGATACTTGGTCAGAAGCATATATGAGCCGGTGCAATTCAGATTTGTTCATGACATTGCCATGGCTACCAAAACTAGGTCAAGGTAACCTAGGGGTTCAAAAATCTTCAAAATTCTTCTTCTCCAAAACCGATGATGGGAGACAAAATCTGATGTGCGATATGGCTTTTCTAAAGTCTTAAGCCTTTGGTTTGTTCGTTTCGTGAAATTTGGTCGAAAAATGGGTTACGCTTTTTTGCGTTTAGTTAAAATTTTTTTTTGGTATAAATGGCTTCAAATTGTTATAACTTGACCATTTGAACAGATATTGACATGGGGTTTTCAGTTTTGACTTTTTCTTGAAATGACCTTTAAATTAGGGTCAATGTCACAAATCAAGGTCATGACCTAATTTGTGATTTATGCAGTTCAAGGCAATTTTCTTGCAAATATTAAGAGATATATGAATTCAAAACATTGTTAAAACGTTCTCCATGAAAAATTTAAAAAGGTACCAAGTTTCGTAACTATATGTTAATCCATGTAGGAGTTGTTGCCCCTGAAATGTTATTTTTGGCTTATAAATACTAAAATTGTGCATTAGCTTGAAAACTATAAGCTTTTTGTATTGGCATGTATATAAGAATATTGTAGGTATTGATATGACAATCATTTTGATATATGGTTCAAGGTCATATGTTGAAAGGTCAAGGTCATAGCTGCATACGTGTACTGAAATTGTTAATTATCTTGAAAACTGTTAACTTTTTGTATAGGCATGTATATTAGAATATTGTAAGTATTGATATGACGATCATTTTGATATATGGTTCAAGGTCAAGGTCATAGCTGCATAAGTGTTCTGAAATTGTTAAATATCTTGAAAACCATTAACGTTTTGTATAGGCATGTATATTAGAATATTGTAGGTATTGATATAACGACCATTTTGATATAAGGTTCAAGTTCATATGTTCAAAGGTCAAAATCATTATTTGGAAATTATTAATTGTACTATTTAAATCATGCATAAAAGCTATTTATAGATAAAATGTGACTAGATATTTCTGATTAATTATTGCCGGATTTCCAAACTTGAGGAATTTTGTAAAGTTTTTGTAATTCAGTTCTTTGTAAGTTTTTGGACATCTCCTCAGGTGAGCGTTAAGCATGGGCCTCTTGTTGCCTATTTATGACAGTGCATGCACTTTACGGTATTTTTAAGTACAGCTCATGCATTACGTCATTAGATTCAGTTATTTGTATCGGTCATTACAAAGGTTAAAATGAAGAACTCACCTGCGTCATTCGCTAGTAAATTTGAAAATGCAAAATTAGAGAAGTCACGTATTTTAGATTAACATTTCATTTTTTGACATGAACTGGTATGTTCGTGTTTTATTATTTAGTTTGGATCAAAACTTCCATTATGTAATATCTGTATAAAACGGATTTAAAATCGTTTCTAAATGTTTGTATGGTGAAGTTCTAAAAGAACTTGATTTCGACCAAATAACTGGACTGAACTATAAAGTTGACATTTCATATCAGGGATTTCATTTTTGTCGCTTTATAATATGTATGTACTTATTTTGTATTTCCTTAGTCAATCAAACGTAATTTTGTGTATGCCATCTCTCTGTTAAACATCTAATGTTTGTTCCTGGTTTATCAAACATAATTATGTTTTCTGTTCCTGATCTTTCAAACATAATAACGTATTCTTTCCTTGGTCTAGAAAACATAATTATGTGTTCTGTCCTTTGTCTGTCAAACATTATCATGGGTCTGCCCTGATCTGTCATACACAAAATTATGTGTTCTGTCCTTGGTCTATCAAACATGAGAATGTTTTCTTCCACTGGTCTAGCAAACATAATTATGTGTCTGTTCCTGGTCTATCAAACATAACCATGTGTTCTGTCCCTGGTGTATCAAACATAATCATATATTCTGTCCTTGGTCTAGCAAAAATTATTATGTGTCTGTCCCTGATCTGTCATACATAAATATATGTTCTGATTTTGTTCTTTCAAACATAATTATGTGTTCTGTTTTTGGTCTATCAAACATTACTATGTATTCTGTTTTTGAAGCATAATAATGTGTTCTGTCCCTATTCTATCAAACATAATAATGTGTTCTGTTCCCGGTGTATTAAACACTTTAATGTGTTCTGTTTTTGGTCTATAAAACACAATAATGTGTTCTGTCCCTGCTGTATCAAACACAGTAATGTGTTCTGTCCCTGGTGAATTAAACACAAAAATGTGTTCTGTTTTTGGTATATAAAACACAATAATGTGTCCTGTCCCTGGTCTATGAAAAACAATAATGTGTTCTGTCCCTGGTCTATCAAACATATTTATGTGTTCTTTCCCAGGTCTATTAAACATAGTAATTGGATTTCCTCGCTTAATGTCTTATTAAGGTGTCTAAAGCCTGTCTATATATGACAATATTTAGAGTAAATAGCTTATAATGTTTGACAGATTATCCAGTACCATCCTATTTTATCCAAACGAAATTTACAGTCCTGAAAGTGTTGTGTTTTTATACATGCCTGTTTATCACCCCCTTACTGCAGAGTCGAGGTTACTGTGCTTGTGACAGTAAATAATGCAAATTTCATAGGTAATCTAATAAACTTAGATATCGTTTGATTTTGTTGACCCACTTGAGCAAAGTCGCAATTACAAACGCATTATAAAAAGAATAGGAGAACACAATCAAACATCACACTTAGACTTACTCTAGCATGTTTCTAAACTAGATGATGAGAGGCATTGTGATCCGTTAATTGACGATTCAGATCACTTTTTGGAGCTTCTGTGTCAAAACCAAAAAAGGAAAACCAATTTATAAATTAAATTTATTTGAAAAACATTTGGAGAAAAATGGCAAAATATACAAAGTAAGACCATTGAAACAAGATTACCTATACAGGAATGAAAAAAAAAGCTTTTGTTAAAAATATATTGCATATTCTTACAGGATTAGCATTGACTACAAAAATAACATAAATATAAATTGTGTCATTTGACTTGATTGTTTTACTCGCAAGACAGATTGATTGAGTAAAGGTTAATCAATAATTTTGCACTGTGAAATAGAGAAAACATATCATTTATATAATCCATAAGTGACACCAGATCATAGAATCGATGACAATTTCAACTAATAATCAAACAATCGTGTCAATAAAAACTTACTATAGTTTTGCGCAATCTTATGTTACGGAGCAAAAACTGGGTCAATGCACCCGTCTAGTTTCCTGATAAACCGGATCAATACTCTCGATATCAAAGGTACTTAATCAATTATAAAACATGATACACGAGAGAATGTTTAATAACAAACCATTAAAATGTGATTATAAAACTTAAGTAAATTGTTAATCAATAAAAGATATTTGTTGTTAAACAGTGTGAAATCTATGAGCATTCAAACGTTTTAATCCGGAGTTTTCATATGAACAACTCGTGAACAACAGTCCCTGGGAAAGTGCTCTTAGTTGACCTTTATGTGCATTTTATATATCTATGTCAAACAAGATGAAGGCCAGTTATGATGGATGAGGTCACTGATTATAGATAACCTTTGTGGCCTAACTTATGACAATCTATATTTTAATAATAAATGTAATAAAAATAAAAGTATAGTGTGATAAGACAACTAATCCGACAAACACTTTGTTTTATAATGTTTATCTGAATTTAATAACAATGTGTGTTTATATCGGAGAGACAGGTGTCTCGTCTCGTCTCGTCTCGCTTGTCGTTCACCAAAATCTGCGTCTTAATTATCGTAGAGTGCTATAAGACAAGGCACTGACAAAATATTTTATAGAATAAATAGACGTTGTCTAGTCTTTAGGATAAATGAATGAAGCTCAGTTCTCTTATGGTTTTATTAATATAACTTACGGTTTGTTGTTTAACGTCGCTTCAGCAATTGTTCAGCTCTTCGCGACGCGAAGTTATTGATCTCTATGGATTAATCTAAGAACAAGTTCATGTATGCGTGTGATGTGCAAGTGTGTTATTGTCAGTCTTTTACCAGGGCTTTTACTTTTTTGGTAAGGTGCCACACACACCGAGTCAGTACACCATAGGCAAGCAAATTACTTCCCCAGTCTATGTATCCTGGCATCGGGTGAACCCAACGATACCTTGTCCCCCTAATGCCGATCGAGGGCCAAACAAAGACGTAATTCCTGATAACTCACGGCATTGTCAGTTTCATCATACATCGATTTTGGTTGTTGGATGGTATCTTTGCTTGGTTTTTCAAAAAACTTGAGGAAATATTAAATAAAACAAGAATAAAGCATAGAGTTCTTCTATATTTGTACTCATATTGTAAGTCATAAAGTAAATGACTTTTATATGGCTATAAGCTCCATCGCCGTGTAAAACAAACCAAACAAAACGTGTTTGTACAATTTATTTAGTTTTTATTACACGGCCGGCAATCGTATTAACAGCCACATAGACACTTTTTCTAGAAAGTTTAAGGGTAAGGTAAAAACGTTGTTAGTGGTTTCGATATATAATTTGTGTGATTTACTAACTTTTTACTTGTCTTGTGACATTTTTAGGTTTTAAAAACTGAGGTATTAAAAAAATCGCTTTTGTTTCTGAAAAGCCATCATACACAAACATGTAGTTTTTCTTTCTATTCCAGCAAAGATATATAGAGAAGGGTATTGTTTAAGTAATATGTATTTCAAGAACGTGTATTGGATTTTAAAACGTGTCTTGTAAGTCTTTTTGACTGTATGGCATGAAGTTTTAAGATTATATTTATCTTTTATGTTTGTTTAATTGAGATTTATGTCATGTGACACTAAAATACCTTACTTCATTACTTTTTCCACTTACTTGCTTACTTTCTATTTACTTACTTACTTACTTACTTACTTACTTACTTTCTTACTTACTTACTTACTTACTTACTTACTTACAAGTGATTTTTTATCCTTAACTCTTTACCCATCTCCAAAAGCAGCAGTTATTACAAATGTCACATAATTTTCTCATTTTAAAGTGATAAATGAAGATACATAAAATATTTAAAAGGAAATGCTTGTAATACCGAACTGGATACATTATTTGCTTGTTTTAAATAAACATTATGAGACTGGAATCCGGATCTAAGATAAAAACGAGCTTACTTCTTTCGAAACATCCTGTCTTTATTTTTTTTATAAAAAAATTGTTATCAAACATTTTTCAATTGCTAAGTTCACAATTACAAAAACTTAAAACAAAACGAAAACAAAATTATTAGGGCCTATCACGTGCTGTGCTCATTTGGCTATTTTTATTACTAACTGGCTTTATAAAAACACGTTTTAACTTTTTAAAATGTTTGCTTTGATTTGGCTCTAGATAAACAACATAATTCGAGAAGTCATACTTTGTCGGCCGTTGCTTTAAAATAAGTTTTTCAAAGAAAAATAGTAAAATAAAGTAAATTTTGACTAATTTGCACATTCCGCTCGAAAAATCCTGTAGAGACACTGAAAAAAATGATAAAATGTGTGTGTGTGTGTGTGTGTGTGTGTGTGTGTGTGTGTGTGTGTGTTCAAAATAAATCGGGTTATAAGTCAAACATTATCGGCCATTTAGTAACTACTATCTTTGGGTGCTCTAGATTAAGCAGCTAAATATAATAACTTGATACCCAAAAATGACGAGCAGATGAAAACAGTTTGGAAAAAACTTCCACATGTGTAAAAAGAATACGATTTTTTCTCATTTATTTTCAAATGTTAACATAACAACTGATGAATAAAGCGATTGAAGCACAGACTTGCACTTCGCCATGTTGTTTGTTTTGCTTAAGTTAAAAGTTAGGGGGAAAGCATAAAAAAAGAAAACAATCAAGAAAATACGTATAATTAATTGTTTTGAAAAGCATAGTTGTCAACCAAATTGCAGCAATCACATACACAAAAAAATGCGTGTATGTTAAAAACTTTCTATTTCAATATCTGAATTACTTTCAGTTTCAAAGTCCATTGACTATATAGAATTTTTAAAGTAATAATCGTAACTGTGCACCTTGTAGCAGTTACATTAATATGTACTTTAACTCCGTCTGTAGTGCATACCATTATTACATCGACTGATAAACAAAAGTACCCAACATTATATTAACTCGCTGTTCATCAGAGGCATGTTAAGAGATGTGCAAACAGATAGAAAACAGACTTGAGCTGTTTACCTTATGTCACTTTCCTCATCCTTCAAGTTGTTATGTAAATTATAACATGGAAAAATGCATTAAATACCTTATAAGTCAAATAATTCTTACCTACCAAATAAGTAGGATTGACCTCAAACATTAATTTAAACTAATACGCTATTAATTTGGTTATTTTTTGTTTCGATGTCACTATTTTGTAATCATGATGGTGAAACTCGTTATTGACATTGCCGTATATCTGTACAAACTTCCGTTATGTGTAACCGAGTTCTGGTGAGAAAAGTTACAGTAAATTTCAGCACTTATGTAACATAAAGGGAACACGCGTATAACAGAATAAAAATATTTTGGAGATGGGTATGCACTTATTAAAAACTCAATTAATTAAATAAAAAAGAAAATGTCAACGTAAAAGAATGTAACACAAAATATTGACAACGTCGATTATGATTTTGTAAGAACACTGGATATATTAATATATATTGATTTCGGGTGGTGTAGTTTACATATAATTACAAACTTTACCACATAAATAAGCTTATCAATCAGAAAAATATAACTATATATATATATATATATATATATATATATATATATATATATATTCTACAGAGGTTCGCCCATTTTTGTTCTGCTGAGGTTGTTGTACATATCTCATATTTTTACAGTATTTCTGCGTTTAATCATTAATTGCTGTTCACTGGCAATCAACAATTCTATCTATCTATCTATCTATCTGTCTGTCGACGCACGACGCACGACAGACGACGGACGGTGAACCATTGCAATAGCTCATCTGAGCTTTCAGCTCAGGTGAGCTAAAAATTGAATATCACTGTCTGTCTGTTTGTCTGTCTTTCGTCTGTCTGTCTGATAAATCACTAACAGAAACATGAAACAAGCCAGAAGTTCTAACACTACCAAGTCCATTCGTCTCGGATTAGTACATTTTGTTTGTTTCATTTCTGTAAAGGGAATTTTATAAATATCTTTGAAAATTTTGTTGGTGAGCTACTTTGTATTATTATCTAGATAAGTGATGACAAGTAAAGCCGGACTTTTGGGCAAGTGACATTTTATATATCTTGAAGGAATTTAAACAAGGACATTGAATACACGTCAAAAGAATTTGACTTTAGTAGTTAAGTATTACCACAGTGAATAATGCCAATCTCAGACCAGACAAATTCTTTTGCAAACAAGGACAAAACATTTATATAACACTAATAAGATGTTGAAACAAAAGATAGGGAAGGAACGCAAAGTATTTCAACAATCGTGAAGTAGTCTCAACTCGATAGCTATAATCCTATCGGAATGTATTTGGTGCCCGTATCGTCCTCCAGGTTGCCATTTAGACTGAACCAAGATCATTCTTGCATTGCATAAGCTAATGCCGGTCTATAAACAAGACGTTTTACAGATAACCTACAACCCAGGTCTTAGGATGAACATGCTTTTATATTCTTATTATCAATATTATCGGATCAAACATGACAGTTATAAGTTTATAATATCTTAATGGCTAATTCTCATGTATTGTAGATATTTCGATTGTTAAGTTGTACATATTTGTCTGTTCCAATTATGTCCAAACCTGGCATACTTTCGTATTTCTTCAACGACTTTTGATTTTTAAAATTAAACAAATATTTAAATATAAATTTAAATTCTTATCCTACTATGTGGAGTTGTCCATAAAAAAAATTAGAATCCATAGCAAAAAAGCAATTCCAAAAGTCTTTCAGTATCCGGTCGTCTGCATGATGAAAAAGATGACAAGCATTTCAGACAGGTTGAATATCCATCCATTAACATTTGTTTGTGGCTAAACATATATGAAATTAATAACTAGTACTTGAATCTGAAATTAACACGTCTAAAATAGCAGCGACTCGCATCGAAAAATAGAAGAGAAAAATCTTGGTATGGGCTACCTTTTAGAATTTAAAAACGTTAATCACTTTACGTAAGAGAAGTATCCTCAAATTACATTGCATTAAATTACACAGTAACAATACCCTCGATAGACCTGTTGTTTGTTTTATGTGCAGAATTTTGAATATTTGTATGTAAAAATTCTTAATTCTGAATATGGCACTAAAACTAGTGAGAATGTTGCAGAAATTTTCATGCTTTAGATGGAAAAATAATTGCAAATTTATATATAAAATATCAATATATATAATAACTCGCTAAATAACTATACAGCAGCATTTAAGAGTGTAATACCGCTTCAGAAATCGTCAACGAACAATCTATACGTAAATGCATGCCTATATTCTTTAAATTAGATACCGTGTGCATGTCACCAACCTAGACAAACAGTCGCATCATCAGTAGTTGTCGGTGTACTACATTAATACTACTTGTATCTGTAAATCACAAGTGATTGTCCCGCATTGATTGAAAATATTAAAAATTGCGAGAAATGTAAATCCTTATAATAAGTGATTGTTTCAAAGTACTGTATTACACATGTATGTCCAAACAAGTATACATGTAGTTGAAGTAAAATAATGACATTTTTGATATTTGTTTTAGAAATAAAACCCCGAGTAAAATCATATCCTCGATATACGTATAAATGCCCTATATAATAACAAAGTTCTGGAGGAAAAATGCAAGATTAGTAATACAGACAAAACATGGCCCTTTATCTAAAGGGTTAAATGTCAGAAACAAAAAATGAAACCAAAAATATTTACTTGGCATTAGCCAACAGAGAAACACAACACAATATAATGTAAATGATAAAACAGTCAAACAATATAAAGATAAGTCAGTCAACACAACACGACACAATACAATGTATATGGTAAAAACAGTCAAACAATAAAAAGATAAGTCAGTCAACACAGGAACACAACACAATACAATGTATATAGTAAAAACAGTCAAACAATATAAAGATAAGTCAGTCAACGCAAGAACACAACACAATACAATGTATATTGTAAAAACCGTCAAACAACATAAAGATAAGTCAGTCAACACAGGAACACAATACAATACAATGTATAGGGTTAAAACAGTCAAACAATATAAAGATAAGTCAGTCAATGCGGGAACACAATACAATACAATGTATATGGTTAAAACAGTCAAACAAAATAAAGATAAGTCAGTCAACGCAGGAACACAACACAATACAATGTATAGGGTTAAAACAGTCAAACAATATAAAGATAAGTCAGTCAATGCGGGAACACAACACAATACAATGTATATGGTTAAAACAGTCAAACAAAATAATGATAAGTCAGTCAACGCAGGAACACAACACAATACAATGTATATGGTTAAAACAGTCAAACAATATAAAGATAAGTCAGTCAACGCAGGAACACAACACAATACAATGTATATGGTTAAAACAGTCAAACGATATAAAGATAAGTCAGTCAACGCAAGAACACAACACAATACAATGTATATGGTTAAAACAGTCAAACAATATAAAGATAAGTCAGTAAACGCAGGAACACAACACAATACAATGTATATGGTTAAAACAGTCAAACAATATAAAGATAAGTCAGTCAACGCAGGAACACAAAACAATACAATGTATATGGTTAAAACAGTCAAACAATGTAAAGATAAGTCTGTCAACGCAGGAACACAAAACAATACAATACAATGTATATGGTAAAAACAGTCAAACAATATAAAGATAAGTCAGTCAACGCAGGAACACAACACAATACAATGTATATTGTAAAAACAGTCAAACAATATAAAAATAAGTCATGCCAGTCAACGCAGAAACACAACACAATACAATGTATATGATATAAACACTCAAACAATTTAAAAATAAGTCATGCCAGTCAACGCAGGAACACAACACAATACAATGTATATGATGAAAACAGTGAAACAATATAAAAATAAGTCAGTCAACGCAGGAACACAACACAACACAATACAATGTATATGGTAAAAACAGTCAAACAATATAAAGATAAGTCAGTCAATGCAGGAACACAACACAATACAATGTATATAGTAAAAACAGTCAAAAAAATATATAAAAATAAGTCAGTCAACACAGGAACACAACACAACACAATACAATGCATATGGTAAAAACAGTTAAACAATATAAAGATAAGTCAGTCAAAGCAGGAACACAACACAACACAACACAATGTATATGGTAAAAACAATAAAAAAAAATGTAAAAATAAGACAGTTATCGCAGAAACACAACACAACACAATACAAGGTATATGGTAAAACAGTCAAACAATATAAAGATAATTCAGTTAATGCGGGAACACAACACAACACAATGTATATTGTTAAAACAGACAAACAATATAAAAATAAGTCAGCCAACGCAGGAACATAACACAATACAATGTATATTGTAAAAACAGTCAAACAATATAAAACTAAGTCAGTCAACGCAGGAACATAACACAACACAATGTATATTGTAAAATCAGTCAAACAATATAAAAATAAGTCAGTCAATGCTGGAACACAACACAACACAATACAATGTAAATGGTAAAACAGTCAAACAAAATAAAAATAAGTCAGTCAACGCAGGAACACAACACAATTCAATACAATGTATATGGTAAAAACAGTCAAACAATATAAAGATATGTCAGTCAACGCAGGAACACAACACAACACAATACAATGTAAATGGTAAAAACAGTCAAAATAATATAAAATAAGTCAGTCAACGCAGGAACACAACCGAACAGAATACAATGTATATTGTATAAACAGTCAAACAATATAAAGATAAGTCAGTCAACGCAGGAACACAACACAATACAATGTATATTGTAAAAACAGTCAAACAATATAAAGATAAATCAGTCAACGCAGGAACACAAAACAATACAATGTATATTGTAAAAACAGTCAAACTATATAAAGATAAGTCTGTCAACGCAGGAACACAAAACAATACAATACAATGTATATGGTAAAACAGTTAAACAATATAAAGATAAGTCAGTCAACACAGGAACACAACACAATACAATGTATATGTTAAAAACAGTCAAACAAAATAAAGATAAGTCAATCAAAGCAGGAACACAACAGAACAGAATACAATGTAAATAGTAAAAACAGTCAAACAATATAAAGATTAGTCAGCCAACGCAGGAACACAATACAATACAATGTATATGTTAAAAACAGTCAAACAATATAAAGATAAGTCAATCAACGCAGGAACACAACACAATACAATGTATATGTTTAAATCAGTCAAACAAAATAAAGATAAGTCAGCCGAAATAAATAAATAATTGACCAAATAAGAAAAAATGACTGATTGAAATTGATTATAGCATACAGAAATAAAACGGAAATAAATTTACAATAGAATTAATAAAAAAATAGTATTTCAAACGAAACAATATAAAAAAAAACAGTCAATGCAGGAACACAACAAAACACAATACAATGTATATGGTAAAAACAGTCAAACAATATAAAGATAAGTCAGTCAACGCAGGAACACAAAACAAAACCACATAATGTATATAGTAAAAACAATCAAAAAATATAAAAATAAGTCAGTCAACGCAGGAACACAACACAACACAATACAATGTATATGGTAAAAACAGTCAAACAATATAAAATTCAATCAGTCAACGCATAAACACAACACATTACATTTATATGTTAAAAACAGTCAAAGAATATAAAGATAAGTCAGTCAACGCAGGAACACAACACAATTCAATACAATGTATATGGTAAAAACAGTCAAACAATATAAAAATAAGTCAGTCAATGCTGGAACACAACACAACATAATCCAATGTAAATGGTAAAACAGTCAAACAATATAAAGATAAGTCAGTCAACACAGGAACACAACACAATACAATGTATATGGTAAAAACAGTCAAACAATATAAAGATAAGTCAGTCAACACAGGAACACACACAACACAATGTATTTTGTAAAAACAGTCAAACAATATAAAACTAAGTCAGTCAACGCAAGAACACAACACAATACAATGTATATTGTAAAAACCGTCAAACAATGTAAAGATAAGTCAGTCAACACAGGAACACAACACAACACAATGTATATTGTAAATTCAGTCAAACAATATACAGATAAGATAAGACGGGCTATTATTTAGACAGTTTATTTTAAAACGGTTATTTTAAGAAAGATATAAAATAAAAGTTTCTCGGTTAAAAAATATAAGATGGCTTACGCAGACAACTATCTAGGTTAAAACTCTTTATTGTTTTGAAAATAAACTATTTTGGATATCATAGAAATAATGTTATTTTAAAAATATGTTTTACATACAAACATCCTGCAAAATAAAAGGGGTGGACGTTAAACCTACATGGATATGAGAAATTTACAAAAAAATATAGCTCTGTAAATGAGATAAACAGGCAGATGGACGGGCAGTGGTAATACTGTATGCCTAATAACGTCGGAGCCATTTAAGATTTTCCATGTAGTTTCACACAGTTAAGCGATACAAGTCCTATTTAGTTGGGAAAACCTTTTGGTGGATGAAATTCAAGTTTATTCCTAATTATTCGCCACAGGGGCATGAAAAGCAATACAAAGCTGAAAAAATGTAGTTGACAATAGCCATCACTACTGAGGAACAGAAACTACCAATGAATGAAACTAAAATAAGTACTGTGTATTCATTTAACTAAATATTGCTTTGTATTGATTTAAGGAAGTTTTATTCATTACAGAGACCGGACACAAGGTTTAGATATCAATGTTACACAACGTTATCGTCGTGCACTCCTTATAGAAATGACACCAATTTACTTACAGAGGTAAACAAAGGGTAAAATTAGTTATATACTAATCCTGTAAAGGAAAACAATAATTAAACTTTTATACAAGATCAACAAAGGTCCCACAGCAAAAAAAAAGTTTTCAAGATACCTTGAATTCTTTATTTCTACTAATGGAAGTGTCTATACATCGTGTCACATGAGTTTTTTCTAAGTTTCTAGACCTATTTCACTAAGAATTGTCTTCTTTCATTCGAGATATATCTTAAATGGTATAACATATTGAAAAAATGAAAAGACCTAGGATATAGATGTCATAAGTTTGAAGTGATTATTAAAATGACACTTTTAACAGCATAAAACGGAAGAATCTGAATGTTTCCACAATATACTGATTGTTGCTTGTGCTAAAAACGTCCAATACTAATCATGAATAATTCCAATAAAAACTCTTAATACTGAAACCGGATATCAGGTGTTGGAATGAACTGTAACCAGGTATTAATTTAGCTGGTTACTTCCTGTATATCGACAAAAACTGGTATAAAAACTACCTGACAGTTTTTAAGCTTGTTTTCAATATATTTTCATTTTGATAAGAAAAATCGATGCCTTTATGAAGATAATGTTATGTTTATGTGTTACGTTATACAACATGAACTAGTTTCGTGAAGTATAGCTAGCGGGTTTTCTAATACGAAAACTATTGTACATGTATTTTCTTCCTTATTGCAATTCATATAACAGGATACCTTTTTCCAATGTGGAAAGAAAATAACTTGCTACATACTTGAAGTTTTACAAATGGAGATTTATAGGACGAATATTTTTTTTCCAACTTTTGTTATATCACATTAGGTCTTTTTCGTGTGTCTTTACTAACTCTTTTTATCTTCTTTTTTTCTCAGAAAAAAAAACGCGACGCCATCAGCCAAAAGTGATGCGTATACATGTATTTAAGCTTGTTGCACTATGATAATTATGTATATATATTAATTTGTTTTGTTTAAGATATTTCTTGTTCCTTTTTGTTTTAAGAATCCCGACCATCTAACAATCACTTTTAAGGCAAGAAAAGATTTTTATAAAGTCAAAATAAACAGACTGTGTACCATATAACAATTCATGAATCTTTGTAATCTATAAACTTTATTTTTCCAAATATTCTTATTTTATTTTGTAGGCCGTGGGTTTTTTTTTTTTAAAAAAAAAAAAAAAAAAAACGAAATCTGCCTATGAATTCCTGCTTTAAACATTATTTCTTCTAAAACTGATTTCAATTCATTTTGGTATTCTATGTTAATTTAAAAAAACGCCCGTCTGCCTGTGTATCCCTGCTATACAATTTATAAACAGTTTAGTTTAATTTCTCGTTAATTTTGATTTTTTAAGTACCTTTTACAATAGCAGTTAAACCTAAAACACCCCTACAACAGATTTAAATTGTGTTGCAATAACGTTAAGTGTCTAGATCATTGATTATAGTAAAATCAGAGATAAAAACTAATAAAAGTCTGTTGACCTACCTTCTACAGGTAAAATAAAGCATTCAAGTTGAAGTAAGAGTGTCCTTAAATGTTGACAGCTTAATAAAAACTGTTCAAAACAAAACACAGTCTGCACACAGCTTATAACATCAAACCATGAACTAAGTTTTAAGTTGGGAACCGTTCCTTCTATCTCCATCCAAGATAAAGCCAGTTCTTTTAAATATATATTCTCCAGATAACATCGTCTTAAAGAAAACAACAATAGAAAATTGATAAAAATTATTCGAAATGAGTATATTCAATTGTCTATGAGAATTGATATCCAACTTTAAGTTCATTTACACGTCATAAATGTTCGCAGCATTTACAAAAACGCGGTAATTGTTTTACTGCGAAGCATGCTTTCTTTATCTTACCGTGAATTCAGAAGTAACACACGTGTATATTGAGTTGTTTTAATATTCACATCCTTATATTTAAGTATGTGGTTTGAATTGCCTTCTTATGACATGTCCAAGTGTTTTGCACTTTATACCTATATTGGGGCATTTATATTTTTAAACAGTGTCCCCGATAAAGAATTAAAAATCTGCATCTTTTATCGTGAGAGAAACACTAGCGTATGAATTTTAAGCAGAGCAATGTTTAATTATGACTATTTAAGTATATGATAAACATATGATAAGAAGTAAGGAGTTACTTGTACACTTTAATTTAAAATATAATGATATATATATTTGTATTAACACCCTAATTTCTTGATCAAGGCTTTTCAAATACATTGTGTAAACTTCAGAATCATAAATTTTACTGCTTTTAAGTATGATTCTGATTAGTGCCTAAGAACCTAGGGACAACTTTCAACTTCTATGAGTACTTTTGATCTTCAGTTGATTTATATCCTCTGAAACAATACTGTGTGTGTGTGTGTGTGTGTGTGTGTGTGTGTGTGTGTGTGTGTGTGTGACCTAGATCTGGCATCTCCATCATATACTTAGTAGTGAATTGATTAAAGTAGGTCTAGTAATAAGATTTTTTAAATAGACACTTATCGCCTTCAAGCACATAAGTCAGTTGCCTTAGCAGTCACAAATTGAGAAATTTAGAGCAAAGTTTTATTTTTGCTCTTTAAAACTTAGCACTAACAATAAGTCATTGAATATAATATTTGTTGGAAAGTTTTTTAGATGCTTCTAAAACAATAACGAAAAGGATATTTTTCGATTTTTATAATAAAACATTTTACCAATCCGTGTCAACATTGTTCTCATAAGAACCTACATACGAGGAAAATGTCAATCCAATAAAAAAAACACTAAAATTTGACATAAAAGTGCATATTAAAACAAATTTGTTGTACAACATTTTCATATATAAACTAAAAAGCATATGTACTGCAAAGAAGTCCCGAATTAAACCGGATATACTGAAAGATGTAATTTGAAATGAACCATCAGTTATATTTGTTAAAAGGACATGTACATTTCAAAGATTAAAAAAATTCCTGACACCTAGTCTAAAGCTAGTGGCGATTTTATTAACTGTCTTCCGCATAATATCTAAAAAGAAAAAGGAAAAAACAGGTGTGTGATATATCCGTAAAAGAAGGCACCCTTAACAATTTAATTGGCGAAGAAACAAGTACTCCAGACGTAAGGACTCATATTTAGAGTGTTATACGCCCTTAAAATTTTCTGATTATCTTTGATTGCAAAAATAAATAAATCAAGAACGTTTTAAGGTATCACAAGGTTCTTTTTTTGCTAAAGTAGACGTAGTTACCAAGAGCACACACAAAATCAAACAAAAGCCCTGGAAAGAAAATATACAGCACCAAACCCCTTGATGGCAAACACATGTTGGGATTGTTGATTGAAGAGATGTAAAAAAAAAAAAAAAAAAAGAAGAAGATAGTTGTATTTATACGTGTATAACGATCAACAAACGCATGAAAATAATAAGAGAAAAGAAAACAAATACAATTTATATTCATAGGTAGGTAGACTATGTAATGTTGACGGTTAAACATTTTAAAAATTACAATACCATACCACCTGGATTCGTATTATCAGTAAATCCAGTGTTTGCTATGCAATGTGGACGGTTAAACATTTTAAAAATCACAATACCAAACCACCTGGATTCGTATAATCAGTAAATCCAGTGTTTGCTATGCAATGTGGACGGTTAAACTTTTTAAAATCACAATACCATACCACCTGGATTCGTATTATCATAAAATCCAATGTTCTTCCAAAGAAGGAAGTAATATTAAGACGATTTAGATTTCTAATTATAATTTATCAATAATCAGCAGTTTAGTAGAAAGGTCCTTAAATGTGCATTGAGGAAAATTTTCAACTTCAGTTAAGTATTTCATTACACATAATTAAACATCACGTGCAGGTTAAAAACTCACATTGTGTTATATACTCGAGGTTATAAAAAGTTCAAATGAGTAACCTTTTAGCTACTAATGATGGGAGTTTATCCTTGAGAAATCATCGAAACGTTATATAACGGAACAAATATAGCAGCGTAAACAATTAAAATGCCTAAGTGAATAACTAAGGGAGGTAATTATATTTCCTGAATTATATTGGGTATTGTAAGTGATAGCCTGTCATTTCTGCAGTGTGACACATATTTAGTTTAAATACGGTTAAGACTAAATGAAGTAGTTTTTGTTGAGTCAGAAGAAGGGAAGTAAATGTCACCACAATTGGTTTTAATTGTTTTCAAATAAATATCCTGAAATTTGACTTAATATTTTCGATCAGTCATAGTGGGCGATTTGGTCCTGTCTCTAATTTCGGGATGCAGGAAGTTTTAATATAAGCTCACGAAAAGTATAAAACCCACCTACATGTAATTAGGGGATGTGTGTTTGTAAAAGACTTTAAGTTTAAAATTTGTCATATGTTCATCATTTATTGTTTCGACAGGTACCTAATTGTTAAATATCGCCGACTCTAATCACCTTCTATGGCAGACAAACGCTTTATTTTACTTGACGGAATTTCTTCTTTTTATTCATGAACTAAGTAAAATGTCTATTTCATACTAATATCGATGAAAGTTGCACACACACACACACCCACCCACACACACACACACAAACACACCTCAAGAGAAAAATCAAGCTTGGTGTTGCTAATCTATTTTGAGAGTAAGTATTCTCTGCCATATTATTAGCTTTGTTTTCTGACTCTGACCAAAGTATTATTCGAAATAAAAAACATTTTCATATTTTTTAACAAATAAAGTATATTATCTTACGAGAAAAATAGAATTATATAGCCAATATTACTGACGATTCGAAACATTACGAATTAAAATTTTTAAACAATGTTAAAAAATCATTTTATAGAAAAAGCCACTTATTCTCCTACAACAAAATGCATGTCATAGATAAACTGACATAGTTACTAAGAACATAAAAAAACAGTGTTACTTTTATCTTGTAAAAAATTAAACATTTACTTTTTTGGAGTACCATGACAGAGAGGTCGATCCTACGGCTATCTGTAACTTGAGAGGACACTGTCTAAACAAGCGTATGTAACGCGTAGTTATCGGTACTAAACATGCTGTATATAGAGATTCGTGTGTGTGTGTGCGTGTGTGTGTTGTGTGTGTGTGTGTGTGTGTGTGTGTGTTACAAAAGTTCAATCAATGGAAATTAATCAATTAATTTTAAGATTAATGTTGGTATTTTAGACCCCGCCAGGGTGTATTTTAAACGACCAAGTTCAAGTGTTATAGATTTTAAAATTGGTGGGTTTGGTTTGGTGTATTGCTTGTCTGAAGTTATTTTTTCAAGCCTCGCCTGATCTTCAGCTAGTCAATATTATAGGGTTTGGTTATAAGTGAGTGGCTAAATATATCATCGAAAAATTTTAATCACTGAATAATAATCAGGCTAAAGTATGTCGCGTGCTTCCATCATTAATAAGGTCAAAACAGTGATATTAGAGTTCTAACACCAATTACTATTTCCCGATAAAAAATAAAAATACTTCCACGCCCATGTAATTACTGTAAATTCTAGACATTTGATTGATAAAATAAATTTATGAAGTTAAATATAAAAGCGTTAAATAATGTCTACATACTTGGATGAAAAGTGAAAACGAAGCGTTTTATTGAAATTATCTTTGCGCAATAAAATGGATGCCCCATGCGGACTACTTTTATTAATCGGCCAAATATCTTCTTAATCCTTGTTAGACATCCGATCGACACTGTAACAAATACGATAATATCAACGAATTTCATATCAAACCTCGAATTTAAATTAGTGACGAGGATTAATTCGTGTTGAACGCACGAAATATATGAAATGGAACACTCAATTTAAAAAATATATATAAGATTTAAAATACTTATTAATCTCAAATGTGCAAATTTTTAAATATTTTATTTCGTAAATGTTAAAGAAGGTGCACATAACACTCTAAAGAAAATTTGCTCGTCAAGAATAATGAATAAAGATGGACTTCAGAATCATAAGATTTACCCGCGATTACCAAACTGTTAATCTGAATAAACAGTATGTATTTTATATTTAAATAAAAAATTCCGATAGAATTTGCTTTTTTAATAGTTTTTTTCAGAAACGACAGGCTTTCCCATTTTTACATCAGGGAATGTATTTTATTGATGAAGATATCAAAATGACACCATTATACTGCAAATTGAATTCAAGTTGGAAAAGTTTTAAGATCGCCTAAGTCAGATATAATAATAATAATAATAATAATAATAATAATAATAATAATAATAATAATAATAATAATAATAATAATAATAAAAACAAAATAATAATAATAATAATAAATATTATTATTGTTTTTGTTGTTGTTATTATTATTATTATTATTAATATTATTATTATTATTATAGTTGGAGAAGCTAGGTATATGAAAGTTTAGAGAGATGATAGAATATAGGTTTAAAGCATTAGTGTCATTCAAAAATTTAGCATGTGTTCAGAAAAAAACTACAGTAACAAAATAAAAAGAGGGAGAAGAAGTTCTGATTATCTTCAGATAAGCCTGAATACAGACTTGTTGAATTGGTCTCGATAAACAGGTTAAAATTGTTCTTAAATTGAAACCAGTAACAACCGGGAAAAATATAAAAAAAGTTGTAAGTAGCATATATGGATTAATGTTCAAAACATTACAATTAACACAAGCATTAATTATTTATAATTGTTTCAGTACTTAGATTGATTTAGTGACATATATTTTTCGTGGACCCAGTGTAAAATTCGGGCTCTCTAAATACTTTTCACACTACAAAAATAATCAAAATGAAACAAAAGTAAATTCAATTTGATGTCAATTTTACTTGTGTTAGCCTATATTGTTAGTTGTATGAGGTGTTTAACATGCTTTAAGAGAGCCATATTTCAATCAGAAGTAATTGTTTTTGGTAATATCAAATGGAAACATGTCATCTCAAGGTAAAAAAGACACATTTTTATTTCAACACGAAAATTCACATCGCAGCACTTTTTTCTCAAAATAAAATATTCAATTAAAATCAACGATGCGCGTTTACGACTAAACACTAGAAAATAAATGACAAAATTCACCGTCACAAACACGGTTATATAGTGTACTATAGACGATAGTTACAACAAATCATTGTAATGATAAAACGTTTCCATTAAGTCTGCATAAAATGAAATAAATATATTATTTAAATCTTTAGAAATATTTCGTGTTTAACTACACAGTTCTCTAAAACTTCAAAGATCAAAATGTAACAGTGAGACAGACAATTTTATAGACTTTAAAAAGTGAAAAATAAAATCAATTACAGAAACGGCGATTTTTAAAATCCACCAACAAACTTTATTAACAATAAATCGTCTACACAATGTAGTTTTAATAAGAACCGGCTGATGAAAAGCCAAATTCCTGGATGATTTAATGTTGCCTATCTCTTTTTACTAGACCATGTGGAAACAGTTAATAGGAAACAGTCAATAAAAATAACTAACCGCTGCGATCAGAATGTCCATTAAATTTATACAAAGATAAGAAAAGTAGTCAGAAAATTGTATCCGGAAAAATGTACCCAAGTTCATTTAAAATTCAATTTGTTTTCAAACAGTACCGCCCTCTAGATAACCGATACATCTTTACTATACCCCCGAAACAAACAGAAATAACACCCACACCGTTGACTCCCAGCAAGGTATTATTGAAACGAAATAGTTAAAATAATAGGATAACTCACGAATTTGCTCCAAATACTTATATTTCTGAAGTTCGTGCTTGCAGGTGTGCGTGTAGAAAAATTGTCAATTTACTGTTCTCAAAAATGTTATTCATAACGCTCTGTATGGTTATTTTTCAGTTAGAACAATAAGAAGGTATAGAGTCGTATAACACCTGAAGAGATACTACATACGGAGAATACCTTATCCCGGCTTATCTAGTCTTTAGGGATTTACATCAATTTTTGTTCCCTAAAAGGTTAAGTTGGTGCAAATATCAAAACATATAGAAAATATGACCATGTGTTTGTGGTGCGTTCAATGGCCGTAAATAGTTTATTTAATCAAAACTAATGCAATAACAACCGCTATATTTGTCTACTTTTGACAGATTATGCAAAAATCCTCAACTGGCCTGAAATCATGGAATAAATAAAAGGATCGGTTACTGACTTAATAATCTCAACACTGTTATAAAATTATAAGGTCGGATTGAAATGTCTTTTTGATATGAATTTGTAATGTGTGAAGTTATCCCGAATCAATAGGTCAAATGACGTTAAAACTTTAAAACCAGATTGAAAAAATCTCTATCAGAAGGTTATTTTGCGTCATAAAAATTAATACAAATTGTCGATTTAATGAAAAAAAGCGTTTCCGAACTGATCATTTATAATTTTCAAAATAATTTTTATTAGTCCCTCATATTAGATAAAACAACGGTTTTTACAAGCAAAGCAAACTTGAACATAGATTATACATGGCTTAAAACTGCATTAAAGTTACTTATTATCGGGAAAAAATTTTATTAATAGAAATTGGTTGTCATTACGATCTGTGTGGTTCATTTTCTGAAGTTTACTCTTATCATCAATAATAAATAGAAATCCTAAAAGCTCGGGGCAACTCGAAATTATGTTAATTATCAGCTTGAAGCATGCGCAGAAGTCCTGCATGTATGTAAAAATGACGTAGAAGAGAAGCAAACGCATTGTGCGAGAACGACAACAGATTTTCCAAAGCATAGAGCAAGGACCAGTTTGAATAAACTGAATTCAAGGTTTCCAATAGACCAGATACAGATGGAAAATTTGCTGCAAATAAAAAGCAATTTGGCTTTGATATGCACGACAAAGTGGCCGCACTGCTCATAAACTCATGCTTCTTTGCTGTTTATTGATGTTACCTGGTTTTCACATGATCAGCGTTCTGAAAAAATGTTTGGTAGATCAAACTAGCAGTGGGTTTCCCCGTGAATTTCAATGTAAGTAAAGGTTTTATCATGGAATCAAGCTAAGAAAATGCGCCATTTATATATTATGCATAGGAAAACTTAACGTAGCTTTAATAAGATTCTAAAAACTGTTTAATGGATATAGCTGCAATTAAAATTGCTTAACGACCTGACTTTATTGGAATTGTTCATCTTACAGTTTATGTCCTTATTTAGTGAGAATACAAAATTAATGTGAATTCTTTCTAGTGATGTAAAACAGTCCTTGCTTTCTCTTGTTTTGCTCCATTATTACAACGTTACTAACTTAAAGTGCTTGGAATCACAAAGTTAATTTTTAGATTTTGCTTATCTAAATTTTAAACAATTTTTTTCAAGATATACAGAACGTTTAATGTGTCATTTTGAAGTACACTTTTTGCTTACGGCATCAGTATTTTATTTTTGTGACTTTTTGATCGAAAAAATTAGCCAGTCTAGTTAAGGAAATCTTAACTTAAAGAATGACTGCAAAATAGTAAAATATCGTTTTTCTAAGATATGTAATTTGTCCATTTTTAAACCTCATAACCTAAAAAATAAAGGTTTAACATTTAAAATTTGCACCTAGCCAAACCCTGAATTAATCCAGTCAACAAAATGAAATCTTTGTTTTCGGGAGGTTCACAGTGATAAAAAGTTACATAAATGACTAAAAATAAGCAATTTAGGTTTTTAACCGCCAAATTTGACAATGTTTGCGTCTATGCTACATATAAATGTGTTTTAGTTCAAATTGAAGCCCTTTGAACCAACTTGGAAAAGAAAACGATATTAAAAGTTTAATAATTCTAACAGCCAACCCACTAAATTTCCTCTATTTAATATATACGTATATATGGATCCAAAACTTTTAATTTTGTCTGTTGAATTTGACCTTATTTGTTAACTAATGCGGTGTTTTAACGCCTTTTTACTACAAGATTTAATTGTGCGTGTAGTAGTAATATCAAACCTTAATTTGATTATGTTTGTGCGAGTACATTTAATTTTGATTTACAAGCCAACACCCAAGATGTTCTATTGGCAATGAAATGAATGAAAAACATATTCGGATTTACTTGATTGGATAAAATACCATGTTGTTTTGTCATTATTTAAAGAAATTCATCAATTTGGGCCGACTTCTACCCCTTCCATTACATCTGAGGTTTTGTATTGGTTCTTAACTGAGATTTTCTTTTGTACATGGTGACATCAATTTAATCCATTCGTGTCTGTTCACATAAAAATGTCTTTACAACTTCTGCCTCAGCGAGTCACCTTTCCTTATCCCAGCATGAACAATTATTTATTCTATCAATATTATTATGCCACATTCTGGGTGGTAATTCAATTTTAATGCCAGCCAATTACTTCGTATTTACTCAACTAACACAGAAAACATCTATATTTTCATGATTGGAATTACGATACAGAAAATCTCCTAAATTAAGGCATTTTTTATTCCATCAATTCATCAATTAATTTTTTTGAGCTTCCAATGCAATGCAGAATATTTTTGAATAAAAAGAAATCTCCTTTTTGCTCTCTTTATATCCAATAATGGAGAGGTGTAAAGATCATTGAAAGCCAAGCATATTACGAGATGGTAATTACATTTATATTTGAGTAATGTTCTTTTTCTACCATGAAAAGGGGTGAATTCAAAGGATTTTCTAAATATGCTATGTTGTACAGTATACACCTGTTGAAAGTGAAAAACTTAGCTAACGAATTAGTGCCGAATCGGCAGCTTATCTCAACCCTTCGATATCTCAGTCCCTCGTTAGCTATGTCTCGACAGCTCCTTGGCAACAGCTATCCATCTTTCAGTAGCTTTTCGAGCCACTCGACCACTCGGCTGCTCGGCCTCTCGTTGGCTTCTCGACTCCTCGATAGCTTTTCGAACACTCAGCCCCTCGTTAGCTTTTAACCACTTTAGCTCATGAAATGAAATGGTTTATATCTGTAGTTTAAAAGAGATTAAACCGGAAGAATTATTCATGGGACATGATAGTAAAAGTGTCGATACGACCTTCAATAATAATAAATATTATAATATATCGTTGATAATATTGTTTATTTAAAAACGAATGAAAAAAAACGAATGTTTTCAAAAATATAATAATAATTTATTCTTCATTCATTAACTCAGCGACATTTAAAATCTGGTTTCAAATGTCGCTGATTGATTTTTTATGATTTATTAACAACGGCACTCTAACCCGGCGCTCGGCCACTAGGTAACGAATAATCAAATTCAGATGCACGATCACTCATTAGCTTCTTGACCGCTCGTAAGCTTCTAGACCACTTGTTAGCTGCTAGTCCCCTCTTTATATGAAGGCCAAATGAGCTGCCGAGCGGCCGAATATGCGGCCGAATATGCTGCCGAGCCGTTGACAGCCTTAGCTGTCGAGAAGAAATATAAATGGCTTCTAGGCCACTAGCTATTTATGACTCAACAACCTTTTATGCTTTTTTGTTAGCTAAGTGTTTAACTTTCAATAGGTCTGCACTCTAAATCATTAACATCAATTGCAACAATTTCCTAACATTTCTGTCTGGTTTTGTATAATAGAGACGTAAGTAAAGTGTCACGTCTTTATATAAATTACACCAGCCATAAAATGGTAACTTGATGACTTCATTCAATATCCAAAACTTGACTTTACAGTGTACCCTGAAACCTTCTAGATATTTCTCAGCGTAAGAAAAATCGCTTTGATGCTTAAAACTACCACCTTCCTGATATCAATTTCATTTTGTAACAAATATGCCTTAGCTATAATTTAATGCTTGCATTTAGCTCCTTCCAGATATTTCTCATTGTAACAAACATGCCTTTAACATTATTAAGTGCTTGTATCAAGGTCCTTCTAGATATTTCTCTTCATGCTTGTATCAAGCTTCTTTCAGATATTTCTCATTGTCATAAATATGTCTTTGATTCTATTCAAGGATTGTATCTCACACCATCCTTATATTTCTCTTCATGCATGTATCAAGCTTCTTCCAGATATTTCTCATTGTCACAAATATGTCTTTGATTCTATTCAAGGATTGTATCCCACACCATCCTAATATTTCTCTTCATGCATGTATCAAGCTTCTTCCAGATATTTCTCATTGTCACAAATATGTCTTTGATTCTATTCAAGGATTGTATCTCACACTCTCCAGGTATTTCTCTTCACGTTTGTATTAAGCTTCTTCCGGATATTTCTTATTTTAACACATATGCCTTTGATATAATTTAATGCTTGCATTTAGCTCATAGCATATTTTTTATTGGAACAAATATGCCTGAAAAAATTTGATATTATTCAAGAATTGTATCTTATACCTTTCAGTTATTTTTCATTGGGACAGATATGGCTTTAGTTGTATATCTCACACCTTCCAGATATTTCTCATTGTAACATACTATGCCTTTGATATTTGACGTTTGTATCTAGCTCCTTTCTTGTTCTAACAAATATGCTTTTGTTTCTTAATGCTTATACCTTACAACCTTCAGATATATCTCTGTGTGTTAATGTACATGTATGCTTTTGATATTTAAAATTAATTATACATTTTCTTTCTAATTATAAAAAATATGTTAATTATCAGCTTGTAGCATGCGGAGAAGTCTTACGTTTATGTAAACAATGACATCGACAGGAAGAAAACGTGTTCGTGCGAGTTTTTTTTTTCCTCCAAAATTTACATTTTATTTCAGTTGCATCAATTACGGAAATAGTATAGTTAATGATAGATATTCTGAAATGTTTATTTGTATGTCCTAAAGATTCACTTTTGTTAATCAATTCCATCACTTTTTTTTTTTTTTTTAAAACAACAAGTATTAAAACAGGTGTGTGTGTGTGTGTGTGTGTGTGTGTGTGTGTGTGTGTGAGTGTGTGTATGTGTGTGTGTGGCACACCCAATATCTTAAACATAATTTTATCCATCGTTGTTCCAGCATCTTGATTATAGTTTAAGTTTGTTCAGGTGTGCGAAATCTGAATATAAAGGCTTATTGATTCACATATAACACAGAAACTTTATTAAAAAGAAGTTGACATTTTATTTATTGTAAAAAGATTAAAGATTTTTATTGTGAATGAGAGGGTATGACCTAACGTGACATTTAAAGACGATTTAATTTTATTTTAGAGATAATTTAAATAACAACATTTTTGAATTAAATTTTGAATTGATGTAATGAGACGATCTAAAACTGTTAATACTTTAAACTCTGCTTTATGTAAAACTATACATAAAAGATCAAATCCGTAACAAGTAATTTCAGAAGTCCATATCAACAGTAATTGTTCTAGAGTATAAAGACACCTGTGAGGGTTTATATTCAAAGGTAGATAACTCGTGTATAGTTACAATATAAAGCGCTGGAATTGATGAATTCTGTTTATTTTTCACAACTGGAGAAACAGTGTCAACATTTAGATAAGGATTAATGAGAAAATAACGTGTTTGATTATTCTCACGTCAGCTATATATTTCACAAAAAATGAATAATAATAATAATAATTATGCTGGTCTTGTTCAGCAGTAGTAATATTAACAAGATATATACATGTATACTAAAGTATATCATTTTCTTTTACTATCAGGACTTGTCTGCTTTGTTAATATCGCATATATATACAATTTAGTCGAAAATCTTCCTATTTTGTAATCATCATTGGTTAAATTATCTCGCAAGTGGTAAAAACTACTAAACAAACAAAAAAAAAAAAAAAAAAACCAACAACAATAACATCAACAACACAAAAAAAACCCCAAAAACAAAACGATTGTTTACAATAGATGTTATTGTGTTTTTTTCGGGATAAAGTTTTGCATCGTTCCCTTTAGTTAGTCTAGCGACGTGAAAACGAAGCTCAATTAAATAAAATACTTAACATCATTCAAGCAAATTTGTAATAACAATGAAAATTTTTCATACTTATATTGCTGTCACCTAAAACAGTAATACCAACAGTGCATTAAAATATTCTTAAAATATTGAAACATCAACTCTAAAATCATAAATAACTATGTATTTAGCATAAAAAGGTTACATATGACTAGAAGTCCGAAGCCAATGGGAAAGAAAGCTTTTAAGGTCATTATTAATTTGATTTCATAACATTTGTATTTGTTGTAATCGTGATTAAAAGATTTTCGTTTATATGGACAAAAATGTGAAAAAAAATTACATGTTGCTATCGCTGCGCTCCTTTACAAACTCCATACACAATATGTATAGTTTTGGAAATATTTCTTATGTAATTGAAATATATATTATTTCACTTTGTTTATGATGGCGAATTAAAATGATTATCTCAAAGGATATAACATTTTTAATAATTAAATTGTTTGTATAAATTCATTTTTGCCAGGTTATCTCATCAATAGCGGTGATTTTTGTATATATGGCTTTACTTTGTTAGTCAATGATACCGCGGAATTATGATAATATATAGCAAGTATAGATTTAAATGCAAATTAGTGAACGATACCTAATCAAATATATAGGTTTCTTGGATTTTCTACCAAAAAAAATTTACAAAAGTAGTAGCCACAAAGATGGTCTCAACAGACAATAAACAGAACATAAAAAAAAGAAAAAGTATCAATGACAAATATAACCTAAATACTGGATGGCTGTTTATGTAGTTAGCGGCGTCATTCAACCCAACTACACAACTTCGATTAAAAAGATAACAAACTAACATTATTTATATTTTAAAAACAACCAACAAAAACTTACAGTCAATCATGAAACTTGCGAAGACTAAAATAATCCCTCTTAATGTGAAATTGCATAGCTTTAGCTGAACATAAGAGTGAAAAATGTCATCGTAAGCGAACCTTGACTCTCTTGGGATGACATTTTTTCATAGGTAATGGAACTCGAATTTTTAGTTTATGTTTAAAAATCAGAAAGTTTATATAGTTTGGGATACAAATATATTATAAAATTCCACAAAATATATTCATCCACCACATTATATTTGTATCCCAAACTCGGTAATACTTTCTGATTAAAAAAAATAAAACAACCGTAACCATCTAGTAAACATCAAGCTTGACCAAAAGCTTAAAGGAAGACAATTCATTTATGAGGTTTAGAGTTCCCTCCCTTGAAAAAAGTAGTTTCGAATCTTATTTGCATATCAATATAGCTATACCCCTCTATAGGCTAACTGTGTTTTGTTTATGAAATGAACGCTTGGACTAAATTGAAACCAAAACTATTATGTTAAGGCGTTACGTTACGACGACTTTACATTCCATAAGACCGAATGTTGTTTTCTTGAATACAATAAGACCAGCAGTCTGAGGAATAAGTAAATATTTTGTTATCGCACTTATTCCGGGAACTTGCACGTGTAATATGTCTTATGTTAGGGTAAAAAGAGGAAATTCTGGTTAGGGACCATGCCAGAAATCTTTGTCTGTGTCGTGAGAAAACTTCATCGTTGATATGAGTGTTACATTTTAACATTTCCTTTTCTCTTTTTTCTTTCTTTCTTGCTTTATTTATTTATTTATTCATTTATTTATTTCTCGGTGATAAAATGTTTGAATTAAAAGGAAAGTCATATTTCAATAATAGTTGCGAAAAAGAAATTAAGTTTCATTATGGTTTATTACGCCAAATAAAGATTCCTTAACTTTTATAAAGGCGCTTTAGTTGAGAAAACCAATAACTTTTGGAGAAAAATCACAAACACTTCGCTAGCAAAACGAAAGACCTTAGTTAAATAGGATCTGCCCGAGTGGAATGAGAAGTTAAAACCTCTTTCTAGGCTACTTTATTCACATTTCGTAAAGTATATATATTTAATAATATTCAACAGTATTTGCGAAATCAGCAAAAAAACAGAAAACATTCATTATGTAAACGACTTTTTGCCTTAGCAACGATCGTCTGCGTAATTAAAAACACATTCCATTGATCGTCTGTTTCATAAAAAAATAAACAGACGTTAAATTTCAAACAAAAATAGTGACATGTTAGTTTGTACTGATACTTGTGACACTAAAGGGGACAGTACCAGGGTTATTAAAACTGTGATATAGGGTACTAAATCACAAAATACTTGTAGTAATAGATAACATTATCTTCACCTTTCCCTGTTTGTTATCATTATATTTATGTTTTCATTCATCTAATTGCAAGTTGGTAAGTTTCATTCACATAAGTTATTTATTCTATATCTCAAAAAGTTAAAATATGTTCGCTGTTCCAATTTATGTCACTGCTATTGACTAAGGTTAAAAATACAAATTAAACAACGGTGCTATTGCGGCGTCAGATCATTTACGGTGAAGGCCACTTTATAACATATTGAATACTTCAATCAACAGGAAATATGAACCTTTTCAGACAGGCTAGAGATGATTAAAATTTTGGAAGAACAAGCTTATTTTTCAGAACTCTCGCTTTAAGTTTTGTTTTGTGTCAAAGACGATTTTTGATGTCAAGCTGGCTGGGTATTTAATGATAATTAAGACTATGTAGGTTCAAGACCGGTTAACAAAATAAAAGAATGGGGGTGGCTTGTCGTTGACCTCATTGCTTTAACTCAGTAACATTTAAGTGATATGGTAATGAGCCAACAGTATGAGCCATGGAACTATTCTATGTTGATGTAGCTAAATTATTGCCAATGTGACATTAACGTTAAACAATATGCTGCGATACTGCAATACACACCGGACAGTTCGGTTCTTAACAGTTGGTTCCTATAATATTATGTCTATATTGTAATGAGTTGGAATTCATTACCTGCTGGTCCACAGCATTATTAACAGTAGCTGTTTTTAGGCAGTGACAAATGCTCTCCAAAAGTCTGTCGAAAATTCAATTTGACCGCACGACCTTGACTTTTGAGCTATATAACTAGATATAGTTTATACATTGTAATAAATAGAATCTATGTATATGACACAGAACGGAAATAGCAGAGACGGACAAACGGGTCAAAACTAAATATTAATATCCCGAAAAAATATGGGGTTTAAAAATAAAATAATAAATAAAGATATCATATAACTTACCTGTTCATGAAACAACAACTGAAGAAAGCGAGAAGACAAAAAATGGAGGCCGACAAATCAGTGTCAAAGTAGTCTAAATGTTTTAAATTGCGTCATCTTAAAAATAGCCTAATTTAAAACATCACATTGTCATTTATTCCATGATAATCCTTATTTTATGAAACAGTGTAAATCTTTACAGTACTTTGACATAATTAAGAAATATGATGAATTTTTCGAATTCATTCATAAAAATGTAAAATGTTAGAATTTCCAAAAGATAAGTGTCATACACAATATGTTAAATGTCTTACGATTTTACTTATCTTTATTATGTATATTGTGGGACGTAATTTTGGGGCAACTGTAGGGGTTATCTTATGTTGTTATCTGGCCGTACTTCTGACCTCCCGATACAATGCAATGGTACCTTATCGACAACTTTGCTGCTATCAATAAATATTCAACTTAAAACAGGTGTAAGTTAAAAAAACAAAACAGCATTTTTTTAATTACGTGTGCTGATTAAATAAATTTGTAAAGTACCGTCAGACGCCTAGTTGAATGATTATCGCAGTAAATGATAATTAGGACAAAGTGACCTCATTGTTACCTACTGTTTGTAAATTTTATTTTTGCAATTTAAGATGTTAAAATTAAAAAAGTGTATATTTAGATATTAAGATATACAAGACTAGAGTAGTATGAAATGCGCAAAAAAAAAAAAAAAAAAAGAACTTTGATGTTTATTATTACTGACACAAAGATATAGAAAAGCGTGTTGTGTTTGCATCTAGAGCCATCTGAAAGATTTTGAACAAATGGTGTAAAATTTTAAAACCTCTAGAGATTTTACTCATTTAAATTTTATCATCTAGACACCGTTTAAAAAGTCTGAAAAAGTAAAAATAAAATGGGGTTCATAAGCGCAACCCTTTTTACCCAAGTTTTTTAGTATCTTTAAAAATAATACCATTTATATAATAACATTGTTTCTTCCATGTTATATGCCAAAATATTTCCCAAGGTTAGATGGCATAATGCACGACCCGAAAGGAGAGTGCATTATGCCATCTAACCTTGGGAAATATTTTGGCATATAACATGGAAGAAACAATGTTATTATTATTATTACTATGAATGTCTTTGTTTAAATTGAAATTTTGTAAACAAATTACAAACCGGTTCCAAATAAATTACTGATATTTTTTTGTGTGTTTGAGTGTTGTCGGGAGATTATCTTTTTCAGTTGAATCACGGACCGCTTGGTTGTATAAAGTGCCGTGGTCAATGCTAAAGAAAGTTTGTTTACAATCTATGTTTGTCAAAGTTTGTTTATTGTGAATCTATGTTTGTCTTTTTCAGTTGAATCACGGACCGCTTGGTTGTGTAAACTGCCGTGGTCAAGTTTGTTTACAATCTATGTTATTTACAGGCATTCCTTTCACAAACGTTCGAATATACTTACAATTCAAACGCAGTAACGATTGTGAATTATGTGTCCCAAATATGGTTGTGACTCCACCCATATTTCATCACGTGACAATAGGAAGCTCCGCATCCTTACTCACGTGCGTGTAATATGCCATGTTATATGCGATGGCATAATACACGCTCCCATTGATTTCAATATAAAATATATGCCAAAATAGTATTGATGCAATTATTATTAAATAAATTTACATGAATAGTAATAATTGAAGATATAGTATATATTTTTAATGGAATTTTGTATTCATTTCAATAGTAAAACCATCGTTTGTATATGTTTTCAACGCGACTTTGTTTTTGTGTATTATCATCTATCCTTTTTATCTTTTTTTCTAAATTTTATATATATTTTTTTTGTTATTATTTATTATTATTGATGTTTTTGTGATCAAACTTTGTGTTTATGTAAGGTAGTTAAAACAACGCTTTATGATGTAGCTTTCATTTTTGTACTTTCGATTTAACAGTCTTTTTAAAGGTGTTCAGTATTGTGTTATTTGTAATTGTGTTTTCAGTATCAGGATTTTAAGGTTTATTTCCTTTTTCTTCGTTAATACAACCTTTTGTAGATGTTTTGTATCACGTGATTGACAAAAACAACCCCCTTCGAGATATATAATTTCACGAGACTTTATAGTTACGTATCATTGAAAACACAACACTCCGACATGTTTTATTTCATGTGATTTTGTATTTATGTATCCTCGATGAAACATCTCTTTGTAGATGTATTATATACGTGAATTTTTAGAATATATTAACGTCAATCAGAAGCAGGATGTATTTACTTTTATGAATTTTTAGTATATTTGTACTTCTGTATTTATATGTTTTTGATAAAACAACACTTGGTAAATGTTTTATATCTTTACATTGGGTTTGTCAGTATTGTAATATTTATCTTTGTATTTTTATGTACATCATTTTTTACATCGGTGACAGCTGATATATTCTAGGTTATGCAACAATTTACAAAATTAACGAGTGATATCACAGAATACTCGAAGTAACACAAAAACTTACACAATTAACCAGTAGTTTTCACAAATTTAACCAACAGGGCTTAGCCAAACATATTTTCATATATATATATATATATATATATATATATATATATATATATATATATATATATATATATATATATATTTATATATAAAATAATAATAATAATAATAATAATTATTATTATAATATACCAGATATGTAGTAGCATTGAAAGAAACACAATCACAAATTAAGACAACAAATCAGTCATTATTTACTAAGACCCAAGTCTCCAATTTGGTCAATTCCCATTTGTAAACGTTTATTAGAACAAATTAACTTCGAAAAAAATATGGATACGATATTTTGTTGTATTCAGCATTATTACCTCGATAAGCTAGCACCTTCACAAAAAGTCGTCCTTAGTGCGCGATTATGCAAGATGGACCATAATACACTTGCACTTCTCACTCATACACGAACTTGTTCTTTGAATTACCCTAAGAAATAAAATCGCTCTCGTAGGTAATAGCTAAAATGCTATGGTAATGTTAAACAACATTCACTAGCTGCAATCTTTAAAAAGGTACCTTCCGCCGAGATAAATAGCTAAAGAGAAATAACTCGTGACAAAATTGAATTACAATGACGCCATGGAATTTTTCTTTGTTTCTGAACGTACAAATGTTTACAGATGTTGTGTGCACAGCAGTCCAATAAATATTCCAAACAAGACAAAACACATTGATATGTTGATTATATCTTTGCTTTCCTGCTCAATTTATTTATATCATACCTAAAACAATTTCTTTTTTTAAATCAACAATGCAAAATCTTTTTTCAAGTAAGCAATAAATCGTAACTTGATTTGTAAATTGGAAATCCGTGAGTATTGTTGCACAGTATGCTGTGATCTTTGTCAGTTAAATTCGTTGATTGATCTGTTAAGAAATCTAAGATCTACTTTTTAATAGTGAAACATAATTGTAGCTTATAAATTAAAGATCTGGCCTATGTCTCAGTTTCTCTGCTTGAAAACACTGGTAGTAATCGTCCAAGTAATCTGAAATAATAACAGAAAATCATAGGATTTAATCTAAAAAAACTGTATTTAATTGAAGTTTAAAGCTTAAAAAGTCAATTATCATTGGCGAGTCCTAACAACGAATCAGTATTTGGCAATGCTGTTGTGGCATTGCCAGTAGGTGAGTTGAAATACATTTGTTCGATCTTGTGTATCTGTAAAATTTAAATATTAAAATATTAGTATAAAAATACTTATTTTTATCTATGAATGTATTAGCGTTAAAATTTATAAATACTTTGTCTTAGCGTTGATATATTTAATAAAAAGAAAAAAATGCAGTAATAAAGGTAGTAATTATTTAATATCGAATCATCAAATGTAATGATCAAGATGAACCAACTTCGCAAATTTGATAGACTTTTATGCCACCTATAATCTCCGATTATTGACAAAATATTTACGATTGACTTTATAGCGCAACTGTGGCCCTAAATGAGGGTCAAGGTCGACAAGCGTAAATACCATAAAAGAGCTTAGGACTGACACATTCTGCTAAGGTTGTACTGACCTTACTTCAAATTCTGGTTTCCATAGTTTCATAATTTCGCCATCTACATTTACATATATTTCCTGTTGATCTGTTTCTTCATGATTTTTTATTTTAATCTTTGCTCCAGTTACTCTCTCATTTCTTATATAGTCCTTAACAAACTGTAGCATACAACATTATTAAAGTGATCGATAGATTTAGGCATCAGTTTATACAAATAAGTAACTCTAGATATCTCAGTTAAGTATGTTTGTAGAACATACAAGAATCTGAGCAGTATCCATTCGTTTCTATGTTTATTTATTTATTTTGTTTTTGTACAACAGTAGTATGACAGGTTTTAAGTACATTCAGTACATTAAATTCATTTTTAGACCTTTCATAACAACTGGTGGTCCCTAGACCCGTTAAAACACCTTTACGTTACTAATTCACATACATTGCACTGTTGATTATGAAATTTTAAAACTCTACCGAAAATGTTTTGCCTGTCTAAAGTTGTGTCTTTTCTAAAATTGCAGGAGAGTTTATCTACATAAATATATAATTTTGCATCATATCTAATTCATTTCATGATCAAATTTATATAAATGCATTTTTAAAACTTACAATAATTGACAATGACACTTAACCATTTAAAAAAAATTGCAAAGCTTTACCGATGAACCTTTACCGTATGTCAACTTATTTTGAAGATAATTTTCAAACAGCTGTATTACCACATCGTCACTTAGTTGGAAAATGGCTTGGAAGAACTGCTTAACGATATCAAGTCGTCTACATGACGACTTATACAAGCATAAAATCGTTCTGTTGTAATTTGCTGATCTAGACCGTTGTCTGTTGAACCGGAAATCGTCTGTAAAATGATCTGATGTCAACATCAGTAGATTAATTACGTCTTCGTGTATAACATCTATAATACAAAAAACAGATACTTCTGGTACAACAAATCTTACGAGGGCTGATTAATATGTTGTGAGTTTCATATGTAAGGATTTTGATTTTGACAGATATATTTTATTGTTTTTCTTCAAGATATCTATTTATACACTTTATATATTTTGCCAATGATATTTAAGGGAATCAATGCCACTTTTAAAGAAACGCTTTTGTGACCTTTCACAAACTCCACTTTTGAAAGTACATTGTATCACGTTATCGTCTGACTGAAAGTGTGTACCGAAAAACGGTTTCATATTTGAAAATAGATGACGGCGTGAGATCAGGCGAATAAAGGCAGATGCTTTGTCAATTTTATTCTCTAATTACAATTTCTGATGTTTGATTTATTTTATTATCTACTTTGTCATATAGACATGTAAATACATTTCATTCTAACAAATGGACATCCTTCAGTCATGTAAACATTTGCAAAATTGTTAATAAAAATAAACATACGTGTATTTATTCTTGGTATTGTACAGGTTTTTATAGATAGTTATAAAATAAAAACTAACGACAGCATGGTTTTTCACATTGCAATATATTTCGAATACTCAGTATTCCCTATCAAGCTTACATTTTAACTAACTGATAAACTACATGACAAGATGTATATAAACATTAGATTGTTAAACAGATCATACAATATAATTACATAGAACAATTATAGGTAGATTACAATTATATATTTAAAAAATAAAAACCAATTAAGTTTATAGCCTATGGGTTATTGGAACACATTCAGTAAGAAAGTTGTCCCATCTCCTGCTAATTGTTTGTTTAAAGTTGGCTTTTCAAGTTTAATAATTTCAATTCAATTCAATATTTTATTAACGTCTCACCTTTTTAAACATTATATGTACATGATATATTAAAACATTACGTATTAAAAAGCCACTCTGTACATAGTTATGAGAGACGATATATATAAACATTATTTACAACTATAAATAAAATCACGTTCTGTTTAAAATTAACGCACAGGTTTTGGCACAAATAAACATCACATTTTGTTGAGAAAATAAAATTTTCATTTTTTCGGTATTTGGTAAAATATTTAAATCACAATGCAATTCAGACACCTTAAAAAACAACTCTTCTCTAAAATCGTCATAAAAAGGACAGTTAAGAATAACATGTTCCTCATCCTCCACACATTTTTTGCAATACAAACACAGCCTTTGCTCAATCTCAACGTTTTCATACCTCCCAGCTGTTTCTATACGGAGGGGTGCAACAACGCACCTAAACCTAGCAAAAGCTGATCTGTATTTAAAAGGGAGGACAGTTTTTCAATAAAATTCAGTATTAAAAGTGGATTTAAATAATCTATAGGTACGAAGCTTGTTTCTACCCGACCTATTTTGTTATTATCTAAAAGAGATGCGAGCCAGTCAATCTTAAATTGACTAAACATGGCAGATTAAAGGTTACTAAGAACTACGTTTTTATCTAAACGTGTCTTTACATCTACACGTGAATAATTAAACAAGAGACCCATGGGCCTTAACACTCACCTGAAGATATGTCCAATATTGTTTGCAAAGTGCAATAGACAATATATAAAGTACAGAAACTTTATAAGTTTTCTCAAGTTAAGAACTCCCACAAAACTTAATCAGAAATATATCCACTCACTTTTCATTTATAAGTAGCTTATATAATATGCATGGAGTAACTGTAGTACAATGAATAATTTCCAAATCATTAATGAATTTCAGTATAATTATGCAGCTATGTCCTTGACCTTTGAACATATATGACCTCGAACCACATATGATTGTCATGACAATACCTACAATATTCTAATATATATGCCTATGCATGACATTAATAGTTGTCAAGATAATTAGCAATTTAAGTCTTCTTCTGCAGCTGTGACCTTGACCTTTTAACATCTGACCTTGAACCATATATGAAAATGATCATCATATCAATACCTACAATATTCTAATATTCATGCCTATACAAAAAGTTAATAGTTTTCAAGATAATTAGCAATTTAAGTCTTCTTTTGCAGCTGTGACCTTGACCTTTCAACATATGACCTTAAACCATATATCAAAATGATGATCATATAAATACCTACAATATTCTAATTATATGCCTATACAAAAAGTTAATAGTTTTTAAGATAATTAGCAATTGAAGTCTTCTTTTGCAGCTGTGACCTTGACCTTTCAATATATGACCTTGAACCATATATCAAAATGATTGGCATGTCAGTACCTACAATATTCTAATATACATGCCTATACAAAAAGTTAATAGTTTTCAAGATAATTAGCAATTTAAGTCTTCTTTTGCGGCTGTGACCTTGACCTTTGAATGTATGACCTTGAACCATATATCAAAATGATTGTCATGTCAATACCTACAATATTCTAATATACATGCCTATACAAAAAGTTAATAGTTTTCAAAAAAATTTGCAATTTAAGTCTCCTTTTGCAGCTGTGACCTTGACCATTCAACATATGACCTTGAACCATACGTGAAAATGATTATCATATCAATACCTACAATATTCTAATATACATGCCTATACAAAAAGTTAATAGTTTTCAAGATAATTAGCAATTTAAGTCTTCTTCTGCAGCTGTGACCTTGACCTTTAAACATATGACCTTGAACCATAATTCAAAATGATCATCATTGCAATACCTACAATATTCTAATATACATGACTATACAAAAAGTTAATGGTTTCAAGATAATTAGCAATTTAAGTCTTCTTTTGCGGCTGTGACCTTGACCTTTGAATGTATGACCTTGAACCATATATCAAAATGATTGGCATGCCATTACCTACAATATTCTAATATACATGCCTATACAAAAAGTTGATAGTTTTCAAGATATAGTGACAAATATATAATTTTTAGCAATTTCCCCACTCAGTGCCTTACAATTTCCCCATTTCGAGCCCCATTGCTACCATTTGTGCAAATCTAAAAATAGATGACCTAAGGATGTTATAAATGAAATAACTAAGGTATATCTCTTGTAGATTCAGAGGAGATGATTTTTAAAATTTTTCACTATTTCCCCCTTATGGGGCCCCAAGGGGACATAACTCCTTCATTTGTGCAAATCTGAAAGGGCTTCATCCAGGCATTATGGCTACCAAGTTTCATCAAATTTGGTTCGGTAGTTTTGGAGGAGATGATTAAAATGTTAAAAGTTAACGCACGACGCACGACAGACGACGGACGGTGAACCATCGCAATAGCTCATCTGAGCTTTCAGCTCAAGTGAGCTAAAAAACCATATTTGTTAAAATGCTGTTTAACAAAATAATTCCAGTTCTTAACACATTTTTTATCAATACACATTTTTTCAGCCCATATAAATACCTTTTTATTTAACCTGCTTGCATCTAAATTAACTACCCTACACCGATAAGATGCTACCACTTTCCACTGCCTTATTAATGATGGTGTACAACCCATATCACCCTGTACCGCTGCATTAGGGGTGTATTTACCAACACCTAGGTAAAACCTGCATGCCCTATTTTGAACGGCATGAATACAAGCAAAACTTTTTATATCCTATAAGGCAGCCCCGTAATCAATGACGGGGCGAACAAGTGAATCATACAGTTGTGTAAAAACGTCAAATGGAACATCTCCCAATACTTTACACTTAGAGATTACCAAACCTAATGCTCTACTAGCTGACTGTGCAACCATTTTTGCCATTACATTATAATCAAGGTGTTCAGTTAATACCAGACCCAAATAAGTATACTTATCAACAGTATTTATAACTTCATTATTAACATAAAAAACCTTGGCACTTCTAGGTACCGACTGTGGTCTAAAATGTACAACATTACTCTTAATAGAATTAACAGTGATCTGATTATCTCCACACCACTTTGATAAAAAATTTAACATATACTGTAAATCATCTGCAGATTCGGCTAATAGTACAAGGTCATCGGCATATAATAAAACACTGACCTTTTCCTCACCTATTTTAACTCCAATATCAAGACTTTTTAGTTGCAGTACAAAGTCGTTTATGAACAAGTTAAAAAGTAATGGGGACAGATTACACCCTTGTTTAAGACCACTATTTACCTTGAACCAGTCTGTCATCATGCCATTAATCCTGACACTACAACTAACATTTTCATACAGAGACTTAATTGCATGAAACATTTTACCATCAATACCCAGATACTGCAATTTTGTCCATAAAATATTTCTATTAATATGGTCATATGCCTTCTTAAAATCAATAAAGCCACAGAATGTCGATTGTCTACACTTTTTACGTACATCAACAATGTTTGTAAGTGTTGAAATCTGATCAATGGTACTTCTATCCTGTCTGAAGCCGTTTTGTTCATCAGCTAAGATTGAATGTTCATCAGTCAACTCCGTTAACCTCTGATTTAATATAGAACAATACAATTTATATACTGATGAAGCGAGAGTTATACCCCTATAAGACATAGGGTCTCTAGGGTCACTTTTATTGTCCTTAGCAATGGGGTTTATAATTCCTTTTGTCCACAAGTGAGGAATCTTTCCACTTTCAAAACACTTTGTGAAAAGTTTATACAAATAATATAAAGCACTGTGATTTCGAAGTACTTCCACCGGGATTTCGTCAAGACCTGGTGATTTTCCAGTTTTTGCTCTGTGTATCGCATTGACAAGCTCCTCCCACCTAATGGGTCCATTCAAAAACTGTTCACCATCGCGAGTAACATTATCAACATGGGGAATAGTATCTGTGCTGTTCTGCACTATTTCAGTAGGTCGATTAAACAAATTTTCGAAGTCAGTTTTCCATCGATCTAAAACTGTGTCTGGTTCATACTCGACCACTCCATCGCTGTTAACAACTTCTATTGGAATTAAATTTTTTCTTTCATTTGATATTCCCACCTTTCCTATTTTTTTTCAAGAAATTTCCACTATCTTTATTCTTTTCAACAATCAAATTGCTTTGGAGTTTGTACCCGTATCTGCGCTTTGACTTTTGAACTTCTTTTTCAAAGTCCTTACGTTTCTGCACAAAAACAGTTTTCAGAAATTTCTTATCACGGTCTTTACTTTTATTCCACTACTTTCTGCTACACATTTCGTTCCATAATTGTGTTAAGTTGTCTGTGCACCAAGCTTTCTTAATTCGCTTCCTTTTATTGACACTACCACTAAACATAGTGTAAGTTTTACTAGTCAGTTTGTTATTCATTTCACGCTTTATAGTGTTCAAGAAAATTTGGTAAGAATTATCACTGTCACCCTGAGCATGTTGCTGCATTTCAAGTGTTGAGATAGCCTCATCTAGCTGACTCTGTACTTCACCAGTTATCAAAAAATCGGTCGGAATTTCTTTAACATCGAACTTTTCGATCTGAATTTGAGGCACAGTTACATCACTAGGTATAGATGGTAAAATGGAACCTATTTCAATAGACCATTTTAAAAGAGAATGGTCCGGTACCAACCTACTCTCCACACCTATATTAAAACCAGATTTTTTCACTAAATCAAGTGCTCTAATTACCTCAAAATCATTAAATAAATTCAAGGATTCATAACTTACCAAGCAATAGTCAACTACAGCACAACCTTAAACACTTACACTTGTAAAATCATTACTGATAAAATTTCTGCCATTCAACATGCAGCAGTTACTATTAATTAAGAAATCAATAAAAACACTGCAATAAGAATTTACTTTTGAGTCAATGATATTTCTTTCTGGTAAAACATCTACCCCTACAATGCAATCAGATTCATCAGAACAACGGGCATTAAAATCACCACACAAGTAGAATAAACCCAAGTTTTGATATTCGTATACTTGAGTTAAAAGTGTATCAAAATATTTATTAACATCAACGCACCTACTAGAGTTTTCCGGTGGTAGGTAACATACACATACACTAAAAATAGTATTTGTTTGTTTACCTACAAATTTAACCCATAAAATACCATCATGATTATCATCAAGTATGCTATCATGGAAATAATCATATAAGTACGATTTTATAAATAAACCTACTCCACCAGACCCACATTTGGCATTTTTATGTATTGTTGATCTATTTGTTACCTAACCACATGTAACCCTCTAAAATTAAATTAATATGGCCAATTAAGTGTGTCTCAGCAATTCCAATTAAATCTAACTCACTATGTAATAAACACGCACCCCTTAGTTTTGCATTGTCAGATTCAGTTAAAACGTTCCAACCGTTGACATTCCAAAACCCGGCTTTTAACTTATTTCTCTTGTGATTATTACGTCCATGACCGCCTGAGAAATTACTTCGCGAATTGTCTTCCCATGCGCGTACATCTGTCCCTCCGTGAGGGCGATAACCTTGTTGAGATCTCTTGTGATTTTCCTCGTCGCGAACACTATTACTATTTACAACTCTTGAACCTTTCAAGTTAATGTTCGAATTCCCTGTTCTGATTGCATTTACTAGCACTCGAATATTTTCTGACTGTAAACGCTCCTGTTGAGTTTGATCCTCATGAATATATACATTTTTTTACTGTTTACTTGATTTCAAACTCTTCTTTGCCATCATTATTTGTTTTTTATCGTTCAGTGACTTACACCTTGCAATTACAATGCCACTTTTGTGCTCGGATCTTGCCTGTTTCCTTACAACACTTTCAAAATCGATCTTTTTAAGCTTCAATCCACTTGTGATAAGTGCACACACCTTGTCCTTTAAGTTTTCATGTCTGCATTCTGGTAAATTTCTTATCACAATATTGTGTGTAATGCTCTCAGTTATTTCTTTCGACTCCAAAACAACCATTGACTTCTTAATTTCATTGACTTTACCATCTATTTCGTTAACTTTGGCAGTCATGCCTTGGTTATCCACCATTACGTTATCTCTTAAAGTCTGGAACCCTTATCTATATCTTTTTTTTACCTTTCTGATTTTACTGTTGATTCTTTTGTCCATCATTTCGTTAAATTTTTTGGACAATTTCTTCTCTAAATTAACTTCAAGCGTTTCGATTCTCTCGTTTACTTCCATAAACATACAGCGTATATCGTCGGAAAGTTTACTTATCATTCTTGTTAACATGATACCCTCATTGGACATCACAAAGTCAACATGCACATCTGCTTCAGTTACACTTTTAGTTCCTTCCCCTTTCTGACTAGACATTACTATCTTTTTATTTCCACTTTTCCGAGGTACCTTTGCTTTCTTTCTTTCTTTCTGATGTACATCTACATCACTGTCGCTGTTAATTTCGTCAGTTATTTCTTCATATTTGCGTTTACTTTGAACATCACCTTTTGTCAGCTCTATAGTCACACAGTCCTCTATTGGAGCCTTATCAACATAAAGTATTGTATTTGCAAGCGAGATAACTTCGGATACTTCGACATTAGAATCATTTGGTTTAGACATCTTCGCAGTTTGATTTATAAAATGTCTTAAACACACACAGAGTTAAAAGTTGCCAATAAAAAATGCTTTTGTAGAAAAATGTCAATATAAAAGTTTATTTTATTTACACCGTCGAGACCCTCACTTTTCCTGATTACTTACATAGGTATTACACAGGTATTATCTACTATATACAACGAAAAGTCACTGAAGCGAGAATCTTATATGGGTAATGGCGGTTCAATAAATATCAATCCTAGACCTACCCTGAAATATTCATGGATACACTGAACTCAACTCCTTACTTTGCGTCTTCCACAGTTAAAATTTCACTTCTACACAAACTTAAAATCAAGCTCCTTCAGTCTTTTCAGTCTTTCTATCGATGCATCTACATAAATTACGTAAATAACTGGGACAAAATACAACACGTCTTTATACCTGTATATCATGTACCTAATATGTAAAGCCTCTAGGATCACCAAATCAAAGTCTGTCTTACCTTTATTATTATTAAGGGTTTTGAATGCATTGGTAATCCTGTAATTGTAATCTACCTATAATTGTACTTTGTATGAGCTGTTTAAAGCTGCATTAAGTTTATCAATTTTCTGAATTTTTTTTGATTTTCTAAAAATATATTTTTTTAAAAATAGATATCTTCTAACCACGATCCGTGACATTCATTTTCTAAAATTTAATTTCTTTTAGCTGTAAAAAATGGAATCCTCTGACCGGTTGGTCAGAGTTTTACGATGGTAATTATGAGCTTGGAGCATGCGCACGGATCATGTCGGATGTACGGAAAAACCCTAGAACCGAAAGTGAAACATAACAGATTACATTAATTGTCCTTCATTTATATCCGAATGTATTTGAAATGGTGTTTTGTATCCCTTACTAAGTCACAAATGACAAATTCAACGAAGTTTTGTGTTTAATTTATCGTATTTCACCGTTTTGAAAGTTGTGTTTAAATTACCCGGGTTTTTGATGACGTAACCATGTTCTAATATTAGATCCTAAATGCTGCATCTCGCTGGGTAAATACTGTGATTTCTGCATTTATTCGATCTTTTATCGTTGAACCAAATGTAACAGTGTTCATTTGGAACATCATTAGTTAGATTAGTACCGTTTTAATTTTTTCTTTGGAAAACTTAATGCAGCTTTAACAATCGAATGTTTATATATATCTTGTCATATAGTTTATCAGTTAGTTAAAATGTAAGCTTGATAAGGAATACTGAGTATTCGAAATATATTGCAATATGAATTATTAATACGTGTATTTACTTTACATAGATATTAACTCAAAGTAAGACAGATATGATTTATGAAGCATTAAACATAAGACGGATACACAGGACCACACTAGTTCAAAATTTTTGAACTGCATATACGGTGTAAATCTTGATAAGTGATTCCAGTGAATTGTTCATGTTTAAATAACAATCACAAAAACCAAGTTACGTTTAACATGTGAACTTTCACCAGAGAAATAAGGCCGGTGCTTCGCTCCCTACGAAAGAGTAAGCACCTATTGTCCAGATATCTCTACCTACAACATGTCAAATCAAAATTGAGAATGAAAGGAACATGGAACGATGCATTTTCAAGTATATCCAGGACAATTTAAGATACAGCAACATCATACTTATCATCAATGTTGTGATAAAGTTATTTGAGGGTTAAAATTTGCTTCAGCTTTCACTTTCTCTGGGTCAACCATGAAATTGTGTCCCGATGTCAACATTTTATTTGTAAGCAGCTTGCTTCATTGTATAAAGTCCTATAGTGGGAACAGTCATACCATACCTTGGAAAGTGACAAATTGCCAACCAGTAAGATACTGTACCTATATTATCACATGCTGATGTTGTCGAAATTTCTGAAACACCTTCTCTGAAATACGAAATTTACACATTTGGTTTTAGCACACATGTTAGTCAAATGGTTTTACTTGCAGCTGTCATGTGCTGATTTTGAATGCATTATTTTGTTAGAAATTCAAAATCAGAAAATGACATAGCTTTAGCTGCAAATAAATTACAATTTTGTAAAGCAAACCAAAAATCATTTAAATAGGAACGCGGCATTTGCCGTGACTAAGATTGCTTGAACAGAAAAATTAAATATCATTTGAAAAATAAGATAGATGTTGTTTATTTTCATATGTCAGAGATTTTGACAAATATTGTCTGAAGACGAAATTAATACAAAGGCGACGAAGCTTTTATCCGCAACACAACAAAAGTGGTCTTAGAATAATATACATATAAAAAAAACAAATTGGGCCAAAATCGTTTTCACTGTATCATCGTGTAATTTTTTTTTAATTTAAAATGTTTTAATTAATTTCACTTGCAGTTTTCTTATGAAAAAGTGTTCTACTTCCCGACTTTGCACCAATATATACAACATATCACTTGTGTTTACGGCAAACAACCAGACTGCGATTTATTTTTAACTTGAAATTTGGTTTCGGTTTAACATGCATAAAACATGTCAAAGATAATAAAAGCTCTATATTTTTGGGTGTTAAATGATTGTTTTTAATGAAAATGAACAATAATGTAGTTTATATTGTAGAATAGCATATTTCTTTTGAAAATTCTGATTAACACTAAAAATTCTTTGCTGTGCAATCTCCGGTTTGTAAATTTTCATTTTACATCATTTACGTCCACACAACTTCTTAAACATCCCCCATAGAAAATACTGTGGATTGCCTGTCTGTCTCTAGGTAATTAGGTGTAAAAGGCGAATTAACGGCTTTATCTCTATTGACACGTGAGTAATATAAAGGCTAAAAGGTCCTACTTTCACAATGATTTCTTTAATTTTATTAATTGTTAAGATATTTTTAGGTGTCATTGACACTCTTAACATCAGTTCATTTTTTAAAATGTTTATTCTTAGTTTCAAAAGACAATTGCCGAAAATTGTTGAATTCAAGTTCAGGAAAATCTTGGGTAAGAAATGATGATGAAACTGGAACCAGACATCCTAGTACAAAATCGCGCTTATTTCGAAACCAGATCACTTTCAAAACATGACTATTCTATTCAAATAAACGGTAAAAACTTACATCTTCGGTCGATATAGAGTTATCTCTGTTTTGTACACCGGATGTTGTCGACAAAACAAGTGAATCATCGGAAGAACTGTAATGTTAAATAAAATTATTCACTTCAACATTTAAATTAAATAAACTTTCTAAAGGCTAAATTCACCAAAATCAATATCAATGTAAATCGAAATAAGAAAACTAGTCACAATTGTACACAATAGGAGGCCTATCGCGCAAATACAAGTATGTACTTAGCACAGTCACGATATGGGAAATTTGCTGCAATCAAAATTATTGTCGAGATTATTTCAAATATCATAAAGATGAACAAGGGAGAATCAAAGAGGCGGACAAAGAAGGAGCTATTGTCATTATTGACTCGGATTATTATTAGCAGAAAGTTGAGGAACAACTGCAAAATAGTTTCTTCTATCGGGAAATGAATCAAATATTAATCATACATCAATTAGAGAATTCAACAAATTGATCAAGAAGTTCCCGTCGTTTCTTGCAGATAAGTTGAGTAGAGTAATAGTGTTTAACGTCCAAGTCAAGAATATTTGACTTATATCGAGACGTCGCCAGCTATAGGCGAAAGTGCAGAAATTTTGCCTGTGCGTTGCGCTGATGGCATTATACAGCAGGGTTTTTTATCGTGCCACGCCTACTGTGACACGGTACCTCGATTATTTTAAGTTCCCAACTGAAAGAACCGTGACTTTCATTTCGTAATGCCGAGTGCTTGGCGAAAGAACATTCACTGCCCACTTTCAAATCTTAGGTCAGACCCGGTCGGGGCTCGAACCCACGGCCACCCACTTACCGAGCCAGCACTCTACCAACTGAGCTACCGCAGTGGTTTTGCAGATAAGGAAATTTAAGTTTTAATTAAATTCGATGTAAGAACCAGCAATTTTTATGGACTTACTAAGGTTCATAAATCGAAAACAATTCAGGAGGAAATAAAAAAACCCAGAATTCTACGTATGTTGAAAGAAAACGACCAGAAGATGTAAAAGTAAGACCAACTATAGCGGGACCAAGTTCTCCGACACATAGAATAAACAACTTAACTGATCTAATTCTTTTACCATTATGTCCGCTAGTTCATAGTTATATCAGAGACGATTTAGAATTTCCAACTGACATACCAGACACAGTAAATAAAATTTCAAAATTATTTACTTTCGATGTGACTAGTTTATATAGTTTATATAATCACACCCGTAAGTACTGAATAATAATACTGAAAGTATTATCTTCCCTACCAAATTGTGACGTCATATTAACATTACTGAGGCAACTATTTCATTACTGAGGTAACTATTTCATTTCGCCTGAAGATTGCTTCAGAAAGCATGAAAGTACTAGTGACATATAATGTTTTAACTGTTTCTACCATTATGTTATATATATAAATTTGAAAATTTTAAATCAGATATTTGATTATTGTAACAGTCATGACATGAGAAGTTTGCTGCGATCATGGTTATCGTCAAGGTTATTTCATAATTTTTACTTTTTTTGTGAAAAAATCATTAAACCATACTCACAAAAATACCTGGTTCTTCCCAGCCATCTATGTTTATCCATAAAATCTATCATATCGGCCCATATACCAAACATAAAGAGGATGGAGTAACAGGATATCCATTTATTATCCGAATACACACCAATTATGTTAAAATGTTTTACAGCACCTTGTTTAAGACAAAAAAATGTATTAAAAATAATAATGGGAATGCACAGCTTTTCAGGAAAAAATATGATAATGTTTAAAAAAAAACTGTTAAAAGGTATTTATTTTATAAGTAAAATGGGAAATAGTACATATGTATACCCGTTACATAAAATACAAGATATATAATTCCTCTATTATCCCTTTTTTAATTATTTTTTATAACGAATAACTTTAAAAACACAACATTCAGGATTAAAAACTTGAGAGAGAGAGAGAGAGAGAGAGAGAGAGAGAGAGAGAGAGAGAGAGAGAGAGAGAGAGTACCTTTAATAATATGAAGTGTAGATGTTGTAATGTCTGCTACCCCTGTACTCATCTTGGTTAAGCCATTTCCAGTACCTACAGATATATAATATTGTATAGTTTGTTAAAGCATACGCTCATGCTGAAGACTACAGAGAGAGAGAGAGAGAGAGAGAGAGAGAGAGAGAGGAGAGAGAGAGAGAGAGAGAGAGAGAGACCAACCTGTTGGTATCTGTGTAATTGGAAAAGGCAGTGCCTTTAATTTTGCATTTGTATCGTTTATATCTATCCCGGCATCTTGTTGAACCCGTGACATTAAAGTCCTCATACATTCATTTACGGTCCCATCTCCACCACAAAGTACTATCCTGAAATATAAAGTCTTCCATATTTAAATAAAAGTTGTATTACATCGGCATATCAATGTACTAAAACACAGATTTCTGGCCAATAACAACCTCTGAATTAAACATATATTTATGAAGAATTAAGCTTTCGCACATCTCACACATGCACAAACTTGTTCTTACTTTTATCTACAGATGTTAATGAGCCAGCTCTAGTAGCGAAGGATCCACAGATGTTAATAAGCCAGCTCTAGCAGCGAAAAATCCACAAATGTTAATAAGCCACCTCTAGTAGCGAAGAATCCACAGATGTTAATAAGCCAGCTCTAGTAGCGAAGAATCCACAGATGTTAATAAGCCAGCTCTGGTAGCGAAGAATCCACAGATGTTAATAAGCCAGCTCTAGTAGCGAAGAGCTGAAAAGTTGTTGATGCGAAGTTAAATAACATTACACAACACACAATAATGAAACCCTTGTGATATACTTTACAATAAAGACATATTTAAATCCTCATAGAATTTAACATTTTATTTTATTCTTAAAAAGCTTATATTTAAAGGGGACGAAATAAAAAAGTGTTTATGTAACTCTACGTGTGTGGTGGGTACGTTGCAGTTTTAAAAACACTTAAGATTGCATTAACGTAGAAATATGTTATCATCCATACTTACCCATCCAAGTGGCTTATATCATATCCTTCCATTACTTCAACAAAATGTTTAGGTCTTTCTGAAACTGCATTGTACACGTTTATTATATATTGTTTTGTTTCATGTATATAGTAATTAGAAGGATCGGGCCGTATAATTGTAGAATTTATATCTTGCAAAGCATCAGCGTAGTATTACTCAACCTTCTGGCTTCAGAAGATAATATCAATGATAATGTAAATTTCTCGTCAAATACAGAAATATAATTACAAATACAGAAAAGAGGAGGCAGGTAAACAAAACTCGTATAATATATATATATATATATATATATATATATATATATATATATATATATATATATATATATATATATATATATATATATAATAATAATAATAATAATAACTGTCATATTACAAATTTTTGAATTTTCTGAATGAAATATTCAAAAATTTATAGTATGACATAACATATAAAATAATAATAATAATAATTATTATTATTATTACTATTTTTATTATTATTTGTGTATCAATTAAAGCATTAAAAGTCGATCCCAATAGTCTGTCGTTAGTTGAAATTTTGGGTTTGGATGCAACTTAAATTTTAATAATAAATTCTTCAACTTATGTATAACAAATCAAATACGCACCAATGACATCTGTGTTTATCCCAGCTAATTTAAATAAAGGAGCAACCAATGTTTGATACTGCTTTTCCCCGTCCTTCGACCCTCCGACAGCATTTATCAAAACAAGAAGAGATTTTGGTCGCTTTGATACTGTAAAATTAATAATTTGTACCTTAGACGAATTGACAACATAAATAGTGTTTAAAAATAAATATAAGAACAATGTAACCTTATATTATTTATCTAATAACGCTTTTAACATTTCTATACTTTTGTCATATTTTCCGTTTCATTATAAAAGTAATTTTTTCATGAAAATTTAAGCTAGCAGGTTATGATGTACGAATCTGTATATCATAAGTTATGTAAGAATTGTTTTTAATATCTTGTAAAAGATTGGAATAATGCAGCTTTGCAATCAAGATTAACTTTAGATTAAATAGTCAATTTTTGGGAATGCGGAGGAAACTGGGGGCTCGGGTTTTTTTTTTTTTTTTTTTTTTTTTTTTTTTTTTTTATACAACCTCCACAATTCAAGCATCCTTGACAACAATTTATAGTTGTCATGATAAATTAGCATTGTATACTTTACCACATAAAGGCCTACCTGCTTTAGGAACAAACGAAAACAGTGTACTTGTCACTTATCTTTTTAACCCAATTTAATGACTAGCATCCGTGACAAGAATATATCGGTTTCATCAGAATTTATTTATCATTCAACCCTCACAGCACATAACCTAGCCGTTGATATCACAATCGATATTTTTGTCGCCTCAATTGTATACCTAGCCTTTGTGATTAGAAAATATTGTTTCTTAAATGTTGGTTTATAATGATGATTTATTCCATCATAGCCCCCGATACTACAGACTATTGTCAATTTTTATCCCAAACCAAACAAAAGACTCCACCAAAACTTCCTTCTTCAAAAATACAATTATGTGAGCGTCACATTTTTGTCATCACATCTACCCCATGTACTTTTAATCGCTATAAGGCTACAAAATGTGAGCAAACAATGTTGCTGTAACGTTATATTACCAGCCCTCACGACACGCTTACCTCTTCTCTTAGTTTGAAACCCAACTTCAAACCCGCCTTGACATATTCGTATTTGTGACACCCTTAGCCAAACACTAATTTGGCAACCCACTTTTGATATTCTGTCTGTCTAGACGTAAACGTATCCCGTGACAGTCTCACGCTTATGACAACACGTATTATGCACTCAATTCCGATGCTCCTATAGCTAGAATTGTACTTATCTATGTAAGCATCACGTTAAGTCCTACCCTAAGGACAAATTCCTAACAGTCGACTTTCAAGAATGTGAACGTCATTGTCACGCCAACTCATACTCTTAGCATGTGTATCGGCTTCCGACACGCCTAATTTTAATGTGTGATACCTTTACTTAGATTTGTATTTAGATATGACTTAAACAGTTTAAAATCAGTGTACGTAGCGTCAAATCTCATAATTCTGTCCCGCCATTTCTCATTTTCCAGTTTCTGTTATGGTGTGAATGGAAATAGTGCAAAGCAGTTCGTGTATTTGAGATTCATCTGCCTCTACACCAATGATATCCTCTATTAAAACAGATTCTGAAAAACAAAACAAAATTTACAAAAATAAAAAACCAAAATGTCCTCCGAATAAAATACACATAATTTTTAGATCACAGTAACCATCATTAATAGGTTAGACTGGTTACTTGTGTTAATGCGTTAATATGTTAGACGGGTTTATTGGTTCTAGTTCTACATGGTTGTATAATGATTCAAAAATTACGTACCGCCAGCATATAGTTATTTTGAGCCACTGCGGTAGCTCAGTTGGTAGAGTGCTCGCTCCGTAAGTGGAAGGTCGTGGGTTCGAACCCCGGCCGGGTCTGACCCAAGACTTGAAAGTGGGTAGTGACTGTTCTTTTGCCAAGTACTCGGCATTACGAAATGAAAGTCACGGTTCTTTCGGACGGGAACTTAAAATAAACGAGGTCCCGTGTCATGGCAGGCATGGCACGATAAAGAACCCTGCTGTATAATGCCATCAGCGCAACGCACAGGCAAAATTTCTGCCACTTTCTCCTAGCTGGCGACGTCTCGATA
>CM056605.1:14334459-14582238 GCA_029721355.1 Tegillarca granosa | reverse complement strand
ACAACAGAGGATCCCGGACAAGATAACTCTTAAATAAGCGGGTCCCTCAACAACACAGAGATCCCGGAACAAGAATACCAACTTTAAATAAAAGCCGTGTCCAACAAACAGAGGATCCGGAAAAAGAGTATCACTCTTAAATAAGCGAGTCCTCAACAACACAGAGGATCCGGAACAAGATAACAACTCTTTAAAAAGCCGATGTCCTCAACAAAATCAGAGGATCCGGAACATAGAATCACTCTTAAAAAGCCGATAGCATCAAAAAACACAGAGGATCCTCGGAACAAGAATATAAACTCTTTAATAATCCCCGGTGTCCTCAACAGCACAGAGGATCCTGGGAACAAGAATACAACTCTTACATAAGCGGTGTCCTCACCATACCGAGGATCCCGGAACAAGGAGTGATACAACTCTTAAATAAGCCGATGTCCTCAACAATACAGAGGATCCCGGAACAAGAGTCTACTCTTAAATAAGCCGATGTCCTCAACAACACAGAGGATCCTGGAACAAGAGATTAACTCTTAAATAAGCCGGTGTCCTCAACAGCACAGAGGATCCTGGAACAAGAGTACAGCTCTTAAATAAGCCGGTGTCCTCAACAACACAGAGGATCCCGGAACAAAAATACAACTCTTCAATAAGCCGATGTCCTCAACATCCCAGAAAATCCCGGAACAAGAGTATAACTCTTAAATAAGCCGGTGTCGTCAACAATACAGAGGATCCCGGAACAAAATACAACTCTTAAATAAGCCGGTGTCCTCAACAACACAGAGGATCCCGGAACAAGAGTACAACTCTTAAATAAGCCGGTGTCATCAACAATACAGAGGATCCCGGAAAATCACGGAACAAGAGTACAACTCATAAATAAGCCGATGTCCTCAACAATACAGAGTATCCCGGAAAATCCCGGAAAATCCCGGAACAAGAGTACAACTCTTAAATAAGCCGATGTCCTCAACAATAAAGAGTATCCGGAACTAAAATACAACTCTTAAATAAGCCGGTGTCCTCAACAATACAGAAGATCCCGGAACAAGAGTACAGCTCTTAAATAAGCCGGTGTCCTCAACAACACAGAGGATCCCGGAACAAGAATACAACTCTTAAATAAGCCGGTGTCCTCAACAACACAGAGGGTCCCGGAACAAGAGTATAACTCTTAAATAAGCCGGTGTCCTCAACAACACAGAGGATCCCGGAACAAGAGTACAACTCTTAAATAAGCCGGTGTCATCAACAATACAGAGGATCCCGGAAAATCCCGGAACAAGAGTACAACTCATAAATAAGCCGATGTCCTCAACAATACAGAGTTTCCCGGAACTAAAATACAACTCTTAAATAAGCCAGTGTCCTCAACAATACAGAGGATCCCGGAACAAGAATACAACTCTTAAATAAGCCGGTGTCCTCAACAGCACAGAGGATCCTGAAACAAGAATACAACTCTTAAATAAGCCGGTGTCCTCAACAATACAGAGGATCCCGGAACAAGAGTCTACTCTTAAATAAGCCGATGTCCTCAACAACACAGAGGATCCTGGAACAAAAGTATAACTCTTAAATAAGCCGGTGTCCTCAACAGCACAGAGGATCCTGGAACAAGAGTACAGCTCTTAAATAAGCCGGTGTCCTCAACAACACAGAGGATCCCGGAACAAAAATACAACTCTTAAATAAGCCGATGTCCTCAACATCCCAGAAAATCCCGGAACAAGAGTATAACTCTTAAATAAGCCGGTGTCGTCAACAATACAGAGGATCCTGGAACAAGAATACAACTTTAAATAAGCCGGTGTCATCAACAATACAGAGGATCCCGGAACAAGAGTATAACTCTTAAATAAGCCGGTGTCTTCAACAGCACAGAGGATCCTGGAACAAGAATACAACTCTTAAAAAAGCCGGTGTCCTCAACAATACAGAGGATCCCGGAACAAGAGTATAACTCTTAAATAAGCCGGTGTCCTCAACAACACAGAGGATCCCGGAACAAGAGTACAACTCTTAAATAAGCCGGTGTCATCAACAATACAGAGGATCCCGGAAAATCCCGGAACAAGAGTACAACTCATAAATAAGCCGATGTCCTCAACAATACAGAGTATCCCGGAACTAAAATACAACTCTTAAATAAGCCGGTGTCCTCAACAATACAGAGGATCCCGGAACAAGAGTACAGCTCTTAAATAAGCCGGTGTCCTCAACAACACAGAGGATCCCGGAACAAGAATACAACTCTTAAATAAGCCGGTGTCCTCAACAACACAGAGGATCCCGGAACAAGAGTATCACTCTTATATAAGCCGATGTCCTCAACAACACAGAGGATCCCGGAACAAGAGTACAACTCTTAAATAAGCCGATGTCCTCAACAAAACAGAGGATACCGGAACAAGAGTATCACTCTTAAATAAGCCGATATCCTCAACAACACAGAGGATCCCGGAACAAGAATATAACTCTTAAATAAACCGGTGTCGTCAACAGCACAGAGGATCCTGGAACAAGAATACAACTCTTAAATAAGCCGGTGTCCTCAACAATACAGAGGATCCCGGAACAAGAGTATAACTTTTAAATAAGCCGGTGTCCTCAACAATACAGAGGATCCCGGAACAAGAGTCTACTCTTAAATAAGCCGATGTCCACAACAACACAGAGGATCCTGGAACAAGAGTATAACTCTTAAATAAGCCGGTGTCCTCAACAGCACAGAGGATCCTGGAACAAGAGTACAGCTCTTAAATAAGCCGGTGTCCTCAACAACACAGAGGATCCCGGAACAAAAATACAACTCTTCAATAAGCCGATGTCCTCAACATCCCAGAAAATCCCGGAACAAGAGTATAACTCTTAAATAAGCCGGTGTCGTCAACAATACAGAGGATCCCGGAACAAAAATACAACTCTTAAATAAGCCGGTGTCCTCAACAACACAGAGGATCCCGGAACAAGAGTACAACTCTTAAATAAGCCGGTGTCATCAACAATACAGAGGATCCCGGAAAATCCCGGAACAAGAGTACAACTCATAAATAAGCCGATGTCCTCAACAATACAGAGTATCCCGGAAAATCCCGGAAAATCCCGGAACAAGAGTACAACTCTTAAAAAAAGCCGATGTCCTCAACAATAAAGAGTATCCGGAACTAAAATACAACTCTTAAATAAGCCGGTGTCCTCAACAATACAGAAGATCCCGGAACAAGAGTACAGCTCTTAAATAAGCCGGTGTCCTCAACAACACAGAGGATCCCGGAACAAGAATACAACTCTTAAATAAGCCGGTGTCCTCAACAACACAGAGGATCCCGGAACAAGAGTATAACTCTTAAATAAGCCGGTGTCCTCAACAACACAGAGGATCCCGGAACAAGAGTACAACTCTTAAATAAGCCGGTGTCATCAACAATACAGAGGATCCCGGAAAATCCCGGAACAAGAGTACAACTCATAAATAAGCCGATGTCCTCAACAATACAGTGTTTCCCGGAACTAAAATACAACTCTTAAATAAGCCGGTGTCCTCAACAATACAGAGGATCCCGGAACAAGAATACAACTCTTAAATAAGCCGGTGTCCTCAACAGCACAGAGGATCCTGAAACAAGAATACAACTCTTAAATAAGCCGGTGTCCTCAACAATACAGAGGATCCCGGAACAAGAGTCTACTCTTAAATAAGCCGATGTCCTCAACAACACAGAGGATCCTGGAACAAAAGTATAACTCTTAAATAAGCCGGTGTCCTCAACAGCACAGAGGATCCTGGAACAAGAGTACAGCTCTTAAATAAGCCGGTGTCCTCAACAACACAGAGGATCCCGGAACAAAAATACAACTCTTAAATAAGCCGATGTCCTCAACATCCCAGAAAATCCCGGAACAAGAGTATAACTCTTAAATAAGCCGGTGTCGTCATCAATACAGAGGATCCCGGAACAAAAATACAACTCTTAAATAAGCCGGTGTACTCAACAACACAGAGGATCCCGGAACAAGAGTACAACTCTTAAATAAGCCGGTGTCATCAACAATACAGAGGATCCCGGAAAATCCCGGAACAAGAGTACAACTCATAAATAAGCCGATGTCCTCAACAATACAGAGTATCCCGGAACATCCCGGAACAAGAGTACAACTCATAAATAAGCCGATGTCCTCAACAATACAGAGTATCCCGGAAAATCCCGGAACAAGAGTACAACTCTTAAATAAGCCGATGTCCTCAACAATAAAGAGTATCCGGAACTAAAATACAACTCTTAAATAAGCCGGTGTCCTCAACAATACAGAAGATCCAGGAACAAGAGTACAGCTCTTAAATAAGCCGGTGTCCTCAACAACACAGAGGATCCCGGAACAAGAATACAACTCTTAAATAAGCCGGTGTCCTCAACAACACAGAGGATCCCGGAACAAGCGTATAACTCTTAAATAAGCCGGTGTCCTCAACAACACAGAGGATCCCGGAACAAGAGTACAACTCTTAAATAAGCCGGTGTCATCAACAATACAGAGGATCCCGGAAAATCCCGGAACAAGAGTACAACTCATAAATAAGCCGATGTCCTCAACAATACAGAGTTTCCCGGAACTAAAATACAACTCTTAAATAAGCCAGTGTCCTCAACAATACAGAGGATCCCGGAACAAGAATACAACTCTTAAATAAGCCGGTGTCCTCAACAGCACAGAGGATCCTGAAACAAGAATACAACTCTTAAATAAGCCGGTGTCCTCAACAATACAGAGGATCCCGGAACAAGAGTCTACATTTAAATAAGCAGATGTCCTCAACAGCACAGAGGATCCTGGAACAAAAGTATAACTCTTAATAAGCCGGTGTCCTCAACAGCACAGAGGATCCTGGAACAAGAGTAGAGCTCTTAAATAAGCCGGTGTCCTCAACAACACAGAGGATCCCGGAACAAATATACAACTCTGAAATAAGCCGATGTCCTCAACATCCCAGAAAATCCCGGAACAAGAGTATAACTCTTAAATAAGCCGGTGTCGTCAACAATACAGAGGATCCCGGAACAAAAATACAACTCTTAAATAAGCCGGTGTACTCAACAACACAGAGGATCCCGGAACAAGAGTACAACTCTTAAATAAGCCGGTGTCATCAACAATACAGAGGATCCCGGAAAATCCCGAAACAAGAGTACAACTCATAAATAAGCCGATGTCCTCAACAATACAGAGTATCCCGAAACATCCCGGAAAGTCCCGGAACAAGAGTACAACTCTTAAATAAGCCGATGTCCTCAACAATACAGAGTATCCCGGAACTAAAATACAACTCTTAAATAAGCCGGTGTCCTCAACAATACAGAGGATCCCGGAACAAGAGTACAGCTCTTAAATAAGCCGGTGTCCTCAACAACACAGAGGATCCCGGAACAAGAATACAACTCTTAAATAAGCCGGTGTCCTCAACAACACAGAGGATCCCGGAACAAGAGTATAACTCTTAAATAAGCCGGTGTCCTCAACAAAACAGAGGATCCCGGAACAAGAGTATCACTCTTAAATAAGCTTATGTCCTCAACAACACAGAGGATCCCGGAACAAGAGTATAACTCTTAAATAAGCCGGTGTCCTCAACAGCACAGAGGATCCCGGAACAAGAGAATCACTCTTAAATAAGCCGATGTCCTCAACAACACAGAGGATCTCGGAACAAGAGTATAACTCTTAAATAAGCCGATGTCCTCAACAAAACAGAGGATCCCGGAAAAAGAGTATCACTCTTAAATAAGCCGATGTCCTCCACAACACAGAGGATCCCGGAACAAGAGTATAACTCTTAAATAAGCCGGTGTCCTCAACAATACAGAGGATCCTGGAACAAGAATACAACTTTAAATAAGCCGGTGTCATCAACAATACAGAGGATCCTGGAACAAGAGTATAACTCTTAAATAAGCCGGTGTCTTCAACAGCACAGAGGATCCTTGAACAAGAATACAACTCTTAAAAAAGCCGGTGTCCTCAACAATACAGAGGATCCCGGAACAAGAGTATAACTCTTAAATAAGCCGGTGTCCTCAACAACACATAGGATCCCGGAACAAGAGTAAAAGTCTTAAATAAGCCGGTGTCATCAACAATACAGAGGATCCCGGAAAATCCCGGAACGAGAGTACAACTCTTAAATAAGCCGATGTCCTCAACAATACAGAGTATTCCGGAACTAAAATACAACTCTTAAATAAGCCGGTGTCCTCAACAATACAGAGGATCCCGGAACAAGAGTACAGCTCTTAAATAAGCCGGTGTCCTCAACAACACAGAGGATCCCAGAACAAGAATACAACTCTTAAATAAGCCGGTGTCCTCAACAACACAGAGGATCCCGGAACAAGAGTATCACTCTTAAATAAGCCGATGTCCTCAACAACACAGAGAATCCCGGAACAAGAGTTTAACTCTTAAATAAGCCGATGTCCTCAACAAAACAGAGGATCCCGGAACAAGAGTATCACTCTTAAATAAGCCGATGTCCTCAACAACACAGAGGATCCCGGAACAAGAGTATAACTCTTAAATAAACCGGTGTCCTCAACAGCACAGAGGATCCCGGAACAAGAGTATCACTCTTAAATAAGCCGGTGTCCTCAACAGCACAGAGGATCCTGGAACAAGAATACAACTCTTAAATAAGCCGGTGTCCTCAACAGCACAGAGGATCCTTGAACAAGAATACAACTCTTAAATAAGCCGGTGTCCTCAACAATACAGAGGATCCCAGAACAAGAGTATGACTCTTAAATAAGCCGGTGTCCTCAACAATACAGAGGATCCCGGAACAAGAGTCTACTCTTAAATAAGCCGATGTCCTCAACAACACAGAGGATCCTGGAACAAGAGTATAACTCTTAAATAAGCCGGTGTCCTCAACAGCACAGAGGATCCTGGAACAAGAGTACAGCTCTTAAATAAGCCGGTGTCCTCAACAACACAGAGGATCCCGGAACAAAAATACAACTCTTAAATAAGCCGATGTCCTCAACATCCCAGAAAATCCCGGAACAAGAGTATAACTCTTAAATAAGCCGGTGTCGTCAAGAATACAGAGGATCCTGGAACAAAAATACAACTCTTAAATAAGCCGGTGTCATCAACAATACAGAGGATCCCGGAAAATCCCGGAACAAGAGTACAACTCATAAATAAGCCGATGTCCTCAACAATACAGAGTATCCCGGAACATCCCGGAAAATCCCGGAACAAGAGTACAACTCTTAAATAAGCCGATGTCCTTAACAATACAGAGTATCCCGGAACTAAAAAACAACTCTTAAATAAAACGGTGTCCTCAACAATACAGAAGATCCCGGAACAAGAGTACAGCTCTTAAATAAGCCGGTGTCCTCAACAACACAGAGGATCCCGGAACAAGAATACAACTCTTAAATAAGCCGGTGTCCTCAACAACACAGAGGATCCCGGAACAAGAGTATAACTCTTAAATAAACCGGTGTCCTCAACAAAACAGAGGATCCCGGAACAAGAGTATCACTCTTAAATAAGCCGATGTCCTCAACAACACAGAGGATCCCGGAACAAGAGTGTCACTCTTAAATAAGCCGATGTCCTCAACAACACAGAGGATCCCGGAACAAGAGTATCACTCTTAAATAAGCCGATGTCCTCAACAACACAGAGGATCCCGGAACAAGAGTATAACTCTTAAATAAGCCGGTGTCCTCAACAGCACAGAGGATCCTGGAACAAGAGTACAGCTCTTAAATAAGAAGGTGTCCTCAACAACACAGAGGATCCCGGAACAAGAATACAACTCTTAAAAAAGCCGGTGTCCTCAACAACACAGAGGATCCCGGAACAAGAATACAACTCTTAAATAAGCCGGTGGCCTCAACAACACAGAGGATCCCGGAACAAGAGTATCACTCTTAAATAAGCCGATGTCCTCAACAACACAGAGGATCCCGGAACAAGAGTATAACTCTTAAATAAGCCGATGTCATCAACAAAAACAGAGGATCCCGGAACAAGAGTATCACTCTTAAATAAGCCGATGTCCTCAACAACACAGAGGATCCCGGAACAAGAGTATCACTCTTAAATAAGCCGATGTCCTCAACAACACAGAGGATCCCGGAAACAAGAGTATCACTCTTAAATAAGCGATGTCCTCAACAACACAGAGGATCCCGGAACAAGAGTATCACTCTTAAATAAGCCGATGTCCTCAACAACACAGAGGATCCCGGAACAAGAGTATCACTCTTAAATAAGCCGATGTCCTCAACAACACAGAGGATCCCGGAACAAGAGTATAACTCTTAAATAAGCCGGTGTCCTCAACAACACAGAGGATCCCGGAACAAGAGTATCACTTTTAAATAAGCCGATGTCCTCAACAACACAGAGGATCCCGGAACAAGAGTATAACTCTTAAATAAGCCGGTGTCCTCAACAACACAGAGGATCCCGGAACAAGAGTATCACTCTTAAATAAGCCGGTGTCCTCAACAACACAGAGGATCCCGGAACAAGAGTATCACTCTTAAATAAGCCGGTGTCCTCAACAAAATAGAGGATCCTGGAACAAGAGTATAACTCTTAAATAAGCCGATGTCCTCAACAACACAGAGGATCCCGGAACAAGAGTATAACTCTTAAATAAACCGGTGTCCTCAACAAAATAGAGGATCCTGGAACAAGAGTATAACTCTTAAATAAGCCGATGTCCTCAACAATACAGAGGATCCTGGAACAAGAGTATAACTCTTAAATAAGCCGGTGTCCTCAACAATACAGAGGATCCTGGAACAAGAGTATAACTCTTAAATAAGCCGATGTCCTCAACAATACAGAGGATCCCGGAACAAGAGTATAACTCTTAAATAAGCCGATGTCCTCAACAATACAGAGGATCCTGGAACAAGAGTATAACTCTGAAATAAGCCGATGTCCTCAACAATACAGAGGATCCTGGAACAAGAGTATAACTCTTAAATAAGCCGTGTCCTCAACAATACAGAGGATCCCGGAACAAGAGTATAACTCTTAAATAAGCCGATGTCCTCAACAATACAGAGGATCCCGGAACAAGAGTATAACTCTTAAATAAGCCGGTGTCCTCAACAATACAGAGGATCCCGGAACAAGAGTATAACTCTTAAATAAGCCGGTGTCCTCAACAATACAGAGGATCCCGGAACAAGAGTATAACTCTTAAATAAGCCGATGTCCTCAACAATACAGAGGATCCCGGAACAAGAGTATAACTCTTAAATAAGCCGATGTCCTCAACAATACAGAGGATCCCGGAACAAGAGTATAACTCTTAAATAAGCCGATGTCCTCAACAATACAGAGGATCCCGGAACAAGAGTATAACTCTTAAATAAGCCGGTGTCCTCAACAATACAGAGGATCCCGGAACAAGAGTATAACTCTTAAATAAGCCGGTGTCCTCAACAATACAGAGGATCCCGGAACAAGAGTATAACTCTTAAATAAGCCGGTGTCCTCAACAATACAGAGGATCCCGGAACAAGAGTATAACTCTTAAATAAGCCGATGTCCTCAACAATACAGAGGATCCCGGAACAAGAGTATAACTCTTAAATAAGCCGATGTCCTCAACAATACAGAGGATCCCGGAACAAGAGTATAACTCTTAAATAAGCCGATGTCCTCAACAATACAGAGGATCCCGGAACAAGAGTATAACTCTTAAATAAGCCGATGTCCTCAACAATACAGAGGATCCTGGAACAAGAGTACAGCTCTTAAATTAGCCGGTGTCCTCAACAACACAGAGGATCCCGGAACAAGAATACAACTCTTAAATAAGCCGCTGTCCTCAACAACACAGAGGATCCCGGAACAAGAGTATAACTCTTAAATAAACCGGTGTCCTCAACAAAACAGAGGATCCCGGAACAAGAGTATCACTCTTAAATAAGCCGATGTCCTCAACAACACAGAGGATCCCGGAACAAGAGTATCACTCTTAAATAAGCCGATGTCCTCAACAACACAGAGGATCCCGGAACAAGAGTATCACTCTTAAATAAGCCGATGTCCTCAACAACACAGAGGATCCCGGAACAAGAGTATAACTCTTAAATAAGCCGGTGTCCTCAACAGCACAGAGGATCCTGGAACAAGAGTACAGCTCTTAAATAAGCCGGTGTCCTCAACAACACAGAGGATCCCGGAACAAGAATACAACTCTTAAATAAGCCGGTGTCCTCAACAACACAGAGGATCGGGGAACAAGAGTACAGCTCTTAAATAAGCCGGTGTCCTCAACAACACAGAGGATCCCGGAACAAGAGTATCACTCTTAAATAAGCCGGTGTCCTCAACAACACAGAGGATCCCGGAACAAGAGTATAACTCTTAAATAAGCCGATGTCCTCAACAACACAGAGGATCCCGGAACAAGAGTATAACTCTTAAATAAGCCGATGTCATCAACAAAACAGAGGATCCTGGAACAAGAGTATCACTCTTAAATAAGCCGATGTCCTCAACAACACAGAGGATCCCGGAACAAGAGTATCACTCTTAAATAAGCCGATGTCCTCAACAACACAGAGGATCCCGAAACAAGAGTATCACTCTTAATTAAGCCGATGTCCTCAACAACACAGAGGATCCCGGAACAAGAGTATCACTCTTAAATAAGCCGATGTCCTCAACAACACAGAGGATCCCGGAACAAGAGTATAACTCTTAAATAAGCCGGTGTCCTCAACAACACAGAGGATCCCGGAACAAGAGTATCACTCTTAAATAAGCCGATGTCCTCAACAACACAGAGGATCCTGGAACAAGAGTATAACTCTTAAATAAGCCGGTGTCCTCAACAACACAGAGGATCCCGGAACAAGAGTATCACTCTTAAATAAGCCGGTGTCCTCAACAACACAGAGGATCCCGGAACAAGAGTATCACTCTTAAATAAGCCGGTGTCCTCAACAAAATAGAGGATCCTGGAACAAGAGTATAACTCTTAAATAAGCCGATGTCCTCAACAACACAGAGGATCCTGGAACAAGAGTATAACTCTTAAATAAACCGGTGTCCTCAACAAAATAGAGGATCCTGGAACAAGAGTATAACTCTTAAATAAGCCGATGTCCTCAACAGCACAGAGGATCCTGGAACAAGAATACAACTCTTAAATAAGCCGGTGTCCTCAACAGCACATAGGATCCTGGAACAAGAATACAACTCTTAAATAAGCCGGTGTCCTCAACAATACAGAGGATCCCGGAACAAGAGTATAACTCTTAAATAAGCCGGTGTCCTCAACAATACAGAGGATACCGGAACAAGAGTCTACTCTTAAATAAGCCGATGTCCTCAACAACACAGAGGATCCTGGAACAAGAGTATAACTCTTAAATAAGCCGGTGTCCTCAACAGCACAGAGGATCCTGGAACAAGAGTACAGCTCTTAAATAAGCCGGTGTCCTCAACAACACAGAGGATCCCGGAACAAAAATACAACTCTTAAATAAGCCGATGTCCTCAACATCCCAGAAAATCCCAGAACAAGAGTATAACTCTTAAATAAGCCGGTGTCGTCAACAATACAGAGGATCCCGGAACAAAAATACAACTCTTAAATAAGCCGGTGTCATCAACAAAACAGAGGATCCCGGAAAATCCCGGAACAAGAGTACAACTCATAATAAGCCGATGTCCTCAACAATATAGAGTATCCGGAATATCCCGGAAAATCCCGGAAACAAGAGTACAACTCTTAAATAAGCCGATGTCCTCAACAATACAGAGTATCCCGGAACTAAAATACAACTCTTAAATAAGCCGGTGTCCTCAACAATACAGAGGATCCCGGAACAAGAGTACAGCTCTTAAATAAAACCGGTGTCCTCAACAACACAGAGGTTCCCGGAACAAGAATACAACTCTTAAATAAGCCGGTGTCCTCAACAGCACAGAGGATCCCGGAACAAGAGTATAACTCTTAAATAAGCCGGTGTCCTCAACAAAACAGAGGATCCCGGAACAAGAGTATAACTCTTAAATAAGCCGATGTCCTCAACAACACAGAGGATCCCGGAACAAGAGTATAACTCTTAAATAAGCCGGTGTCCTCAACAGCACAGAGGATCCCGGAACAAGAGTATCACTCTTAAATAAGCCGATGTCCTCAACAACACAGAGGATCCCGGAACAAGAGTACAACTCATAAATAAGCCGATGTCCTCAACAATACAGAGTATCCCGGAACATCCCGGAAAATCCCGGAACAAGAGTACAACTCTTAAATAAGCCGATGTCCTTAACAATACAGAGTATCCCGGAACTAAAATACAACTCTTAAATAAACCGGTGTCCTCAACAATACAGAAGATCCCGGAACAAGAGTACTGCTCTTAAATAAGCCGGTGTCCTCAACAACACAGAGGATCCCGGAACAAGAATACAACTCTTAAATAAGCCGGTGTCCTCAACAACACAGAGGATCCCGGAACAAGAGTATAACTCTTAAATAAACCGGTGTCCTCAACAAAACAGAGGATCCCGGAACAAGAGTATCACTCTTAAATAAGCCGATGTCCTCAACAACACAGAGGATCCCGGAACAAGAATACAACTCTTAAAATAGCCGGTGTCCTCAACAACACAGAGGATCCCGGAACAAGAATATAACTCTTAAATAAGCCGGTGTCCTCAACAACACAGAGGATCCCGGAACAAGAGTATCACTCTTAAATAAGCCGATGTCCTCAACAACACAGAGGATCCCGGAACAAGAGTATAACTCTTAAATAAGCCGATGTCATCAACAAAACAGAGGATCCCGGAACAAGAGTATCACTCTTAAATAAGCCGATGTCCTCAACAACACAGAGGATCCCGGAACAAGAGTATCGCTCTTAAATAAGCCGATGTCCTCAACAACACAGAGGATCCCGGAACAAGAGTATCACTCTTAAATAAGCCGATGTCCTCAACAACACAGAGGATCCCGGAACAAGAGTATCACTCTTAAATAAGCCGATGTCCTCAACAACACAGAGGATCCCGGAACAAGAGTATAACTCTTAAATAAGCCGATGTCCTCAACAACACAGAGGATCCCGGAACAAGAGTATCACTCTTAAATAAGCCGGTGTCCTCAACAACACAGAGGATCCCGGAACAAGAGTATCACTCTTAAATAAGCCGGTGTCCTCAACAAAATAGAGGATCCTGGAACAAGAGTATAACTCTTAAATAAGCCGATGTCCTCAACAACACAGAGGATCCCGGAACAAGAGTATAACTCTTAAATAAACCGGTGTCCTCAACAAAATAGAGGATCCTGGAACAAGAGTATAACTCTTAAATAAGCCGATGTCCTCAACAATACAGAGGATCCTGGAACAAGAGTATAACTCTTAAATAAGCCGGTGTCCTCAACAATACAGAGGATCCTGGAACAAGAGTATAACTCTTAAATAAGCCGATGTCCTCAACAATACAGAGGATCCCGGAACAAGAGTATAACTCTTAAATAAGCCGATGTCCTCAACAATACAGAGGATCCTGGAACAAGAGTATAACTCTGAAATAAGCCGATGTCCTCAACAATACAGAGGATCCTGGAACAAGAGTATAACTCTTAAATAAGCCGGTGTCCTCAACAATACAGAGGATCCCGGAACAAGAGTATAACTCTTAAATAAGCCGATGTCCTCAACAATACAGAGGATCCCGGAACAAGAGTATAACTCTTAAATAAGCCGGTGTCCTCAACAATACAGAGGATCCCGGAACAAGAGTATAACTCTTAAATAAGCCGGTGTCCTCAACAATACAGAGGATCCCGGAACAAGAGTATAACTCTTAAATAAGCCGATGTCCTCAACAATACAGAGGATCCCGGAACAAGAGTATAACTCTTAAATAAGCCGGTGTCCTCAACAATACAGAGGATCCCGGAACAAGAGTATAACTCTTAAATAAGCCGATGTCCTCAACAATACAGAGGATCCCGGAACAAGAGTATAACTCTTAAATAAGCCGATGTCCTCAACAATACAGAGGATCCCGGAACAAGAGTATAACTCTTAAATAAGCCGATGTCCTCAACAATACAGAGGATCCCGGAACAAGAGTATAACTCTTAAATAAGCCGGTGTCCTCAACAATACAGAGGATCCCGGAACAAGAGTATAACTCTTAAATAAGCCGGTGTCCTCAACAATACAGAGGATCCCGGAACAAGAGTATAACTCTTAAATAAGCCGGTGTCCTCAACAATACAGAGGATCCCGGAACAAGAGTATAACTCTTAAATAAGCCGATGTCCTCAACAATACAGAGGATCCCGGAACAAGAGTATAACTCTTAAATAAGCCGATGTCCTCAACAATACAGAGGATCCCGGAACAAGAGTATAACTCTTAAATAAGCCGATGTCCTCAACAATACAGAGGATCCCGGAACAAGAGTATAACTCTTAAATAAGCCGATGTCCTCAACAATACAGAGGATCCTGGAACAAGAGTACAGCTCTTAAATTAGCCGGTGTCCTCAACAACACAGAGGATCCCGGAACAAGAATACAACTCTTAAATAAGCCGCTGTCCTCAACAACACAGAGGATCCCGGAACAAGAGTATAACTCTTAAATAAACCGGTGTCCTCAACAAAACAGAGGATCCCGGAACAAGAGTATCACTCTTAAATAAGCCGATGTCCTCAACAACACAGAGGATCCCGGAACAAGAGTATCACTCTTAAATAAGCCGATGTCCTCAACAACACAGAGGATCCCGGAACAAGAGTATCACTCTTAAATAAGCCGATGTCCTCAACAACACAGAGGATCCCGGAACAAGAGTATAACTCTTAAATAAGCCGGTGTCCTCAACAACACAGAGGATCCCGGAACAAGAATACAACTCTTAAATAAGCCGGTGTCCTCAACAACACAGAGGATCGGGGAACAAGAGTACAGCTCTTAAATAAGCCGGTGTCCTCAACAACACAGAGGATCCCGGAACAAGAGTATCACTCTTAAATAAGCCGGTGTCCTCAACAACACAGAGGATCCCGGAACAAGAGTATAACTCTTAATAAGCCGATGTCCTCAACAACACAGAGGATCCCGGAACAAGAGTATAACTCTTTAATAAGCCGATGTCATCAACAAAACAGAGGATCCTGGAACAAGAGTATCACTCTTAAATAAGCCGATGTCCTCAACAACACAGAGGATCCCGGAACAAGAGTATCACTCTTAAATAAGCCGATGTCCTCAACAACACAGAGGATCCCGGAACAAGAGTATCACTCTTAAATAAGCCGATGTCCTCAACAACACAGAGGATCCCGAAACAAGAGTATCACTCTTAATTAAGCCGATGTCCTCAACAACACAGAGGATCCCGGAACAAGAGTATCACTCTTAAATAAGCCGATGTCCTCAACAACACAGAGGATCCCGGAACAAGAGTATAACTCTTAAATAAGCCGGTGTCCTCAACAACACAGAGGATCCCGGAACAAGAGTATCACTCTTAAATAAGCCGATGTCCTCAACAACACAGAGGATCCTGGAACAAGAGTATAACTCTTAAATAAGCCGGTGTCCTCAACAACACAGAGGATCCCGGAACAAGAGTATCACTCTTAAATAAGCCGGTGTCCTCAACAACACAGAGGATCCCGGAACAAGAGTATCACTCTTAAATAAGCCGGTGTCCTCAACAAAATAGAGGATCCTGGAACAAGAGTATAACTCTTAAATAAGCCGATGTCCTCAACAACACAGAGGATCCTGGAACAAGAGTATAACTCTTAAATAAACCGGTGTCCTCAACAAAATAGAGGATCCTGGAACAAGAGTATAACTCTTAAATAAGCCGATGTCCTCAACAGCACAGAGGATCCTGGAACAAGAATACAACTCTTAAATAAGCCGGTGTCCTCAACAGCACATAGGATCCTGGAACAAGAATACAACTCTTAAATAAGCCGGTGTCCTCAACAATACAGAGGATCCCGGAACAAGAGTATAACTCTTAAATAAGCCGGTGTCCTCAACAATACAGAGGATACCGGAACAAGAGTCTACTCTTAAATAAGCCGATGTCCTCAACAACACAGAGGATCCTGGAACAAGAGTATAACTCTTAAATAAGCCGGTGTCCTCAACAGCACAGAGGATCCTGGAACAAGAGTACAGCTCTTAAATAAGCCGGTGTCCTCAACAACACAGAGGATCCCGTAACAAAAATACAACTCTTAAATAAGCCGATGTCCTCAACATCCCAGAAAATCCCAGAACAAGAGTATAACTCTTAAATAAGCCGGTGTCGTCAACAATACAGAGGATCCCGGAACAAAAATACAACTCTTAAATAAGCCGGTGTCATCAACAAAACAGAGGATCCCGGAAAATCCCGGAACAAGAGTACAACTCATAAAAAGCCGATGTCCTCAACAATATAGAGTATCCCGGAACATCCCGGAAAATCCCGGAACAAGAGTACAACTCTTAAATAAACCGATGTCCTCAACAATACAGAGTATCCCGGAACTAAAATACAACTCTTAAATAAGCCGGTGTCCTCAACAATACAGAGGATCCCGGAACAAGAGTACAGCTCTTAAATAAACCGGTGTCCTCAACAACACAGAGGTTCCCGGAACAAGAATACAACTCTTAAATAAGCCGGTGTCCTCAACAGCACAGAGGATCCCGGAACAAGAGTATAACTCTTAAATAAGCCGGTGTCCTCAACAAAACAGAGGATCCCGGAACAAGAGTATAACTCTTAAATAAGCCGATGTCCTCAACAACACAGAGGATCCCGGAACAAGAGTATAACTCTTAAATAAGCCGGTGTCCTCAACAGCACAGAGGATCCCGGAACAAGAGTATCACTCTTAAATAAGCCGATGTCCTCAACAACACAGAGGATCCCGGAACAAGAGTACAACTCATAAATAAGCCGATGTCCTCAACAATACAGAGTATCCCGGAACAAGAGTACAACTCTTAAATAAGCCGATGTCCTTAACAATACAGAGTATCCCGGAACTAAAATACAACTCTTAAATAAACCGGTGTCCTCAACAATACAGAAGATCCCGGAACAAGAGTACAGCTCTTAAATAAGCCGGTGTCCTCAACAACACAGAGGATCCCGGAACAAGAATACAACTCTTAAATAAGCCGGTGTCCTCAACAACACAGAGGATCCCGGAACAAGAGTATAACTCTTAAATAAACCGGTGTCCTCAACAAAACAGAGGATCCCGGAACAAGAGTATCACTCTTAAATAAGCCGATGTCCTCAACAACACAGAGGATCCCGGAACAAGAATACAACTCTTAAAATAGCCGGTGTCCTCAACAACACAGAGGATCCCGGAACAAGAATATAACTCTTAAATAAGCCGGTGTCCTCAACAACACAGAGGATCCCGGAACAAGAGTATCACTCTTAAATAAGCCGATGTCCTCAACAACACAGAGGATCCCGGAACAAGAGTATAACTCTTAAATAAGCCGATGTCATCAACAAAACAGAGGATCCCGGAACAAGAGTATCACTCTTAAATAAGCCGATGTCCTCAACAACACAGAGGATCCCGGAACAAGAGTATCACTCTTAAATAAGCCGATGTCCTCAACAACACAGAGGATCCCGGAACAAGAGTATCACTCTTAAATAAGCCGATGTCCTCAACAACACAGAGGATCCCGGAACAAGAGTATCACTCTTAAATAAGCCGATGTCCTCAACAACACAGAGGATCCCGGAACAAGAGTATCACTCTTAAATAAGCCGATGTCCTCAACAACACAGAGGATCCCGGAACAAGAGTATAACTCTTAAATAAGCCGATGTCCTCAACAACACAGAGGATCCCGGAACAAGAGTATCACTCTTAAATAAGCCGGTGTCCTCAACAAAATAGAGGATCCTGGAACAAGAGTATAACTCTTAAATAAGCCGATGTCCTCAACAACACAGAGGATCCCGGAACAAGAGTATAACTCTTAAATAAACCGGTGTCCTCAACAAAATAGAGGATCCTGGAACAAGAGTATAACTCTTAAATAAGCCGATGTCCTCAACAATACAGAGGATCCTGGAACAAGAGTATAACTCTTAAATAAGCCGGTGTCCTCAACAATACAGAGGATCCTGGAACAAGAGTATAACTCTTAAATAAGCCGATGTCCTCAACAATACAGAGGATCCCGGAACAAGAGTATAACTCTTAAATAAGCCGATGTCCTCAACAATACAGAGGATCCTGGAACAAGAGTATAACTCTTAAATAAGCCGATGTCCTCAACAATACAGAGGATCCTGGAACAAGAGTATAACTCTTAAATAAGCCGGTGTCCTCAACAATACAGAGGATCCCGGAACAAGAGTATAACTCTTAAATAAGCCGGTGTCCTCAACAATACAGAGGATCCCGGAACAAGAGTATAACTCTTAAATAAGCCGATGTCCTCAACAATACAGAGGATCCCGGAACAAGAGTATAACTCTTAAATAAGCCGATGTCCTCAACAATACAGAGGATCCCAGAACAAGAGTATAACTCTTAAATAAGCCGATGTCCTCAACAATACAGAGGATCCTGGAACAAGAGTATAACTCTTAAATAAGCCGGTGTCCTCAACAATACAGAGGATCCTGGAACAAGAGTATAACTCTTAAATACGCCGGTGTCCTCAACAATACAGAGGATCCCGGAACAAGAGTATAACTCTTAAATAAGCCGGGGTCCTCAACAACACAGAGGATCCCGGAACAAGAGTATCACTCTTAAATAAGCCGATGTCCTCAACAACACAGAGGATCCCGGAACAAGAGTATAACTCTTAAATAAGCCGGTGTCCTCAACAACACAGAGGATCCCGGAACAAGAGTATCACTCTTAAATAAGCCGATGTCCTCAACAACACAGAGGATCCTGGAACAAGAGTATAACTCTTAAATAAGCCGGTGTCCTCAACAACACAGAGGATCCCGGAACAAGAGTATCACTCTTAAATAAGCCGGTGTCCTCAACAACACAGAGGATCCCGGAACAAGAGTATCACTCTTAAATAAGCCGGTGTCCTCAACAAAATAGAGGATCCTGGAACAAGAGTATAACTCTTAAATAAGCCGATGTCCTCAACAACACAGAGGATCCTGGAACAAGAGTATAACTCTTAAATAAACCGGTGTCCTCAACAAAATAGAGGATCCTGGAACAAGAGTATAACTCTTAAATAAGCCGATGTCCTCAACAGCACAGAGGATCCTGGAACAAGAATACAACTCTTAAATAAGCCGGTGTCCTCAACAGCACATAGGATCCTGGAACAAGAATACAACTCTTAAATAAGCCGGTGTCCTCAACAATACAGAGGATCCCGGAACAAGAGTATAACTCTTAAATAAGCCGGTGTCCTCAACAATACAGAGGATACCGGAACAAGAGTCTACTCTTAAATAAGCCGATGTCCTCAACAACACAGAGGATCCTGGAACAAGAGTATAACTCTTAAATAAGCCGGTGTCCTCAACAGCACAGAGGATCCTGGAACAAGAGTACAGCTCTTAAATAAGCCGGTGTCCTCAACAACACAGAGGATCCCGGAACAAAAATACAACTCTTAAATAAGCCGATGTCCTCAACATCCCAGAAAATCCCAGAACAAGAGTATAACTCTTAAATAAGCCGGTGTCGTCAACAATACAGAGGATCCCGGAACAAAAATACAACTCTTAAATAAGCCGGTGTCATCAACAAAACAGAGGATCCCGGAAAATCCCGGAACAAGAGTACAACTCATAATAAGCCGATGTCCTCAACAATATAGAGTATCCCGGAACATCCCGGAAAATCCCGGAACAAGAGTACAACTCTTAAATAAGCCGATGTCCTCAACAATACAGAGTATCCCGGAACTAAAATACAACTCTTAAATAAGCCGGTGTCCTCAACAATACAGAGGATCCCGGAACAAGAGTACAGCTCTTAAATAAACCGGTGTCCTCAACAACACAGAGGTTCCCGGAACAAGAATACAACTCTTAAATAAGCCGGTGTCCTCAACAGCACAGAGGATCCCGGAACAAGAGTATAACTCTTAAATAAGCCGGTGTCCTCAACAAAACAGAGGATCCCGGAACAAGAGTATAACTCTTAAATAAGCCGATGTCCTCAACAACACAGAGGATCCCGGAACAAGAGTATAACTCTTAAATAAGCCGGTGTCCTCAACAGCACAGAGGATCCCGGAACAAGAGTATCACTCTTAAATAAGCCGATGTCCTCAACAACACAGAGGATCCCGGAACAAGAGTACAACTCATAAATAAGCCGATGTCCTCAACAATACAGAGTATCCCGGAACATCCCGGAAAATCCCGGAACAAGAGTACAACTCTTAAATAAGCCGATGTCCTTAACAATACAGAGTATCCCGGAACTAAAATACAACTCTTAAATAAACCGGTGTCCTCAACAATACAGAAGATCCCGGAACAAGAGTACAGCTCTTAAATAAGCCGGTGTCCTCAACAACACAGAGGATCCCGGAACAAGAATACAACTCTTAAATAAGCCGGTGTCCTCAACAACACAGAGGATCCCGGAACAAGAGTATAACTCTTAAATAAACCGGTGTCCTCAACAAAACAGAGGATCCCGGAACAAGAGTATCACTCTTAAATAAGCCGATGTCCTCAACAACACAGAGGATCCCGGAACAAGAATACAACTCTTAAAATAGCCGGTGTCCTCAACAACACAGAGGATCCCGGAACAAGAATATAACTCTTAAATAAGCCGGTGTTCTCAACAACACAGAGGATCCCGGAACAAGAGTATCACTCTTAAATAAGCCGATGTCCTCAACAACACAGAGGATCCCGGAACAAGAGTATAACTCTTAAATAAGCCGATGTCATCAACAAAACAGAGGATCCCGGAACAAGAGTATCACTCTTAAATAAGCCGATGTCCTCAACAACACAGAGGATCCCGGAACAAGAGTATCACTCTTAAATAAGCCGATGTCCTCAACAACACAGAGGATCCCGGAACAAGAGTATCACTCTTAAATAACCCGATGTCCTCAACAACACAGAGGATCCCGGAACAAGAGTATCACTCTTAAATAAGCCGATGTCCTCAACAACACAGAGGATCCCGGAACAAGAGTATCACTCTTAAATAAGCCGATGTCCTCAACAACACAGAGGATCCCGGAACAAGAGTATAACTCTTAAATAAGCCGATGTCCTCAACAACACAGAGGATCCCGGAACAAGAGTATCACTCTTAAATAAGCCGGTGTGCTCAACAAAATAGAGGATCCTGGAACAAGAGTATAACTCTTAAATAAGCCGATGTCCTCAACAACACAGAGGATCCCGGAACAAGAGTATAACTCTTAAATAAACCGGTGTCCTCAACAAAATAGAGGATCCTGGAACAAGAGTATAACTCTTAAATAAGCCGATGTCCTCAACAATACAGAGGATCCTGGAACAAGAGTATAACTCTTAAATAAGCCGGTGTCCTCAACAATACAGAGGATCCTGGAACAAGAGTATAACTCTTAAATAAGCCGATGTCCTCAACAATACAGAGGATCCTGGAACAAGAGTATAACTCTTAAATAAGCCGATGTCCTCAACAATACAGAGGATCCTGGAACAAGAGTATAACTCTTAAATAAGCCGATGTCCTCAACAATACAGAGGATCCTGGAACAAGAGTATAACTCTTAAATAAGCCGGTGTCCTCAACAATACAGAGGATCCCGGAACAAGAGTATAACTCTTAAATAAGCCGGTGTCCTCAACAATACAGAGGATCCCGGAACAAGAGTATAACTCTTAAATAAGCCGATGTCCTCAACAATACAGAGGATCCCGGAACAAGAGTATAACTCTTAAATAAGCCGATGTCCTCAACAATACAGAGGATCCCGGAACAAGAGTATAACTCTTAAATAAGCCGATGTCCTCAACAATACAGAGGATCCATGGAACAAGAGTATAACTCTTAAATAAGCCGGTGTCCTCAACAATACAGAGGATCCTGGAACAAGAGTATAACTCTTAAATAAGCCGGTGTCCTCAACAATACAGAGGATCCCGGAACAAGAGTATAACTCTTAAATAAGCCGGTGTCCTCAACAATACAGAGGATCCCGGAACAAGAGTATAACTCTTAAATAAGCCGGATGTCCTCAACAATACAGAGGATCCCGGAACAAGAGTATCACTCTTAAATAAGCCGATGTCCTCAACAATACAGAGGATCCCGGAACAAGAGTATAACTCTTAAATAAGCCGATGTCCTCAACAATACAGAGGATCCGGAACAAGAGTATAACTCTTAAATAAGCCGATGTCCTCAACAATACAGAGGATCCTGGAACAAGAGTATAACTCTTAAATAAGCCGATGTCCTCAACAATACAGAGGATCCCGGAAAAAGAGTATAACTCTTAAATAAGCCGATGTCTTCAACAATACAGAGGATCCTGGAACAAGAGTACAGCTCTTAAATAAGCCGGTGTCCTCAACAACACAGAGGATCCCGGAACAAGAATACAACTCTTAAATAAGCCGGTGTCCTCAACAACACAGAGGATCCCGGAACAAGAGTATAACTCTTAAATAAACCGGTGTCCTCAACAAAACAGAGGATCCCGCAACAAGAGTATCACTCTTAAATAAGCCGATGTCCTCAACAACACAGAGGATCCCGGAACAAGATTATCACTCTTAAATAAGCCGATGTCCTCAACAACACAGAGGATCCCGGAACAAGAGTATAACTCTTAAATAAGCCGGTGTCCTCAACAGCACAGAGGATCCTGGAACAAGAGTACAGCTCTTAAATAAGCCGGTGTCCTCAACAACACAGAGGATCCCGGAACAAGAATACAACTCTTAAATAAGCCGGTGTCCTCAACAACACAGAGGATCCCGGAACAAGAATACAACTCTTAAATAAGCCGGTGTCCTCAACAACACAGAGGATCCCGGAACAAGAGTATAACTCTTAAATAAGCCGATGTCCTCAACAACACAGAGGATCCCGGAACAAGAGTATAACTCTTAAATAAGCCGATGTCATCAACAAAACAGAGGATCCTGGAACAAGAGTATCACTCTTAAATAAGCCGATGTCCTCAACAACACAGAGGATCCCGGAACAAGAGTATCACTCTTAAATAAGCCGATGTCCTCAACAACACAGAGGATCCCGGAACAAGAGTATCGCTCTTAAATAAGCCGATGTCCTCAACAACACAGAGGATCCCGGAACAAGAGTATCACTCTTAAATAAGCCGATGTCCTCAACAACACAGAGGATCCCGGAACAAGAGTATCACTCTTAAATAAGCCGATGTCCTCAACAACACAGAGGATCCCGGAACAAGAGTATCACTCTTAAATAAGCCGATGTCCTCAACAACACAGAGGATCCCGGAACAAGAGTATAACTCTTAAATAAGCCGGTGTCCTCAACAACACAGAGGATCCCGGAACAAGAGTATCACTCTTAAATAAGCCGATGTCCTCAACAACACAGAGGATCCCGGAACAAGAGTATAACTCTTAAATAAGCCGGTGTCCTCAACAACACAGAGGATCCCGGAACAAGAGTATCACTCTTAAATAAGCCGGTGTCCTCAACAACACAGAGGATCCCGGAACAAGAGTATCACTCTTAAATAAGCCGGTGTCCTCAACAAAATAGAGGATCCTGGAACAAGAGTATAACTCTTAAATAAGCCGATGTCCTCAACAACAAAGAGGATCCCGGAACAAGAGTATAACTCTTAAATAAACCGGTGTCCTCAACAAAATAGAGGATCCTGGAACAAGAGTATAACTCTTAAATAAGCCGATGTCCTCAACAGCACAGAGGATCCTGGAACAAGAATACAACTCTTAAATAAGCCGGTGTCCTCAACAGCACATAGGATCCTGGAACAAGAATACAACTCTTAAATAAGCCGGTGTCCTCAACAATACAGAGGATCCCGGAACAAGAGTATAACTCTTAAATAAGCCGGTGTCCTCAACAATACAGAGGATACCGGAACAAGAGTCTACTCTTAAATAAGCCGATGTCCTCAACAACACAGAGGATCCTGGAACAAGAGTATAACTCTTAAATAAGCCGGTGTCCTCAACAGCACAGAGGATCCTGGAACAAGAGTACAGCTCTTAAATAAGCCGGTGTCCTCAACAACACAGAGGATCCCGGAACAAAAATACAACTCTTAAATAAGCCGATGTCCTCAACATCCCAGAAAATCCCAGAACAAGAGTATAACTCTTAAATAAGCCGGTGTCGTCAACAATACAGAGGATCCCGGAACAAAAATACAACTCTTAAATAAGCCGGTGTCATCAACAAAACAGAGGATCCCGGAAAATCCCGGAACAAGAGTACAACTCATAATAAGCCGATGTCCTCAACAATATAGAGTATCCCGGAACATCCCGGAAAATCCCGGAACAAGAGTACAACTCTTAAATAAGCCGATGTCCTCAACAATACAGAGTATCCCGGAACTAAAATACAACTCTTAAATAAGCCGGTGTCCTCAACAATACAGAGGATCCCGGAACAAGAGTACAGCTCTTAAATAAGCCGGTGTCCTCAACAATACAGAGGATCCCGGAACAAGAATACAACTCTTAAATAAGCCGGTGTCCTCAACAGCACAGAGGATCCCGGAACAAGAGTATAACTCTTAAATAAGCCGGTGTCCTCAACAAAACAGAGGATCCCGGAACAAGAGTATAACTCTTAAATAAGCCGTTGTCCTCAACAACACAGAGGATCCCGGAACAAGAGTATAACTCTTAAATAAGCCGGTGTCCTCAACAGCACAGAGGATCTCGGAACAAGAGTATCACTCTTAAATAAGCCGATGTCCTCAACAACACAGATGATCCCGGAACAAGAGTATCACTCTTAAATAAGCCGGTGTCCTCAACAACACAGAGGATCCCGGAACAAGAGTATAACTCTTAAATAAGCCGGTGTCCTCAACAGCACAGAGGATCCTGGAACAAGAGTACAGCTCTTAACTAAGCCGGTGTCCTCAACAACACAGAGGATCCCGGAACAAGAATACAACTCTTAAATAAGCCGGTGTCCTCAACAACACAGAGGATCCCGGAACAAGAATACAACTCTTAAATAAGCCGGTGTCCTCAACAACACATAGGATCCCGGAACAAGAGTATCACTCTTAAATAAGCCGATGTCCTCAACAACACAGAGGATCCCGGAACAAGAGTATAACTCTTAAATAAGCCGATGTCCTCAACAAAACAGAGGATCCCAGAACAAGAGTATCACTCTTAAATAAGCCGATGTCCTCAACAACACAGAGGATCCCGGAACAAGAGTATAACTCTTAAATAAACCGGTGTCCTCAACAGCACAGAGGATCCTGGAACAAGAGTATCACTCTTAAATAAGCCGGTGTCCTCAACAGCACAGAGGATCCTGGAACAGGAATACAACTCTTAAATAAGCCGGTGTCCTCAACAGCACAGAGGATCCTTGAACAAGAATACAACTCTTAAATAAGCCGGTGTCCTCAACAATACAGAGGATTCCGGAACAAGAGTATAACTCTTAAATAAGCCGGTGTCCTCAACAATACAGAGGATCCCGGAACAAGAGTCTACTCTTAAATAAGCCGATGTCCTCAACAACACAGAGGATCCTGGAACAAGAGTATAACTCTTAAATAAGCCGGTGTCCTCAACAGCACAGAGGATCCTGGAACAAGAGTACAGCTCTTAAATAAGCCGGTGTCCTCAACAACACAGAGGATCCCGGAACAAAAATACAACTCTTAAATAAGCCGATGTCCTCAACATCCCAGAAAATCCCGGAACAAGAGTATAACTCTTAAATAAGCCGGTGTCGTCAGGAATACAGAGGATCCCGGAACAAAAATACAACTCTTAAATAAGCCGGTGTCATCAACAATACAGAGGATCCCGGAAAATCCCGGAACAAGAGTACAACTCATAAATAAGCCAATGTCCTCAACAATACAGAGTATCCCGGAACATCCCGGAAAATCCCGGAACAAGAGTACAACTCTTAAATAAGCCGATGTCCTCAACAATACAGAATATCCCGGAACTAAAATACAACTCTTAAATAAACCGGTGTCCTCAACAATACAGAGGATCCCGGAACAAGAGTACAGCTCTTAAATAAGCCGGTGTCCTCAAATACACAGAGGATCCCGGAACAAGAATACAACTCTTAAATAAGCCGGTGTCCTCAACAACACAGAGGATCCCGGAACAAGAGTATAACTCTTAAATAAACCGGTGTCCTCAACAAAACAGAGGATCCCGGAACAAGAGTATCACTCTTAAATAAGCCGATGTCCTCAACAACACAGAGGATCCCGGAACAAGAGTATAACTCTTAAATAAGCCGGTATCCTCAACAGCACATAGGATCCCGGAACAAGAGTATCACTCTTAAATAAGCCGATGTCCTCAACAACACAGCGGATCCCGGAACAAGAGTATAACTCTTAAATAAGCCGATGTCTTCAACAAAACAGAGGATCCCGGAACAAGAGTATCACTCTTAAATAAGCCGATGTCCTCAACAACACAGAGGATCCCGGAACAAGAGTATAACTCTTAAATAAACCGGTGTCCTCAACAAAACAGAGGATCCCGGAACAAGAGTACAACTCTTAAATAAGCCGATGTCCTCAACAACATAGAGGATCCTGGAACAAGAATACAACTCTTAAATAAGCCGATGTCCTCAACAGCACAGAGGATCCTGGAACAAGAATACAACTCTTAAATAAGCCCATGTCCTCAACAGCACAGAGGATCCTGGAACAAGAATACAACTATTAAATAAGCCGGTGTACTCAACAATACAGAGGATCCCGGAACAAGATTATCACTCTTAAATAAGCCGATGTCCTCAACAACACAGAGGATCCCGGAACAAGAGTATAACTCTTAAATAAGCCGATGTCCTCAACAACACAGAGGATCCCGGAACAAGAGTATAACTCTTAAATAAGCCGGTGTCCTCAACAATACAGAGGATCCTGGAACAAGAATACAACTCTTAAATAAGCCGATGTCCTCAACAACACAGAGGATCCCGGAACAAGAATACAACTCTTAAATAAGCCGGTGTCCTCAACAATACAGAGGATCCCGGAACAAGAGTATAACTCTTAAATAAGCCGGTGTCCTCAACAATACAGAGGATCCCGGAACAAGAGTCTACTCTTAAATAAGCCGATGTCCTCAACAACACAGAGGATCCTGGAACAAGAGTATAACTCTTAAATAAGCCGGTGTCCTCAACAGCACAGAGGATCCTGGAACAAGAGTACAGCTCTTAAATAAGCCGGTGTCCTCAACAACACAGAGGATCCCGGAACAAAAATACAACTCTTAAATAAGCCGATGTCCTCAACATCCCAGAAAATCCCAGAACAAGAGTATAACTCTTAAATAAGCCGGTGTCGTCAACAATACAGAGGATCCCGGAACAAAAATACAACTCTTAAATAAGCCGGTGTCATCAACAAAACAGAGGATCCCGGAAAATCCCGGAACAAGAGTACAACTCATAATAAGCCGATGTCCTCAACAATACAGAGTATCCCGGAACATCCCGGAAAATCCCGGAACAAGAGTACAACTCTTAAATAAGCCGATGTCCTCAACAAATCAGAGTATCCCGGAACTAAAATACAACTCTTAAATAAGCCGGTGTCCTTAACAATACAGAGGATCCCGGAACAAGAGTACAGCTCTTAAATAAGCCGGTGTCCTCAACAACACAGAGGATCCCGGAACAAGAATACAACTCTTAAATAAGCCGGTGTCCTCAACAACACAGAGGATCCCGGAACAAGAGTATAACTCTTAAATAAGCCGGTGTCCTCAACAAAACAGAGGATCCCGGAACAAGAGTATAACTCTTAAATAAGCCGATGTCCTCAACAACACAGAGGATCCCGGAACAAGAGTATAACTCTTAAATAAGCCGGTGTCCTCAACAGCACAGAGGATCCCGGAACAAGAGTATCACTCTTAAATAAGCCGATGTCCTCAACAACAGAGAGGATCCCGGAACAAGAGTATCACTCTTAAATAAGCCGATGTCCTCAACAACACAGAGGATCCCGGAACAAGAGTATAACTCTTAAATAAGCCGGTGTCCTCAACAGCACAGAGGATCCTGGAACAAGAGTACAGCTCTTAAATAAGCCGGTGTCCTCAACAACACAGAGGATCCCGGAACAAGAATACAACTCTTAAATAAGCCGGTGTCCTCAACAACACAGAGGATCCCGGAACAAGAATACAACTCTTAAATAAGCCGGTGTCCTCAACAACACAGAGGATCCCGGAACAAGAGTATCACTCTTAAATAAGCCGATGTCCTCAACAACACAGAGGATCCCGGAACAAGAGTATAACTCTTAAATAAGCCGATGTCCTCAACAAAACAGAGGATCCCGGAACAAGAGTATCACTCTTAAATAAGCCGATGTCCTCAACAACACAGAGGATCCCGGAACAGGAGTATAACTCTTAAATAAACCGGTGTCCTCAACAGCACAGAGGATCCTGGAACAAGAATACAACTCTTAAATAAGCCGGTGTCCTCAACAGCACAGAGGATCCTTGAACAAGAATACAACTCTTAAATTAGCCGGTGTCCTCAACAATACAGAGGATCCCGGAACAAGAGTATAACTCTTAAATAAGCCGGTGTCCTCAACAGCACAGAGGATCCCGGAACAAGAGTACAGCTCTTAAATAAGCCGGTGTCCTCAACAACACAGAGGATCCCGGAACAAAAATACAAATCTTAAATAAGCCGATGTCCACAACATCCCAGAAAATCCCGGAACAAGAGTATAACTCTTAAATAAGCCGGTGTCGTCAAGAATACAGAGGATCCCGGAACAAAAATACAACTCTTAAATAAGCCGGTGTCATCAACAATACAGAGGATCCCGGAAAATCCCGGAACAAGAGTACAACTCATAAATAAGCCGATGTCCTCAACAATACAGAGTATCCCGGAACATCCCGGAAAATCCCGGAACAAGAGTACAACTCTTAAATAAGCCGATGTCCTCAACAATACAGAGTATCCCGGAACTAAAATACAACTCTTAAATAAACCGGTGTCCTCAACAATACAGAGGATCCCGGAACAAGAGTACAGCTCTTAAATAAGCCGGTGTCCTCAACAACACAGAGGATCCCGGAACAAGAATACAACTCTTAAATAAGCCAGTGTCCTCAACAACACAGAGGATCCCGGAACAAGAGTATAACTCTTAAATAAACCGGTGTCCTCAACAAAACAGAGGATCCCGGAACAAGAGTATCACTCTTAAATAAGCCGATGTCCTCAACAACACAGAGGATCCCGGAACAAGAGTATAACTCTTAAATAAGCCGGTATCCTCAACAGCACATAGGATCCCGGAACAAGATTATCACTCTTAAATAAGCCGATGTCCTCAACAACACAGAGGATCCCGGAACAAGAGTATCACTCTTAAATAAGCCGATGTCCTCAACAACACAGAGAATCCTGGAACAAGAGTATAACTCTTAAATAAGCCGGTGTCCTCAACAGCACAGAGGATCCCGGAACAAGAGTACAGCCCTTAAATAAGACGGTGTCCTCAACAACACAGAGGATCCCGGAACAAAAATACAACTCTTAAATAAGCCGATGTCCTCAACATCCCAGAAAATCCCAGAACAAGAGTATAACTCTTAAATAAGCCGGTGTCGTCAACAATACAGAGGATCCCGGAACAAAAATACAACTCTTAAATAAGCCGGTGTCATCAACAATACAGAGGATCCCGGAAAATCCCGGAACAAGAGTACAACTCATAATAAGCCGATGTCCTCAACAATACAGAGTATCCCGGAACATCCCGAAAAATCCCGGAACAAGAGTACAACTCTTAAATAAGCCGATGTCCTCAACAATACAGAGTATCCCGGAACTAAAATACAACTCTTTAATAAGCCGGTGTCCTCAACAATACAGAGGATCCCGGAACAAGAGTACAGCTCTTAAATAAGCCGGTGTCTTCAACAACACAGAGGATCCCGGAACAAGAATACAACTCTTAAATAAGCCGGTGTCCTCAACAACACAGAGGATCCCGGAACAAGAGTATAACTCTTAAATAAGCCGGTGTCCTCAACAAAACAGAGGATCCCGGAACAAGAGTATAACTCTTAAATAAGCCGATGTCCTCAACAACACAGAGGATCCCGGGACAAGAGTATAACTCTTAAATAAGCCGGTGTCCTCAACAGCACAGAGGATCCCGGAACAAAAGTATCACTCTTAAATAAGCCGATGTCCTCAACAACACAGAGGATCCCGGAACAAGAGTATTACTCTGAAATAAGCCGATGTCCTCAACAAAACAGAGGATCCCGGAACAAGAGTATCACTCTTCAATAAGCCGATGTCCTCAACAACACAGAGGATCCCGGAACAAGAGTATAACTCTTAAATAAGCCGGTGTCCTCAACAGCACAGAGGATCCCGGAACAAGAATACAACTCTTAAATAAGCCGATGTCCTCAACAACACAGAGGATCCCGGAACAAGAATACAACTCTTAAATAAGTCGGTGTCCTCAACAATACAGAGGATCCCGGAACAAGAGTATAACTCTTAAATAAACCGGTGTTCTCAACAAAACAGAGGATCCCGGAACAAGAGTATCACTCTTAAATAAGCCGATGTCCTCAACAACACAGAGGATCCTGGAACAAGAGTATAACTCTTAAATAAGCCGGTGTCCTCAACAGCACAGAGGATCCCGGAACAAGAGTACAGCCCTTAAATAAGCCGGTGTCCTCAACAACACAGAGGATCCCGGAACAAAAATACAACTCTTAAATAAGCCGATGTCCTCAACATCCCAGAAAATCCCAGAACAAGAGTATAACTCTTAAATAAGCCGGTGTCGTCAACAATACAGAGGATCCCGGAACAAAAATACAACTCTTAAATAAGCCGGTGTCATCAACAATACAGAGGATCCCGGAAAATCCCGGAACAAGAGTACAACTCATAATAAGCCGATGTCCTCAACAATACAGAGTATCCCGGAACATCCCGGAAAATCCCGGAACAAGAGTACAACTCTTAAATAAGCCGATGTCCTCAACAATACAGAGTATCCCGGAACTAAAATACAACTCTTAAATAAGCCGGTGTCCTCAACAATACAGAGGATCCCGGAACAAGAGTACAGCTCTTAAATAAGCCGGTGTCCTCAACAACACAGAGGATCCCGGAACAAGAATACAACTCTTAAATAAGCCGGTGTCCTCAACAACACAGAGGATCCCGGAACAAGAGTATAACTCTTAAATAAACCGGTGTCCTCAACAAAAAAGAGGATCCCGGAACAAGAGTATAACTCTTAAATAAGCCGATGTCCTCAACAACACAGAGGATCCCGGAACAAGAGTATAACTCTTAAATAAGCCGGTGTCCTCAACAGCACAGAGGATCCCGGAACAAGAGTATCACTCTTAAATAAGCCGATGTCCTCAACAACACAGAGGATCCCGGAACAAGAGTATTACTCTGAAATAAGCCGATGTCCTCAACAAAACAGGGGATCCCGGAACAAGAGTATCACTCTTAAATAAGCCGATGTCCTCAACAGCACAGAGGATCCTGGAACAAGAATACAACTCTTAAATAAGCCGGTGTCCTCAACAGCACAGAGGATCCCGGAACAAGAGTACAGCTCTTAAATAAGCCGGTGTCCTCAACAACACAGAGGATCCCGGAACAAGAATACAACTCTTAAATAAGCCGGTGTCCTCAACAACACAGAGGATCCCGGAACAAGAGTATAACTCTTAAATAAGCCGGTGTCCTCAACAAAACAGAGGATCCCGGAACAAGAGTATAACTCTTAAATAAGCCGATGTCCTCAACAACACAGAGGATCCCGGAACAAGAGTATAACTCTTAAATAAGCCGGTGTCCTCAACAGCACAGAGGATCCCGGAACAAGAGTATCACTCTTAAATAAGCCGATGTCCTCAACAACACAGAGGATCCCGGAACAAGAGTATCACTCTTAAATAAGCCGATGTCCTCAACAACACAGAGGATCCCGGAACAAGAGTATAACTCTTAAATAAGCCGGTGTCCTCAACAGCACAGATGATCCTGGAACAAGAGTACAGCTCTTAAATAAGCCGGTGTCCTCAACAACACAGAGGATCCCAGAACAAGAATACAACTCTTAAATAAGCCGGTGTCCTCAACAACACAGAGGATCCTGGAACAAAAATACAACTCTTAAATAAGCCGGTGTCCTCAACAACACAGAGGATCCCGGAACAAGAGTATCACTCTTAAATAAGCCGATGTCCTCAACAACACAGAGGATCCCGGAACAAGAGTATAACTCTTAAATAAGCCGATGTCCTCAACAAAACCGAGGATCCCGGAACAAGAGTATAACTCTTAAATAAGCCGGTGCCCTCAACAACACAGAGGATCCCGGAACAAGAGTATAACTCTTAAATAAACCGGTGTCCTCAACAGCACAGAGGATCCTGGAACAAGAGTATCACTCTTAAATAAGCCGGTGTCCTCAACAGCACAGAGGATCCTGGAACAAGAATACAACTCTTAAATAAGCCGGTGTCCTCAACAGCACAGAGGATCCTGGAACAAGAATACAACTCTTAAATAAGCCGGTGTCCTCAACAATACAGAGGATCCCGGAACAAGAGTATAACTCTTAAATAAGCCGGTGTCCTAAACAATACAGAGGATCCCGGAACAAGAGTCTACTCTTAAATAAGCCGATGTCCTCAACAACACAGAGGATCCTGGAACAAGAGTATAACTCTTAAATAAGCCGGTGTCCTCAACAGCACAGAGGATCCCGGAACAAGAGTACAGCCCTTAAATAAGCCGGTGTCCTCAACAACACAGAGGATCCCGGAACAAAAATACAACTCTTAAATAAGCCGATGTCCTCAACATCCCAAAAAATCCCAGAACAAGAGTATAACTCTTAAATAAGCCGGTGTCGTCAACAATACAGAGGATCCCGGAACAAAAATACAACTCTTAAATAAGCCGGTGTCATCAACAATACAGAGGATCCCGGAAAATCCCGGAACAAGAGTACAACTCATAATAAGCCGATGTCCTCAACAATACAGAGTATCCCGGAACATCCCGGAAAATCCCGGAACAAGAGTACAACTCTTAAATAAGCCGATGTCCTCAACAATACAGAGTATCCCGGAACTAAAATACAACTCTTAAATAAGCCGGTGTCCTCAACAATACAGAGGATCCCGGAACAAGAGTACAGCTCTTAAATAAGCCGGTGTCCTCAACAACACAGAGGATCCCGGAACAAGAATACAACTCTTAAATAAGCCGGTGTCCTCAACAACACAGAGGATCCCGGAACAAGAGTATAACTCTTAAATAAGCCGGTGTCCTCAACAAAACAGAGGATCCCGGAACAAGAGTATAACTCTTAAATAAGCCGATGTCCTCAACAACACAGAGGATCCCGGAACAAGAGTATAACTCTTAAATAAGCCGGTGTCCTCAACAACACAGAGGATCCCGGAACAAGAGTATAACTCTTAAATAAGCCGGTGTCCTCAACAAAACAGAGGATCCCGGAACAAGAGTATAACTCTTAAATAAGCCGATGTCCTCAACAACACAGAGGATCCCGGAACAAGAGTATAACTCTTAAATAAGCCGGTGTCCTCAACAGCACAGAGGATCCCGGAACAAGAGTATCACTCTTAAATAAGCCGATGTCCTCAACAACACAGAGGATCCCGGAACAAGAGTATCACTCTTAAATAAGCCGATGTCCTCAACAACACAGAGGATCCCGGAACAAGAGTATAACTCTTAAATAAGCCGGTGTCCTCAACAGCACAGAGGATCCTGGAACAAGAGTACAGCTCTTAAATAAGCCGGTGTCCTCAACAACACAGAGGATCCCGGAACAAGAATACAACTCTTAAATAAGCCGGTGTCCTCAACAACACAGAGGATCCCGGAACAAGAGTATCACTCTTAAATAAGCCGATGTCCTCAACAACACAGAGGATCCCGGAACAAGAGTATAACTCTTAAATAAGCCGATGTCCTCAACAAAACAGAGGATCCCGGAACAAGAGTATCACTCTTAAATAAGCCGGTGTCCTCAACAACACAGAGGATCCCGGAACAAGAGTATAACTCTTAAATAAACCGGTGTCCTCAACAGCACAGAGGATCCTGGAACAAGAGTATCACTCTTAAATAAGCCGGTGTCCTCAACAGCACAGAGGATCCTGGAACAAGAATACAACTCTTAAATAAGCCGGTGTCCTCAACAGCACAGAGGATCCTGGAACAAGAATACAACTCTTAAATAAGCCGGTGTCCTCAACAATACAGAGGATCCCGGAACAAGAGTATAACTCTTAAATAAGCCGGTGTCCTAAACAATACAGAGGATCCCGGAACAAGAGTCTACTCTTAAATAAGCCGATGTCCTCAACAACACAGAGGATCCTGGAACAAGAGTATAACTCTTAAATAAGCCGGTGTCCTCAACAGCACAGAGGATCCCGGAACAAGAGTACAGCCCTTAAATAAGCCGGTGTCCTCAACAACACAGAGGATCCCGGAACAAAAATACAACTCTTAAATAAGCCGATGTCCTCAACATCCCAGAAAATCCCAGAACAAGAGTATAACTCTTAAATAAGCCGGTGTCGTCAACAATACAGAGGATCCCGGAACAAAAATACAACTCTTAAATAAGCCGGTGTCATCAACAATACAGAGGATCCCGGAAAATACCGGAACAAGAGTACAACTCATAATAAGCCGATGTCCTCAACAATACAGAGTATCCCGGAACATCCCGGAAAATCCCGGAACAAGAGTACAACTCTTAAATAAGCCGATGTCCTCAACAATACAGAGTATCCCGGAACAACTCTTAAATAAGCCGGTGTCCTCAACAATACAGAGGATCCCGGAACAAGAGTACAGCTCTTAAATAAGCCGGTGTCCTCAACAACACAGAGGATCCCGGAACAAGAATACAACTCTTAAATAAGCCGGTGTCCTCAACAACACAGAGGATCCCGGAACAAGAGTATAACTCTTAAATAAGCCGGTGTCCTCAACAAAACAGAGGATCCCGGAACAAGAGTATAACTCTTAAATAAGCCGATGTCCTCAACAACACAGAGGATCCCGGAACAAGAGTATAACTCTTAAATAAGCCGGTGTCCTCAACAGCACAGAGGATCCCGGAACAAGGGTATCACTCTTAAATAAGCCGGTGTCATCAACAACACAGAGGATCCCGGAACAAGTGTATAACTCTTAAATAAGCCGGTGTCATCAACAATACAGAGGATCCCAGAAAATCCCGGAACAAAATACAACTCATAAATAAGCCGATGTCCTCAACAATACAGAGTATCCCGGAACATCCCGGATAATCCCGGAACAAGAGTACAACTCTTAAATAAGCCGGTGTCGTCAACAATACAGAGTATCCCGGAACATCCCGGAAAATCCCGGAACAAGAGTACAGCTCTTAAATTAGCCGGTGTCCTCAACAACACAGAGGATCCCGGAACACGAATACAACTCTTAAATAAGCCGGTGTCCTCAACAACACAGAGGATCCCGGAACAAGAATACAACTCTTAAATAAGCCGGTGTACTCAACAACACCGAAGATCCCGGAACAAGAGTACAACTCTGAAAGAAGCCGGTGTCTTCAACAACACAGAGGATCCCGGAACAAGAATACAACTCCTAAATAAGCTGGTGTCCTCAACAACAATTATTACAAAACAATTATTCTGCATGTACACAGAAAGAGAACATGTATGCTTATTGTTTTATTGAATTTGTTTTAGAAGTTTGATGCCACTTGACTCATATATCTTCATATCTGATGCCAAAATCAAAAACAACTGTAAAAATATTATCATTTCTTTTATTTATTAATAAATAAATAAATAAATTAATTTATTTATTGATTGATTGATTGATTGATTGATTGATTTATTTATTTATTTATTTATTTATTTATTTATTTATTTATTTTCTTTATTTTATTTATTTATTTATTTATTTATTTATAAGAACAATTTTGGACTTTAAAACTTACATCCATTTACCCGAAATGAAAACAAATTGGGTGATAACTGAGGTTCCTAGGTGAACTCTTGCATTATTATTCCGTTAAATGTACGGATCAAAAGAAAACAGGAATTTTGGGGAAAATAACAAGCAGACAGACAGATACAAAAACAAAACAAAAAAAAATTAAAAAAAATAAAACTGAAAAATATAGATGTATATAAACATTGTTTTATTGTAATACATGTATACTCACACTTATATTGTGGAGGCTAAAAGTGTTTTGTGAGTAAATTTATGATTATCGTGAAACAGAACTGAAAGATGTCATGCTTTGCATTGCTTGGTGTCATGTAGAAATTTTGAATTTTGAATTTTAGTCGTGTGCAAATTTTTTCAATATTTTAATTTTTATATTTAAAAAAATGCACATGACACTTGTTGTTTTGTTCGTATCCTCACTTTGCACACGGTTGGGAAATTAATGTTTTCTACGGTAGTTGTTCCCGCGAAACAGATATTATAAAACTGCCATGCTTGTTTCTAGACATTCAAATTTAAAGTCCGATTGAGAAATCAATCACTTTGATGGGCTATGTTCATCTTTCTTTCCTTCTTCGTTCTATTAATATTATTGTTGTTTTTTTTTCTTGGTTGTTCTCTGCACAAAACAGAGTACCTGTTATCAATTACAAACCATGCCTTAATATAATTTAACTAAATAGATATGTCAATACCACTTTTTTAATTTAAAATAAAATACATTCAAAAATGGAATATGACAGATTAATTGTAAATTCTTCAATGATATGTTAAGTTCCCAGTCTTAATAAAAATACGATAAAAATTTTTGATAAAATATTGTGATACATTGTCCTAGTTGTTTAAGATTTAGTTACTATAAATTAGTAATTAATGACACCATTTATTCTCTTTTTCCATTTGTTATTCTTAAGGGAATAGGTTGTATCAAGTTTCCAAAAATATTTTTGACATTAGCTCCGGGGTTTACTAATCAAGGAGAAATACACATTTTTGTAAAATGTGACTAATTACCACGTCTTAATCTTTATCCATGGTAACAAAGTAAAGTGGACAAACACCAGTAATGGTCATCTTTTGGTCAGTGCCTGTGGTCATACATCCTATATTAAATGGGCGTGGCTGAAAACGGTTACTGTCGACAAATAAAAAGCTAATGTGAGATGTTTTGGTCAGTTTTTGACGAGACGTGTTATTAGTGAATAGAAACGCGTGACCACTGCCGGACAATGTATTTGCAGGTTCCGCATCGGAACACGCCTGTCGTGAAAATAATCTGATAAGGCATTAAAAATGGCATATTTAGTGTTTTGTTAGAGTAAACGCTACAAATTAACAAGACCGTACACGTGCATTCAGACATTTTCCTTCTTATCACTGCTATAATAAAGTATTTGACTTTCACATCGTCAATACTGTATTTACATTATCAGGTGAGGTGTTGGTCTGACGAAAATTTTACCAATTCAATGTCCTTCATTGTAATTTTAATCCAGACCAGGTAAAATTTGTCCCCATGTAAAATTATTTTAGAGCTTAATAGTCAATCTTCTGAAAATAACTCGGTTGACCAGAGTCCTGGTCGTTCTCAAATTTACTTTGTTTTTCATTAGTCCATGTCGCTTATGTGCATCAAACGGATATTTGTGTATATACGATAAATTACTTTGTAATTACTTTTAGTTTACTGTCTAATCTGCAAGGCTATGGAGCGTCTAGTTGTTTCTATGGAACATTATACGTTGATTGAAGATTTTATGGTGATCGAGTTGATGAACAACTCTTATCAAACAGGAAATGGTAAGCTTTTTAAGTAGAGTTGTACCGGCTTGTCATTTTGCTGACGTTTTATGTTTCTTTTTCCTAAAAAGTTTTACTACTAACATACATTTTAAATATGTTGGCGTGACGTAAAAAAAGTTGTCGTTTTTCTGTTGTAAGTTGTGGGTGTTTTGCTCCGGGTATTCCGGGTTCCTCCGCCATCCTAGAACTGACAGTCTCGGTGTGAGTGAAAGAATCTTCACATGGGCGTAAAACATCAAACTCCAATAAACTCCTAACTTTTAAGCATTTACTTATGGAATAATTTGTAAGTAGGTAACGTCAATGGGATGCTTATTGCTATATATTTTTATTTGCCGTGTCTCGGAGCTTGAAAGCTCTTGCATTCATATAGACCATAAATAACAACAAAAAATAAATAACCGAAAAAGAGACTCTGTTATAATGAATGCAATATAAAATGCAATACACAATCCGGAACTACAATATCATAGGTAAACAAACATTTGTTTACATTCGAGACGAGTCTAAAAAGCGCATTTAAGAGATTTTAAAAGAACGGTTCAATTGTTTAAAATTAGAAATGCACAAAATAAAATAAATAAAATAATCACTTTCACTACAAACTTCTTTGCAAAGTTTTTGCATTTATCATTGACAATGGACATCATTTTAAAACAGTTGAGTTGTGAATTAACACCTAAACATGATAATCACGTGTCCGTTTGTACGGGACGGAAATCATATGATTTTAAATGTATTGTACCGTATATGTTGATGATGGTACATCATACCATAATAACCGGTTATTTCTGTCGTGTCACTCGGCAGAATTTTGATTTTTTTTACCAAAAGAAATAATAAATAATTAATCAAAGTGCAGAATTTTGAATGTTTATTCTGTTTTAAAAAACTTCAAAATTCCCCATGGCATTGCAATGCATTAAAACAAAATTCGTCTTTTAAAACAAGTCTTAAAAACAAAATGAATTCAAAACATATGTTAGTATCCACAGTTAGAAACATTAGTTGTTTATTATTATTATTATTAAATTGTTAGTCATTAAAGTACTGAAATTTGCTATTTTACAACAATGCAGATACTTGAAGACAAGACCGGTTAATGTTCAAGATGAAAAGGGTTCCGTCTTTTACAGGCACACAATACTGTCTGCTAAAATCATTTCTTCAGAAACTCATTTCTATGAATTATATTTGATCTCAATAAACGAAACACGATATCGTAAGCTTTTTATTAACAATTAAACATACCGTTTCCTAATTGTTTGAGAAAATTCCATGAAAATACCCGGATGGTGCTGATCAGATTGGATCCGTATGAAGAGATCAGGGTCAAACGCTCACTTGCTCAGAGCAATTTGTCAATTGCTCTTCAGAATATTCACAACCTCGCTGATGTTTATTAAATATACAACAACATAGCGCTTACCTTTAGCAAATTATTGATGATACCCAAAATAGAATATAAATAGAAAGCATGCGGGTTTGATGTCAGAATTGTAAGTACTTTACAAGATATCCGATCTTTTGTCATCGTTTCATTTTTCATTTTGAACTTTAATTGAAAGATAACATAACGCAGTCCAACTTTTGGGGAGCTCTCAGGAGATTTACAGATGCAAGTCTTCATTTAATAATTCTTTTGCTGAGTCTGGTTTAGAAATTATTTTTTCTATATTTTGATGATATTAATATTTTATAAACACAGTGCATTCCGAATATTAGTTTTCGGTCTATCATACAGAGCCTTCTTATGGATACGACATTTTCTTGTCTTCGTGTTTATACATAAAAGCCGTCTGATAAAGTGCTGAAAGATGTCAGTTGTATTTGCTGTTTAATAGAGGGAAATAAAGACGAAAAATAAAATACGGTGCTTTTTAACGAAAAGTGTGGTTCACTTGTTTTTCAATCTTCAGTTTATAAAATTAATAGACATGAAAAAAATAGAGTCAAAATGAATAAATAAATGAAAAAAAAAATAATTAGAGTAAATAAATAAAAAGAAAATAATTTAAAAAAAAAAACTATAAATAACAAAATTAACATCATAGTCTTCATTCTAGAAACATTGAAATATTATCTATAAACCCATTGACGTGTCAGAAAATTTTATAGAGATTTATATTTTATATTTCAAAGAAAGCGGAAGTTAACATTAAAGTTACATGTATAATTGAAGATCAAATAAGGGCATGGCATTTTGTGAATATGTAATAATCTAAATGATAAAATTTCTTCCTGCTTAAAGTTGTGATAATTAATAGAATCACTTTTTTAAATAATTTTCTCGACATTTTTTAAATCAATTAATTTATTTATTTTTATTTTATTTTTTAATATATATAAACAACAATCTGAGCATTAAAAAGCGGTAACATAAATTATACTTGTCTATATCAATATTGTACATATTGTCATAAAACATTTTTAATTATCATTCAAAATCTGCTTTAAAATTTATGCCAATATAAAAAATTCAAAAATTGCACATGACAATATTGTCATAAAACATTTTTTAGATGTGTTGAACGATTACATAAATGCTCTGTGACAATATTGTCTTGTGCTATTTTTAAATTTTGAATCTTTATGAAATAATGCATTTAAAAGTAAATCGCTTTCTTACATAAAAATTCAAAAGTAGCACGTTACATTTTGATGAGACAACATTAGTATTTTGTGTCATGCATGCATCACTTATAAATAGATTTATTGTGATATTGAAATACAAGTCTTATGATGAAAATACTCTGAAATAAATTTCAAATAATAAATAAATAAATAAATAAATGTATTAATTTATCTCTTTACTTTTATCTTTCAATATCTATCTATCTATCTATCTATCTATCTATCTATCTATCTATCTATCTATCTATCTATCTATCTATCTATCAATCTATCTATTAGACATAGAAATGCTAATAATTTTTTCCAACTTCACTACTAATGAAGCGATACTTTCTAAATCAACATTTAGTTTCACAAAATTTACTAACATACAGACTCATTTTTTTTTCGACATCAAATGTTAATACAAGATTCAAAGAAAGTAAATATTGAATATTATGAACATATTTTCGAAGAAAAAAAGTAATAAAAATTGTTTCAAAATTCAGTAATGTATAAATAAGAACATTATTTCTGGTTAATTTATAACGTCGATTTTCTTCAATCATGTCTGTTGCTACTATTGTTTAAATTTTATTTTTGAAAATTACAAATTAGAACAAAAACAGCATGTCCGTCTATAGTTTTACCTTTAAGATATGTACAACCGGTAAAGACGTTCGACCTGTGTTGAAATTGTCTAAATCACAGGTTCTTTAATAGCCGTTCTTAATGCTCAAATTTGTTTAATTACCTAAAGTGAACGATGTCTCAAAAAGAAAGACCATACTAATTATCGGATACTTATTCCTGGACTCCCGTAGACGATCTCAGTGTTAGCTACTAAACATGTCGGTGGGTGGAGTTTTACAGAAAACGCCACCAGTCCGAATCAACTCCCTCACAATGGGGAGGATATCAAAATAACGGTCTACCAAAAAGTTAAATTTGTTTTTGTTATAATACCGTTAACGGATATGGTAAACAAAGTGTGAAGTATTGTACCAGAATAATATCGATAATTACACGATATTGTACAATACACGTGCTTTACATACCCAGATTATGTTGATTTTAACGTCTTGTGATACAATTTAAGAATTAGAGAAAAGATTAAATTTGTAAAACAATTACACATTTTTGTTTTGAAATAACAATGTGTAAATCTTAATCCAAGTGATGCCTTAAGCAATCACATTTCTCTTTTTTGCAAGAAACCACAAAACTTGCCGTTTTAGGATTTAGGCGAGAAACAACCGAGTGAAAAGGATGATGATCTGATCATGTAACAATGATTCACTGACGATTAGTCGAAATCCTTAAACATAAGAACTTATCCAAATTGTTATATTTATAGAATGGACTTCAGTTAAAGCATGTTTCAGTCTTTAATTTCACGGAGACATCATGCACGACACACTGAGTTCATGCTTAAACTTGTCACAGTGTAAAAACAAAACATTTTGGGTTTGTAATTCATATTTTATTTATTTATTTATTTATTTATTATTATTATTATTATTATTATTATTATTATTATTATTCATTAATTTATTTATTTATTTATTTATTTATTTATTTATTTATTCAAAATGAATAGGTTCCATATTATGACCTCTGTATACAGCGAAGAAGTCATTTGAAGAATTATAAATATTTCTTTTGAAGGATAATAAATCCCAAATTCTGCACATGAAAATGTCAAAGCAAATCTATGATCATGAGATGTCATTCTCATATCTTCAGCTTTTTATATGCCTGCACCACTTACTTTTCATATTAATTTACAAATAGAATCATCTTATGTTACCGCTGTCAATTTTCCGAATTTTCAAAATGATTGTTGTCAATCAAAAATAATTCAACTGAAAACAGTTAAATGATAATCATTTGTGTCATGTGCAGAATCTTGAATTGTTACAAAAAAAAAATATTCAAAATTCTGCACATGACATTACTTTTGAAAAGGGGATTTATAATTCGCAACAAGCTACACTTTGTGCAATAGCAATTTTTGTCATAAACTTTATTGAGATGTTTTATTACTTTTTTATTTATTTATTTATTTATTTATTTATTTATTTATTCATTTATTTATTTATTTATTTATTTTTTTTTTGGGGGGGGGGAGCAACTAAACCGCTTCAATCTATCACTGTATCTCGCCGAAAATAGTAAATGATCTCAGGTCCATTTTAAAAACCATTCCTCATCTAAGATAAATGTTAACATAAATCAAAAATCGTAAGGTTTCAAGATATTGAAGAGCTTAAATCGTCATTTTGAGGAATGAACATCGTGCTTTTCTATTTATATTTGTGAAAGGGTTTTGTTTTGAGTAGCAATAAAGATGGCCAAAATTGCTAAAATATAAATGGTAAAACCAGTATAAAAATGTTCTTGCTTTTTAATACAAATCATTGTATTTCAACAATAACAAAATGGGTACGTTTGAAACAAGTATGATCCAATTAAGTATGATCCAATCCAGCATGGTCCAAATAAGTTTGGTGCAAACAAGCATGGTCCAAAAAAATATGGTCCAAATAAGTTTGGTGCAAACAAGCATGGTCCAAGCAACTATGATCAAAATAAGTATATTCCAAAAAAATATGACCGGCCAAATAAGTTTGATTAAAAAATTTAAAATATATATATATATATATATATATATATATATATATATATATATATTATATATATATATATGTATGTATATATATATATATAATCCAATTAAATATGATCTAATGAATTATTATCCAAACAAGTATGATTTTTTATAATGATTTGTAAAAATTTTGTTGAAGAAAGAAAGAAATATATACCTTTGTTTTATAGAAAAAATCCAAATGTGTTAAAATAAAAGTCTTTATTTTCTACAAAAAAATTGCCATTGTTAAATAACCTATGCAAATTTATAAGTGTCATTTTTGAGAGTAAATCTTCCAGGTTAGCATTTACATTATGTATGTGTATGTATATATATAACAAATACCTGCTGAATTTTTATGTGCCAGATGTGCACATTTCGGAAAATCATTCCTCATCAGTGACACTAGGGGCCAAAAAGTTTGATAGATTGAAAAAACAAACGCCAAACAGTTGAACATTAATTAATCTAAAGTTCCAAAAATATGTGAATCCAAATTTAAATCCAGCTAAGGAATGTATGCAACATGTTTATTTATAATTATGTTAACATGTTCTCTGTATTGTTAATTGACAATTGTGAGAAATAAAGAAATCTGCAATTTGAAATTTTAACAAATATGATTGAAAAGGGTGTGATCCGACAAACTAAGTGCAATATTAGAGGACATATAGACGTTTTACTTGAAGCTCAATAACGTTATTACCATCAATTAATTATGCTGTAATTGAAATGTCGACGGTTACACATTTTGGCCTTTTTGTTTGTTTGTTTGTTTTTAATGGAATTGTCAAGAATCATTCATAAAAATTGATAGCTCATCATTCTTATATGAAAAATTTCGAATAAATATTTTATTTAATGAAAAATTGAAAATTTCGCATATGACAACTTATATATATATATATATATATATATATATATATATATATATATATATATATATATATATATATATATATATAAGAGAGGCTCTGTTTATTGAATTTGGATTTGTGCAATACTTATTTTGATTTTATAATGTTTTTCAACATTTGTATATATGATCTGTCATTACAAAAGATTAAAAAGGAGACACTGAACATGGATGATTTTTTGTTGCTGCTGTCGTTGTTGTTCTTGTTGTTATTTTTAAATATCAAATTATGATTTTAAAAATTTAAAAATTCTGCTGTACAGTTTGGACTTCTTAATTTAAATATTTTTTGTTGTATTACTACACACATTTACGGTCAAAATTTTATAATGACGTTTAAACTCACAAATACTAGTATTTATCATTCATTTTTACATTTCCTTGTCAACACACTGCCTCGGTAACTTACAATGATGCTTAATTTATCAATTACCCCATGTTTATATTGGGACTAATGTTTGAGCCTTTCGTCATGTACATCATTTTATTATAACGGTCCATGTCTACCTAAAGATATAGAATTTTATTTTATATCCGTGTTGCAGTGTCCAGGTTATTGAAGTAGTGGGGATATAAAATTATAAATAAATTTAAAATGGTTTTCATGTCAAATTATCTTTATTTTCTGTTGTAATTTTGAAATTTTGTAAACATAAAAATAAAATAAAAAATAGATAAAAATTTAAAAAAAACTTTTAAGAAACATATCTTTAAAATTTTAATATTATATAGACCACTGCTTGTAAAATCAGTAGGGAAGCACACTCTACATCATTGTCAATATGATCATTAGTCGTCTGAAGATTTTTATCATTCGACATCTCCGTGTTTTTTATTTTTCATGAATCCCTCAAATCTTTTTACAGGGTATGGCAGTAAGAATCCTTTTGTAACTGCAAGCTTTCCTTCTAAAATTCGGTCGTTGACATTTTATTTGTGATTTTAAAAAAAAGATTTTGAATTCAAAATATAGATTGTAATTTAGAGGAGATTAATACTACTCCTTTCTCACAAAATATAGAAAAGTAATTACAATGACAGGAGAATGCAGATTAAACACTGTTTTTAACATTTACAAAGTCTTCCATTTTGTTTGTAGGGCTACACACTCGCGGATATATGACAAAATTAACGATTTATTTGGCTTCTATAGGAACGTCTCTAGGAACTTCATTACAACTATAGGTCTTCATTTCACGGATTAATCAGCTATATACAGTGATTCATGTCGATATAGGGAGACTGTGTAGGATTCTGAGATATCAACAAAAAAATAGATGACTGATAACGCGTTCATCTTACCATATACTAAAATACAACTTGTAAAAGACCCCGAAAAATTTCTGCTTTGAGAGGTTGAAAATATTCATCGAAGTGTTAAATGACAACAATCTATCAGTTTTTATCAAATCACAAAAGGTAAGTCAAACTGTGATAAATTTCACTTAAAAAGATAGCCCTTGTCCAGCTTCAGTGGTCAAGCTGGATTTGAGCCTGAATCTTGCTAACGCAACCAATACTAATGAATTAGAACAGAACACTTTTCTTTACCTCTGAACAACTATCATATATACACATATAATCTGATTTTTTTTTATACCTGTTCAGAATTTTGAATATTTCCTTTGGTAAGGACACATTACAACTCTGTGTTCTGTTTAAAGTTCGCTCAGTCCTATCTGCCACCATATCTTTCACTGATTTTGAATCCTAAACGAACACATTGTACGATTTCAGATCTGTAGTGAAATTTGTTTTTTTGTTTGTTTGTTTTTTTTTTTTTTCATTTACAATACACATCGGTAGCATTCATATTAATCATTTTACAAACGTCTTAAAAAGCAAGATAAAAACAGAAAAATTATACCGATCGATCAAACGAAATTCGTATTTAAGGCTTATGTTTGATTACCGGTATTGCAATAAGGAGGAGAACTGAACTAGTTCTTTAGGAAATGTGAGTATAAAATGGAGAAAGACATATAAACGGGGTTTAGTATCTGAACAGTCATAGAACTAGTCCACTAAATGAATATCCACTGTAATGTAAATCTTTAAACTTCCTTGAATCAATATCAGAAAGTTTGAGGTTGTTTCAAAAACTAACCATCAAAACTGTAATCAGATTGTTAATGTATTGTTCTGTATTGTTTTTACAGGTTTGGAGACAGATTGTAAAATATATTAAAATAAATCTTACTGTTTACTTTTGTAAATTTAACTTTTAAATCCTTTAATGCTAACTTACTAAATAAACTTGCTTTTCCTATAAATGCCACTTTGTTTGGTACATATACATATTGTGTACAAGCATTTGAGTTTAAAAGACAGTAAAAGCAAAAAAAGTTAGAACATGTCTTCAAATTTTAGGTACCAAAGTTTAATTAATGGCATCAATTCAATGCTGAATATTAGCATATAAGAAAGGACTTTTTGTGCTTTAGAGTTTGTGATCAAATAGATTGCAATGTTAATTTGAAAATCTATTGATCAGCATGACTATATTTAAGTAAACTGTTCACAACCTAATGACAAGTGTTTAGATCTGTACAAAAAATATTCTTTAAAACAGACCCACAATGTATGAACCTGCACTAATTAATCTTCTTGAATTTTATAAAAGTATTCTAGATATAAATGCCTGAAAACAGTAAAGTAAGTTGAAAATCATGAATATTTGTACATGTATTACCCTAATACAGTAATGATATTGTAATAAACTTTAGACAAATAAAAGTCTTACTATACTGTTCAATCTAGTGTTGAGAACCATTTCTTTATATTAATTTATTACTACAATGGAACTCTGTTGAATACCTTCAGGTATCCACCAGAGAGAACGTCACCAAAATTAATACCTTACGGGTGTTGGTATCATGTATTTACCTTGTACCACAATATTCAAGGCAAAGAATTTTCTACTTGGAAATATTTAAAGTGATATACAGCTGTCGGAAACAGTTCATATTCTCAGTGATGAAATAGTGATACAAAATAATCATGATTTAAAGATATCAAAACAAAACAAATTCATTTTAAAAAGCATTTTTATTTGTATATACCCTTCTTTGTTTACATAAAATATATATGTTTGACAAAATAGTTTTAACACTATTATTATGCTTATGCAGTTCTAAGATTGTCTTAGACATTGATAAAAATTTTATACACATTATTAACCTAATCCCATCAAAGTAATTCTAATTAATTATAAATCAAATTATGCAAAATAAATAAAACTGACAAAAAAATATATTCAACAACAGTTGATAAAAAAGTCAACTTTGGTAATTCTTGTTCTTAAAAACATCACAAATCAAATAAAATTAACTCCCTTGAAAATATAACAAGCTGCCTTAAAATCACTGAATAATCAAGCTAAAGAATCATGTATTATTACTCTATTTAAGTTCCAGTTCTGCGAGTTGTAAATCTATAATGCTTTCTGTATTGGATTATCTCCCTTAGACTTTAACACTTGGTCTCTATTTTAAATGCCAGCACCACGTTTTAATGATGAATATGCAAAGATTAGTGTTGCTCTCACATTGAAAAATCATTTGTTTTTGAAAATAATTCTAACAATGGGAGAATTTTGATCGCTATATAATAATCTCAACAAGCTGACACTATATCATGGCAAGTAGTGATTATATTACAAGAGAACGAAATGTCAATATAATTTAAAGTTGATATACTATCATGCTTGATCAATATTTAGTATTCTGGCATGCCAAATTATATCAATTTTTTTATGTTCATCAGAATTATCTTGATGTCAGAAATAAGCCACTACAATAAAATCAAACACCTGTCTTATACATTGTATAACAAAATGAACCACATCTTCCATGATTGCAGAATGTATACATAGCTAAAAATTCTGTAAACAGTATTGAAAGATATTATTTAATTTGGAATTTTAATAATGTTCATGCATTATGAGATGAATCTATTAAAAGAGACATGTATAATACACAGACAGATTTAATGAAAATTCTAATGTGTCACACACAAAGTTCATGCCCCAGTTTCACAATCATTCACTCAACTGAGTGTACACTCAACTCAAATTCGGGAATATTTCAATGTCAATTTCTAGGCATTACACAGTTAAAATTGAATATCTAATGAAACATTTTAATTGATTAGTGTAGGTTTGTTCAACAAAACAAGACATTGTCTCATAAAACTTAAATTTATAAAAATATTGATGAGGGAAAATTGGGAATATTTGAGTTAAGTGTACACTCAGCTAAATGAATGATTGTCAAACTGAGGCCAGATGTAAGACTCATGTGGCTGCAGAAAAACAAACTTTGTGCTTCAGACAAAAGTATCTTAAGTTAGAAACTTGTACACTGATTTTCCTTTTAAAAAATTGATTGTCTGTACTATACTTGGCTAAGTATATTACATCTTCTTTAACACAGTGATGCAGATCTTTATTTTACATGTATAAAAAATCATAATTTAGAATATTATTAACTAAAATCCATTATTTGAAATAGTTGGCAAATTATACATATATAAATGTAGCTACCAGATAGCAAGCCCTTCTGATAAAAAAAATTATACCATCTCCTTAAATTATTATTTTCAAGTGGTGTGTGTGTTTTTTTTTTTTTTTTGATAACTTTAATTGTATATTTAAGTGATTATCTAAAGAATTACATGTAAATAACTAAACTGATTTCTATATCTATCAATGGAAAATCATATACTTTGTTTTCATGGCTACTTGATCCTTTAGTAAAGAGAATTGTAAATTTATGCAAAAACAAAAACAAAAAAAACAAAAACAAAACAAACAAACAAATTGGCACAAAATATTATGTATACCAGTATATTCATTTTTGAGATTTCCGGATTTCTGTTATTCATTCTATATTATATTTCATGATTCCATTGGCTAAATTGAGCATGCACAGGAGAAAAAAACAAAAAACTCGGCATAGAAAGTTAATAGATCTGTCTTGTTTCATCTTAATAGCTATGAATTGTTTTCTTGATAATATCTATACACGAACGGAGTTCTTCTTCTGTCATCACTAGAGGTGGAGAAAATCGAATAATGTCACCATGAGTAGGCTTCGCCAATAAACCGTTGTCACGAAGTCTGAGACAAACATCTAATGCATCATAATCTAAAATCACAAAAACAAAAACAAAAACTATCACTATAGGGTTAATACGGGGCAAAAATACAGGAAAACCTTGTTATAATGTCCGCTGATAACACTGTCACCTCATTAATGGCCACAGTATTGTGAAGTCTAAAAAAATTTAAGTCCTTTGTCAAAAACTTTTATAATGCCAAAGATTTACTAAACAAAAAGAGACAGTGGACTGGAATTTTAATGACAGCTAGGATAGACTAGGATGATGAGAATACATCATTCTATACCACTAAGACTTTGTAACATCTAAATTTTATATTTCCCTCAATAAATTGTCAGTTGGCTCTGAGTAAGGTTAAATCAAAGGACACTAACAACCTAATATGTCATAGCTATTTTTTAAATGGTGTTTTTTTTTATTTTTATTGTTCACTGTTCATAATAAAATTTTATGAAAATTTATAAATACTAGTAATTGATAGTAAGGTAACCCATAGGTAACATGGGTTATGTATGAATTATAATATATCAGAAGAAGTGGTTGACTGTAAAGTTGTTTAACATCCCATCAACCATTTTTTAGCTATTCACAAATAGAACAAGTCAATTTATCTCTAAAACTTGACCTAAGAATTAGTTTTTGTATAAATGAGATGTGGGAGTGCATATTATGGTCTGCCTTTTTCTATCATGCACTGAGGGTGACTTTCGTATAAGGTGCTAGCACACTGAGTCAGTATGCCTCAGAGAAGTACTACAATCACCTAGTCATATTATCCTGACATAAGGTCAACCAGTCAATACTCTGTCCATTTAATGCTGTATACCAGAAATAGTAGCTAGCAGTAAGTTTTATGTTTGGCCAGACCCGTGTTCCAATCAACAACTTCAGGCTGTTAAGTCAGACACTTCTACACTGAGCTACTTAGGCAGTATATAAAAAATGTGCCAGGACACTAAAAGGGACTGCAAAAATTTTTTAGGTTTCTGTGTTCTGAACTAAACAGTGTCAAAAGCTTTTTAACATTATTTATTATGACTGACAACCAAATCAATTCAATGAGATAAAAGTTATGATAAACCTTATATGACTTACTTTTATCTATGACGATAGCATTTAGAAGTCCTTTTCCGCGGACAGTTTTGACAATTTTGGTTGGAAGTGTACTTAGTTCTTCTCTAAATATAACACCTAATCTCTCTGCATTGTCAGCTAGTTTTTCTTCTATTAATACCTATGTGTGCAAATTTAAAGAAACATAATAAATATATCTAGTCCATCATTAAAAGTTCTAAAAATAAAGTGGTGTCATACTAAAAAATATCATTTGTTAATTCATAATGTGTAAACAATAACTCTCTAATCCAAACATAATCTTTGGTCCAGAAGCTGTTCAGCTTAAACAGGTTCCATAATAGAATATTAAAAACATTAAACTTCAACTACATAAACATCAGAGAAAACTTCAACTACATAAACATCAGAGAAAACTTCAACTACATAAACATCAGAGAAAGACTTCATGCTTTGGGTTCAACATAAGCACACACTTTTACATGAGGAAAAGAAGTGGTGCTGAGCAATATTGTTTAATGCTTCAGGCAATATTCTTTAACTTATAAAGAGGAAGTTCGTTTTGGGTTTGTGGCAGAAACAGGAGTGTTTTGAAAAAAAAAAAAACACTGCCTGTGACAGGCAGTCTCATAAGCTTTTTCACATTAGGATTTGCTTGAGGATTACTGAGCACATGCTTTAGACCATTCAGGCACTGCGTCTCCAGTGAAAAAAGTATAGTAGAGTTTAGCTGATTTTGTTTTACTGCTATATATATATGTTTACAAGACTTTGAAAAAACCTTACATCCATACACCACTAAAAGATTCTTTTTACTAATTTGACAAAACATGAAGTGACAAGGATAGCTAGTATTGCTCTACTGTGTGTTTACATTCACTTCTGATATAGAGGAAAAATAACTTCATTTGTTTCCTGTTGACAATAATCTGGAAGAAGGATTTAATATTTATACCTCTAGAGATGCCATGGCAACTTTACATGCTAAAGGATTACCACCAAAAGTAGAACCATGTTGTCCTGGTTTCATTGTAAGCATAACCTCATCATTGGCTAATATAGCTGAAACCTACAAATAAATCAATATACATGTACAATCCCTTGTCAACATAATTTACATTTTTTCAAATTGCTGGTGAGCCATAATTATGACTTTTTATCAAATATGCTTGACTATGTCAATCCTAAAAAATACCAGTGTCACCTATACACAGAAGTTACCTTTAACAAGAATTAACATCAGGATTCTACAAAATAAATGTTACATATACTACATTAACCTAAGTGGTGGTTGCTAGACCAGGTGACAGAAAGGATTACATGTATAAGCAACTCTTTTTTGACAACTATAGAGAACTCTTGTGTATAGTTTTATGAATGTATTTGTTTCTGATGCTGCCAATATTATCAACATGCAGTATTCTTAATACACATTCTTTTTTGCACATATTGTCATCATGCAGTCAGTATACCATCATCAAGCAGTCAGTATATTGTCAACATGCAGTCAGTATATTGTCATCATCAAGCAGTCAGTATATTGTCATCATGCAGTCAGTATATTGTTATCATGCAGTCAGTATATTGTCATCATGCAATCAGTATACTATCATCAAGCAGTCAGTATATTGTCATCATGCAGTCAGTATATTGTCATCATCAAGCAGTCAGTATATTGTCATCATGCAGTCAGTATATTGTTAACAAGCAGTCAGTATATTGTCATCAAGCAGTCAGTATATTGTCATCAAGCTGTCAGTTTATAATCATCATGCAGTCAGTATATTGTCACCAAACAGTCAGTATATTGTCATCATTAAGCAGTCAGTATAATGTTATCATGCAGACAGTATACTGTCATCAAGCAGTCAGTATATTGTCATCATGCAATCAGTATACTATCATCAAGCAGTCAGTATATTGCCATCATGCAGTCAGTATACTGTCATCATCAAGCAGTCAGTATATTGTCATCATGCAGTCAGTATATTGTTAACAAGCAGTCAGTATATTGTCATCAAGCAGTCAGTATATTGTCATCAAGCTGTCAGTTTATAATCATCATGCAGTCAGTATATTGTCACCAAACAGTCAGTATATTGTCATCATTAAGTAGTCAGTATAATGTTATCATGCAGACAGTATACTGTCATCAAGCAGTCAGTATATTGCCATCATGCAGACATTATCTTGCCATCAAGCAGTAAGTAAATTGTTATTGTGCAGCCAGTTTCTTAATAGGTATACTTTTTTGCAACTGCTGCTCATACTGTCAACAAGCAGTTGGTATATTGCCATCATGTGGTCAATATAATCAAGCAGTCAATATATTGTCATTATGCAGTCATTATATTGTCAACAAGCAGTCAGTGTATTTTCTTCAAGCAGTCAGTATATTGTCATCATGTAGTCAGTATATTGTCATCAAGTAGTCAGTGTATGGTCATCATGCAGTCAGTATAATGACATCAAGCAGTCAGTATATTGTCATCATCAAGCAGTCAGTATATTGTCATCAAGTAATCAGTATATTGTCATCATCAAGTAGTCAGTATATTGTCATCAAGTAGTCAGTGTATGGTCATCATGCAGTCAGTATAATGACATCAAGTAGTCAGTATATTGTCATCATTAAGCAGTCAGTATATTGTCATCAAGTAATCAGTATATTGTCATCATCAAGTAGTCAGTATATTGTCATCAAGTAGTCAGTATATTGTCATCATCAAGTAATCAGTTTATTGTCATCATCAAGTAGTCAGTATATTGTCATCAAGTAGTCAGTATATTGTCATCATCAAGTAATCAGTATATTGTCATCATCAAGTAGTCAGTATATTGTCATCAAGTAGTCAGTATATTGTCATCATCAAGTTATCAGTATATTGTCATCATCAAGCAGTCAGTATATTGTCATCAAGTAGTCAGTATATTGTCATCATCAAGTAATCAGTATATTGTCATCATCAAGTAGTCAGTATATTGTCATCAAGTAGTCAGTATATTGTCATCATCAAGTTATCAGTATATTGTCATCATCAAGCAGTCAGTATATTGTCATCAAGTAGTCAGTATATTGTCATCATCAAGTAATCAGTATATTGTCATCATCAAGTAGTCAGTATATTGTCATCACTCAGACAGTATAACGACATCAAGCAGTCAGTTTATTGTATAGCCATTCATGTTTGCTGTTGCTTGCATTGATACTAGTATACTCACTTTCATGATTTTTTTGGTCAATGATTCAACACAAAAAATAAAGCAACAGTGAGTGACATGTCAAAATCAACATTATTAATTACTATCAAATAAATGGAAACATTCAAGTGCATTTATACAAAAAAAAATACAACAGTGATATATATATAATCACTGTATTATATCTTTGTTAAAATCTTTTTTTCTTTCTAGTAGCAAAATGCAATAAAGTCTGAATTTTTTGGTCTGTAGTTTATTAAATAACAGTGCAAATTAAACTTTTAAAGCATGTTCATGTACCAGTAGAATTTTTTTTTGTCTTGTCATTCTTCTAGATCTAATTATTTGGTAGGCTAGGGTTGTCTAGTTGCTCACTATCAACTGTATTTTTGTACACTGAAGATTTTATAGAGCTGAATTATATCAACTTGTAACATAAAACTGAATTTTAAGCTATTTTTTATTTAAAAAATCATTTTTTATTCAGCAGGCCAATCATCTTCTTTTCTTAATATATCCATCTATATAAAATATCTCACAATCACAATATACATTTCCATGTGTGTATTTATAGAACTTACCGGTAAAAATCCACCTGACAATGCTTTACCCAAAATAACAATATCTGGCTTAACATTTTCATGATTAACACAAAGTAATCTGAAATACAAAAAAAAAAAAAAAAAAAAAAAAAAAAAAAAAAAAAAAAAAAATCACAGTACAGATATAAAATGTTTATCAAATAAAAAATGTGAGGTTGGAAAAAAATAACCAATTTAAAAATCAAATCACTAAAAGGTAAACAATATGAAAACTAAGGTAAAAGAAAAAAATTATCACTATCAGGATTACTGATTCTTAAAACTACTGTCTGAAAATGACTAAACTGCAATGACAAAATGATTTTGCTTAGATGAGGGCCAAGTACTAATGTATAAAGTTAGCACTATAACAATCCAATAGACTATACAATTAGTATTCCAATCACAAGTACGTTAACATGAAATTTGACACAACTTCTATATAATATATGAAGTTACATATCCAGAACATTTCTGTTGGTGTTATGGCATAGCTAGGCATTCAATCTTTTTCTATAAAGAACTGAAATGCTAACCTGGATTAACTTGTACATAAGAGAAACAATTTCTAATTTAACAATAAGTAATATGCTAATAATTATTCTTGCTGAAAAATCACTCAGTTTTTATTTCTGGATATTGGCTACATATTTGATAAATATAATAGGACAATGGTGGTTGGTAAAACATTGAAATGTCACGGTCATCTTACTCACACTGAGGTAATCATCTCTGGAATGGTGAAGATGATCAAGGTACCCGGGACAAAAAACCAAAAACGTAAGTACAGAGACCCAACAAACTTCATTATTCTAGGATCATTGGATAAGAAATAAACCTAATAGTATATATAATATATGTATGCTTGGAATATTTGAATGACACTTGGCCAATGAGGTCAGTAGAATTTGAACTTACTTTCCTGTTCTGCAAAGTCCTGTTTGTACTTCATCAGCAATAAACAAAACATTATATTTGGTGCACAATTCTCGAACTTGTTTTAAATATCCTGGTGATGGCACCATGACACCTGCTTCACCCTGAATTGGTTCCACCATAAAGGCACAGGTATTAGGATCTTTGAGTTCTTTCTAAAAAAACTAATAATAGTGTGGTTTATTAATTATAATACTGAGAGGTGATGATATCTTATACAATTATTGTATGTTGATAATCCAAGTGTATATGTGGATATACAGACCTGACATAAATATTATTGTTTGTTTAATGGGGTATTTACATACTAATCAAGAATATGTCACTTCTATGGAGATGTTACCAGCTATAGGTGAAGTGACAAAAATTTTGACCTTTGCAGTGCACTTACGGCAATGTGCAGGGAGGGTTCTTTTAACATGCCACAGCTGCCATGACACAAGGCATCGTTTTTTAAGGTCTCATCCGAAGAACACAGTAACTTTCATTTCTAAATGCCAAGTGCTTGGTGAAAGAACAGTCACTACCGATTTTCAAGTTTTAATCAGACCAAGCCAGGGTTCAGGACAGTTATGGACAACTTGATTAATTTAAACTATTTGATTGTGAGTCACTGTAGGCTTTTCGGGGAATTTTTAGTTGTCTGCCAGGTTAGACTGCTTACCTCTAAAGCATTGATATCATTATAAGGTATAATTGTAAACCCAGGCATGTATGGGCCATAATCCTTGTAGCAGTCTGGATCTGTTGAACTTGAACAAGCAGCTAATGTTCTACCCCAGAAATTATTCTCAGCAAATATTGTTTTGGCTTGATTTTCTGGTACCTTCTTCACTTGATATGCCCACTTTCTAGCAAGTTTCAGTGCTGTTTCTCCTCCCTCAACACCTAAAGGAATGAAATAAACTAGCCATTTAAAGTAGCCAATCTTTTTAAAAAATAGCAATAAGCAACATATGCAATGCCAATATATAACCCTGTTAGTAGTAGTTCTGTAATAATGTTTTTTGTATATACTCAAAATCTTAGGGCTGGAGATTTTGAACACATTGGTGTTGGGTTTAAACAGGTTTCTTAATTTACCAAACAATATAAATTATATATTCAATCAAATAGACTATTAGTCCAGTTAAGGCAGTGTTCAGTGTTACTTCAGGGTTCAGTTTAGACAGGTTTTGGTGTATACAGCATATTAACCTGGTCATAATTTTGTGTTTTGTTGATAACTCTTAATCAACATAAAATAAAAATCTTGATAAGAGAAGGAAATATAAGAAGTACCATAGTGTGCAGCTACAGGACATGGTTTGCTCTCATTTTTGTTCTCAATAACCAAAACAACAAGACAATATCCCAAGCCTGAATGCAAAATTCTTGCAACTGGCAAAGATCGATATTGAAGTATGCACTGATGTTACCATGGTTACCTACTTTTTTAAACTTTTAATTTCATAATAAAAGTTTTGACATAAAATCTATCTGATGTGTATGTAAATGTATAAATGTATATAACAATTTTTAGCATTTATACAATATGTTGTTACGTTTATGTTGGTAATGTTTTAATAATTTTTTAAATTAATGTTACTAAAATAAAACAGCACTGAAATGTTTATAAATAAGCAATAGATGATATAAGAGTCAGCTATAATAGATGTTCAGTCATTAAATTAAAAATAATGATGGTTTAGTTGTGTTTTATCCAGTCTATACTTGGGATTAAGAACATTGTAAACATAACTTTTTAAATTGAGTAGCATAGTTTAATATATACAGCATATATCATGAATAATATATACAGTTTGGTTGCAAACAGTTTTGATCATCCAAGCATGAAAATCTGAGAGTCACAGAAATTTGGTAAGAAGAAAGGTTTTAGCATTTCTCTGGCTGTGACCTCAACTATGTAATAACCAAAAAATAACAGCAAATAAGAGTATAATATTGATAAAGGTCACAGAAATATTCAAAAGAATCCAAAAACATAAACAGATTAATTGAAAATAATCATAAAGTTGTAAAATTTCTGAATATCTGAATATTTTTAATTATTGTCTCAAAGAGATACAAATGTTGCAAAACTGAAAGTCTGACTTTGATATTGATGCAACTTGTCTGTGACAGCAAAACTTTCAACATCACCCAAAATGAAAAGGTAATATTATCTAAAAAAAAAAAAGAAGTGATATTCACCTGTTTTTCTAATAAGGAATTTGAATGTTTCTGTTTGTGAAAAGATCAACTATTCACAAAATTCTCTATGAAAGAAATAATGATTAGCTTTATATAGTTCAATATCTTTCCTTAAAACATGTAACTGCAACTGCCGTAAATAAAATATGATTTTTTTAATGTCCACAGCCAACCTTAAATATTGTTTAATGACTTTTATCGGCATTTCTGTAAAAATAATCAAACTCCCTCCCAAATCATGTTGACATAAATTGCATATATAATCTTTATATAACTAAGAATGATGAAAATTAATTAATAACCTTGAAATCAACAATATTTAATAATAAAACTATGATAAAACCAAGTAAACTTATAACTAGAGTTTTGGAATAGTTTTGGAAATTTAACAGGTATGATTGGCTGCTAATTGTAAGCCTTATATAAAGCCAGGCCGAATGTTGTGAAATTCCATTCGTATTCAACAAAGATAAGAATCAAGTCAAAAAAAGAAAAACTGACTGGCACTGGTATTAATTTCGCGGATCAATATCCGAAAGAAATCAGTGATAGAAGAAAATCTCTTATACCGATACTACAAGAAGAGAAGAGGAAAGGTAATAGAGTGAAATTAGTCAGAGACAAACTTTTTATCAATGGCACCGAATATAAGAATGATTAGGGGGGCCCAGGAGGGCTATCTATTCTATCATGGAATGTTGAAGGTTTGAAAAAGAAGGTCAGTGACTATGATTTTGTTCAGTTTTTGAACCAATATGAAATCCTTTGTTTAACTGAAACTTGGCAAAAACCCCATGATAATATAAAATTAGATGATTTTTTTACAGATTATTTTATTTGTGGCAGAAAAATACAAGGTCGTAGAGGCAGGTATAGCGGTGGTGTCTGTATATATGTTAAATATAATATTGTTAAAGGTGTTAAACTTTTGCATAATAATGATGTTGGTATAATTTGGGTCATGATAGATAAAACCTTTTTCAATTTTGAGGACAATATTGCTTTATGTTGTGTATATATACCCCCAAACGAATCCGATTATGTTAAACAATTTGATATTGATCATTTTGACATTTTAGAATCTGACATTAGTAATGAAAATATAGGTAAGGTTATAATATGTGGAGACCTAAATAGTCGGGTCGGTAAGTCTAAAGATTTTATTGATAATGATAATGTGATAAATTATGTTGGTAATGATTTTCATAATGAAAACGATGATGATGATGAAAACAATCAATTTAACAAAAGTGTTCTGGGTAGAAGTAGTCAAGATAATGTGTGTAATACCCAAGGCAGAAAACTGTTAAATTTGTGTAAAGAAACCGGTTTATTGATATGCAACGGTAGACTAGGTTCTGATAATGGCATTGGTAATTTCACGTTTTGTAATGAAAACGGTGTTAGTCTAATAGATTACGTTCTTATGTTTTATGTAATTTTTGCGTCAGTTATAAATTTTGAGATTCTCGATCTGAATGAATATTCCCATCATGCACCGGTATTTTTAAAGCTTCGGGCTTATATAGTAATGAGTCCGTAAGTGGTTTATCTTGGAACGAGAGTGTTGAATCCAGTAACAATTTCAGAAGGGATATCCTAAATATAATACCCGCCAAGCATTCGGCATTACAAAATGAAAGTCACGGTTCTTTCGGATGGGAACTTAAAATAAACGAGGTCCCGTGTCATGGCAGGCATGGCACGATAAAGAACCCTGCTGTATACATGATGCCATCAGCGCAACACACAGGCAAAATTTCTGCACTTTCGCCTATAGCTGGCGACGTCTCGATATAAGTGAAATATTCTTGACTGGGACGTTAAACACCATTACTCAACTCAACTCTAAATATATTACCGAATTTCTATGATGCGGTAATCGAGGATTTTTCTGCAAAACTGTACGAGTCAGCATTTAAAACATATAGGATTCATTAAACATAAATCGACCGGTGTTAAGCGACAAAATACGTGGTTCAATAATGAATGTCGTCAAGCAAAAATAGCTTTTTGTGAGGCTCGCAATAAATATAACAGGAAAAAGACTATTGACAGTCGAGTCGAATTTTGTGTGAAACGTGCCATGTATAGTAAGATAAAGAGACGTGCAAAACATCGTTTTAAGGTCAAGAAAGGTAGAGACATATGTAATTCAGCTAAGTCAAATCCGAAAAAGTTTTGGAAGTACGTGAAAAGAAAAATAAAAACACTCAAAATTCGAATATATCAATATTGCAGATTTTAAAGAACATTTTAGTGAGCTTTTAAGAGAAGATGGTGGCAATTCAGATGAATATTCGGATTATACAGAAATACATGATGAGTATCTGGACAGTGTTATTTCAGAGGAAGTTAAGTGAAATATGCCATCGGCAAGCTAAAAAGGGGTTAAAGCGCAGGTGCGGATAATTTAATTGGAGAAATTTTCACCACAGCAGCTGATATTCTGATCCCCATCCTCTGTAAATTGTTTAATATTATATTTGATTCATCGATGTATCCATCGTTATGGTCCAAAGGTGTGATAGTGCCTGTTCCGAAAAAAGGAAATTTAAACAACGTAGATAACTATAGAGGGATAACATTAGTCAGTGTTTTTGGGAAATTGTTTTCACATATCCTTGATAATCGTCTGATACAATGGTCGGAGAGTTTGGATAAACTTCATGAAAGTCAGTTTGGATTTAGACCGTGGAAAAGTACATCTGACTGTGTTTTTATACTTTATTCAATCGTTAGTAATATTCTAGATAATGGAGAAAAGATTTATACAGCATTTGTAGACTTTAGGAAAGCCTTTGACTGTATTCCACATCATCAGCTATGGACGAAACTGTTTAAAAGTTCGGTTAGTTCAAAGTTTGTAAAACTTCTGCAATCAATGTATTCAAATGTGACATCTTGTGTTAGATATGGTCGTAATAATTCAAATTTTCCGGTCTCCAGTGGAGTGAGACAAGGAGAGTCGCTATCACCATTGCTTTTTTTGTTCTTTATAAATGACTTAAATGACCATTTGTGTATTAGTGATGAAGATGCAGTTTCAATTGGGAAACGAAAACTTTTTTTTCTGTTATATGCTGATGACACTGCACTGTTTTCAAAATCTCCAAAAGGTTTACAACAGTTATTGGACAAACTATATGAATTTTGTAATATATGGGGTATTCAAGTTAACACGGATAAAACAAAAATAATGGTATTTAAAAAGGGACAGAAAAAATCTGTGAATACTTTTCTATACGGAGGAAAAAAAACTAGATATAGTGGAAAGTTTTGTTTATCTTGGGGTTCTTTTAACTAGTAATGCTAGATGGAATCACACACAGAAACGTATATGCGAGCAAGGTGTCAAGTCATTACATAGTTTGTTAGGGCTTTTAGAAGATGTTATCATACCAGTGGAAAGAAAGTGTTTTTTATTCGATTCTCTTATTACTTCTATGGTATCATATTGTTCAGAATTGTGGGGTTTCCATAAAGCTGATGACATAGAAAGACTTCATTTTAAATTTTGTAAACGTGTTTTACTGGTTAAGAAGAACGCTCCTAACTATGCTGTTTTAGGGGAGCTTGGTGGTTTCCCATTGTCGATTATCCGAAAGTTGAGAATTCTAAAATACTGGATAAAAGTTTTATCAGATCGAGAATCGCTCCTATATAGTGTATATGAGGTTTTACGAAATGATGCTGAACTTGATAAAAATTATCGTAATTTAAATTGGGCATTTGGTGTTAAAACCTTATTATCAAGTCTTGGAATGCTTGATGTTTGGTATAACCAAGACATATACTTTCCATGTTATAAAGCTTTAGAGTGTAGAATACATGATCAATTTTATCAAACTTGTTTTACCAATATATGTAATAGTCTAAAACTTGAATCATATTGCTTATATAAGTCAGAGTTTAAATTTGAAAAGTATATTGATGGTATAACTGACATTCACCTGAGAAAGTTACTTACAAATTTAAGGATAAGCAGTCACGATTTGAATATCGAAAAGGGGAGATAGATAGAAACCAACGGGTATGTCTGTGTTGTAACTTGAAACAGATCGAAAATGAATATCATTTTCTTTTAGTGTGTCCTTTTTATAGTGATATTAGAAAAAGATGTTTGCCACTTTACTTTTGCCATTGGCATACTAAGCAGAAAATTATAAATCTTTTGTAAACGGCCTCTATTACATTGTTACACAAGGTGTGTAAATATTTGAATTTTTCTTTTAGCCGTAGAGCTACTGTTGTGGGTAGTTGATTTTTCAACCTGTTCTGCCACGTCCGTATATAATTCTTATTTATTTTTTCTCTCATTTGCTCTTCAATGGGTGCATATTGTTTAGCCACATAATGTATAAAAACATGTTTGTTTAAAGCTTAATAAAGATTATTATATATATTATTATTATATAAAAGTCAAGGTCTTTTTACCAAACTACTACATACTCATTAATTCATTTCAATAGATGCCATCGGTCTTCATGCAACATAGAGTACATGCAATGTAATTTATATATTTAATAACTTTAAATAATGTCAGTCAAAGGTCAAAAGTTTACTTGTAACAAAATATAACAATGAAAATAAAACAGACTGTCAAAAAATGGGTATATCCCTAGAGGTTAATTTTTGAATAATAATTGTATTTTTAAAAATTCTTTTTCTTTAGTCTTGTCAATTTTCTTATTTTGACCAGTAATTTTTTTGAACTTTTATAAAATTTTAAAGATTTTTAATTTAAATCAAAATTTTAAAATTAAAATATTCAGTGCTAAAATGTGATAATTTTAATGAATAACAACCAGGTTAAACAAGTTTCTTCAACCTTGAAACAAACATCTTGTCAGGTTAAACAAGTTTCTTCAACCTTGAAACAAACAATTCTGTAAATAAACCTTCCATTTCAGAGTGTCCAATTTACATAAATATATAAATGTACCTAAATACACTCACCTACATGTTTACTTACTTGACAATTTTATTTGCAAGTTTCTATCAACTTTATTTCATTTTTATCCAACAACATGCTCTAAATTATATTTTCTAGATATATAGTTACTTTTTTTCATATGTGTTTTTTTAATTATGACATAGATATATATGTTGACCAAATTACTGAACTATTTTTAAATTTTGTATTTTGATATATCTACTAGATCTTAATTACTCTGTTGTTTTGTCCTTGACCTGAGGGGACTAATTTTTTTTTTAGTTATTGGTAAACAACATTTTCTTACTATATACTTCTTTACTTTTTTATTTTGTAATAGGTCATCATGCCCTATTTGTTTCCTTTTTTATTTCACATCATATATATGCTGACTGATTTTATCAGTCATGGATGATTATAAATTAATACATGTATGATGTATATACCATAGGATGTCTATTGTATTCGATTAAGTAAACCATGCAGAATGGTATGTTACATAAAGACCAGTGTGCAATTTATTAAGTGAAAAACCAAAAATAGTCTTAATACATGTAATTAACTACTCTAGCCCAATGCAGATTCACAATCATTCCATAACTAAGATTTTCTTTAACTTAAATTCACAACACAATCATTCCATGACTAAGATTTTCCTTACCTTAAATTCACAATCATTCCATAACTAAGATTTTTCACAATCATTTCATAACTAAGATTTTCCTTAACTTAAATTCACAATCATTCCAAAACTAAGATTTTCCTTAACTTATATTCACAATCATTCCATAACTAAGATTTTCCTTAACTAAATTCACAATCATTCCATAACTAAAATTTTCTTTAAATATAACAAATTTTGACAATCTTCTCTGGAACTCTATGTTACCTTTTCTGGACAGTAATAAATACAGGTATTATAAATTTGAAGTGTTTTCAAATTAACGCCTTAAATAACTGTATATCTTTAAAATTAATAAAATTATTAAGACTTCAAATTTGCCAGATTTATAAGAAAAATTTCTTAAGATGCTGTTTATTTACAATGGGAAATATTTGTCACTTCAATGATCTAATTATGTCCTCCTAGATGCAATGTCATACTACTTAAAATAGAATTTAAAAACACCAGTAGCTGTCTCTAGGCATGAAGGAATATGGCAGTCTACATATCTTTGTAAATAGAATTTAACCTTAAATTTACTAACTTTATGATGTGTTTCAAGTCTTTTTGAAAACAAATACGCAATACAACTCTGTTAAAAGTACATCAGTCTATATGTACACAATATCTGGCCATTGTTTAAATTGTTTTATTCTTAACTAACTGGTCTTCATACTGAAAAAACATATGCTAACTGTTAAATTGGGTTTCAAATTGTGCCAAAATATATCACCAAATTATTCCACTAAATTAAAAAACATCACCATCTGTACTTAAAACTGTAAAAATTAACATCAGCAAAATGTTTAAGTCCCCAGTCTAGATTCTTTCACTTATATCCTGGTGGTCAGGTGAAGGGTGGTGGAGAAAGGCAGAGTGCTAAGATAAAACCACAATTCCCTTGCAAAGCGAAATGACAAAAAATTCTTCAGTGAGATCTGAACACATTCTTCAGCGAGAGCTGAGCACATTATCCAGCAGGATCTGAACCTAGATGGTGGGATGTTCTGTGATCTGTAAGCAAACTCTAGTTCAACATGCTCAATCACCTGCCAAAACCCTGGCCAGGAAAATGAGCAGAGGCTTATACATACCGTAAAAACCCACGTAATTTACGCACCCGTGTAATTTACGCAGGTGGTTTTCGAGCTAAAATTTATTTAAAAAAGCTTCAACTCATGTAAAATTCGCACCCAAAAATTTCCAGAATCGCCGATTTTCTATATGATCCGAGCAAGTGGTTTTCTTATATTTAAGTGTTTGTTTCAGTTTGGTGCATTTTACCTGTTTTAATTAACTCCAGATAAGATTTTATTAATTTTCATTAGACAAAATTACGACTGTCACATTTTTTTCGGTTTGCAAACAAAGTAGGTTATATGTTGTAACAGGTCATTAGCATATTGTTGCACGTTTCCAAAATCACAATCACCGGAAGAATTATCAATAAAACAGACAACTACTCACACTCTCGCGTGTTGTGAATTCAGTTTAATTAACAATTAACATCAGCTAGTATGACACTTTACTCAACCGGCAGAGGGAAGAAACCGACCTTACCCTGTTTGTAAACAGAATTTTGATTGGTCGAGAGGGTCTTTTTGACCCAAGCTATGCATTTCCGCATATCCAACTATTCGCCTCAAAACCATTGATATCATTCCCTATTACACCTTCCTGCTAAATGTTTCTTCAAGCCAAGATTATCTATCTCAAAACACATATCCAGTCAAGATTATCGGTATCACCATGTATGTCAATGGTGTTCCTATATATATTCTAGTACTGAAGTGTCTATAAAGAACCTTATTGAGGTACACCTTAAGTGTAACATGGGACCTTTGTCTATATTTTTAAGTCATGCATCAACAGAAACAATATAAAATCTTTACAACTGCATGTGTAGAGTGATATGACAGGTACCCTGTTATAAAACTAACGGTTAAAATAGTTCAATGAATGAATGAATGATAATTAATTAATTAATATAACATGGATCATAATTACAAATAATAATACATTTGTAATAATACACTTATATTTTTTTTTTTTTTAATTATTATTATTTTGATCTCTTACCATACTTGGAAAGAAATATGGGCCCCTTCTCACCTAGCCTACACTTGCAAGGATTACATAAAAACAGTTTTTTCCAAAGAACCATCTTCCCAGATGAATTAGGGACTTTAATATTAATTAATTAAACATTTAATACAGTCTTTATTTCCCTCAACAATAGAATATGTTAACATAAGGATATTTTAATCATATTTTTATCACATTGATTGTTTTTAATCTCGGGGTGAGAAAAAGTTTGCTGTCACTGTATAATCTCACCAGCCTTAATTGATGCTTTAACTGTGACAGTGCATAAACAATGACATGCAAGTATTTCAGTTTGTAAAGTTATAAATGGTATAGCGGGTAATAATAAAGAAAATGAATAAAGAGAGATAACTCTGGCATGAATTTGACACTAAGTTGTATACTAACCCAAATTTATTATTAACATTGAAACTTTCACCAATTTTTTATCAGGTACAATTTAAGCAATTTTATACAAATTAAAACAAATTAAAATACCTAATTATATCAGAGAAGCCCAAATTAATAATATTTATAAAAAAAATAAACAAAACAAATACCCGGTACAAGACAAAAAAACCCAGAAATTAATAATATTTATAAAAAAAATAAACAAAACAAATACAAGACAAAAAAAAAAAAAACCCAGAAAAACCCCCAAAAACAAACAAAAACAAAATCCAAAAATAGGGGTGATGGAATAAAACCACGACTTTTAGAATCAACTTTCTGAGACCAAGTCTGTGCTTGAAGAATAAGCAATTAAGCCTAGTCAGTACATAAAAGGTTTACTTAATGAAAAACAAAGCTCTTTTAAATTTAAATTTAATATCTAAATACAAGAGTCCAAGAGAATCTTAAATTATTATCACCTGAGGCAGGTGTACATCCGTATACATTATGTCTTCTAGTTTATAATAAAAATTTGTTAAAAAGTTGTTAGAATTTAAATCATAAGGTCACCTTTGATAAAGGTCAAAGTCAATGAACTTCACAAGCTTGGTAGCTCTCTTTGCAGAATGTTAAGTAAAATATGGGTTATATAAAGCTTATGGGTTATTACAAGAAGTTGTTTCAATACTTTATTCTTAAAGGTCACCCTTAACATAAATCAAAATCAAGCAACTTTCTGAGCATTGCTTGAAGACATTTATACAGTTTACACATTATATATACTTCATTGATGTTTTTCAAAAAAAGTTCACAAATACCTCAGATTAGTGTCACTGTTGTCCAATTTTGCAAACTTGAAGAAACATGGAGTAAGGGACACTCCTATCAAATTTTAGAGTAATTGATCAACTAGTTCTATAAAATTAGTGACAAAATGGAGTATAATGCAGCACACACCAAGAAAGATGAAAGCCAAACACTCTTACAGCAAGAAAATGTCGTGAATGGCAATTAAAAGGTTCTAAAAATGAAAACTGTATGGCATTATGGAATAATAACATATAAATAAAAATGAGGGGTCACACACTGCATTAATTTTCTGTTAAAATTTACAACAGCTTTAGCAAGCAGGTGTTTTTTTTAATGATAAAATAACTCACCTGTGTTCATAGGTAAAACTCTGTCATATCCAAATAATTTGGTAATGTATTCTTCATATTCTCCCAAAATGTTGTTATAGAATGCTCTAGATGTCAAGGTCAATGTACTAGCTTGATCTACTAATGCCTTCAGTATTTTAGGATGGCAGTGACCTTGATTTACTGCACTGTATGCACTAAGAAAGTCAAAATACTTGTTTCCTTCTACATCCCATACGTACACACCTTTAAAACAAAACATTAATATCAATAAGCTTACATCCATATGTGATAGAAATAAACCAGATGAATGTACCTATGTAGTGGTCAAGAGACTTTGTCCTCTCAGGAACCCTAGTGCCTGAGTGGTCTTAAGTGTGTGCTAGAAGATCACAGAGCCTCTCACTGCCTAGGTTTGAATCCCATTATGGACAGATTATCAGTGTTTTGAATAGAAGCCGACAACCGACAAATCCTATCTGCAACTCTGACAAAAAAGGCATACATTGTCTGTTTATCTGTTACTTTTATTGTTAAAATAAAGAGAGAGAGAGAGAGAGAGAGAGAAATTTCCATTTATTTTATATATAGTTCCTTTCTTCCTCTCGTGTTTAACCAATCCAATCTATCGTGTTTTTGTCATTTCACCTGATGATTGATCCTAATTTACATTTAACTGTCGGAACTGAACTGATGTTCAAATAAAAGTGAAAGAATCTTGACAAGGGTGTAAAACTGTACTTCTTATCCCTACTCTATTAATTCTACAATGATGCGTGTCATTTGTATAAATACAGAGTTCGTTTAATGTGGGATTATAATAAACAACAGTCCATGAACTTTAAACTGAATGACATGGTCAATATTAAGTAAATTTTGACCCTGGTCCTAATATGTCAATTCTTGTGTTCAAAGGCCAGGGCTGTAATGATGCCCAATAATGTCAGTTCTTGATCTAAGACTGCATGTTTTCTAAATTTCTAAAAACTGGTTTAAACACTGCATGTATCTTAAAATACAAAATTTACAAAAAGAGAGTAACAATGTTGTTTCGTAGAACATTATTTGATGTAGCTAATTTTATGTCACAAATTTTTTTTTTTCAATACATCTGCATTCTTTAATGACTATGAATAGACTTTCAGAAGTGTTTTACAAGATTCAAACATCTTAATGTCAGAATTTACCTTCTCCTTTATTGATGGCGACTTGTATTGGACCATAGTTATGAGCCCCATATTTGTCCTCCTTGGCAAATATTTTTTGTGATTTATCTGTATATTTAATTGCAGAACTTGAAGACCTCATAGAAACATTTTGGACAACAGATCTACCAGCAAAAATTACAGGCTTATAAAGTCTACTGAACATCATTCCAACCAGGATCTTTACCTAAAACATTGAATAAAAATAAAATGATGGATGAATACTAGTATATTGATAGGTTGGTTGGTTCATTGATTTCAACAATTAAATAGATAAAATAGAAGTTTAAAATTTGGAAGGGAGGGTTGGTTGGTTGTAATGTTGTTCAATATTGCATCAACAATTTTTCAGCTACATTTGTATTCGTATTTGAGAGAAAGGTTTATCTCTAAGGATTAATCCAAGAACAAGTTCTTGTATGTATGAAGAGTGCAGATCTGTTAGATCTCTAGATCTACCACTGAGCCACTGAGGTGGTTGGGCTCTCCTTTTTAACACTCCTGATTTTAAGGATAAAATCTTTGGATTCATAAACCACAATTAAGTTTGATCAGTAAAGTTTGTGTCAATTTTTGGCTATTGGTGGATATAACACACACACACACACACACACACACACACACACACACATATATATTCTTCAAGTACAAATTAGCAGCAAATAGCTGCAAAATTGCTGATGTGGTATTAAATTGATCTCAATGAATCTAGCAATCAATGAATAAATCAGGTGTAGAAGTACAGAGATATGATATACATGTACATGTATTTTATAAACTACATTTATTAGACATTTATTAGACATAGCAATTAAAGTAAGTCACTCTTATCAACACTACAGGTAGGAGAATACAATTTATCTACATTTTATATATAAGAATAATACTTTGTATAAATATATTGAGGAAAATAACACTTTATTTTAAAACCTAACACATAATATAAATACATAAACCAAAAATGGTGAAAAGTATAATATTTATAAACAGTTACATGTAAATAAAATGATTAAAAATTATTTTAAAAAAGCGTCAATCTCTCAGTAAAAATCTGTGCATATGATTTTTTAATACAAGAAAAAATAATGGGTACATATTTGTATTGTATCTGTATTATATATGAATTTGTTTTTACAAATACAGAAAAAAAAAATCATTCTGTTTATCAGATACTTTTTTACAGCAAATACTTGTAAATATCAAGCTAAATGCAGAGTAGGTCAACATAACCTGTTCAGGAAATTTATGATAAGATTAGTTTTTGATACAGATATTGATGGAATACTAATGATAAATATTTATACATAAATTTACCAATGGCAAAAGTTAATACAAAATGTATATACAAAGATTTAAATTACTTGCTGTTACAACTTCTTAATTTTTAGTAAAAGTAAACGTAAATAATTCATATGTAAATACATGTATTAATTTTCATTAAAAAATTGCTCTATAAATAGCCAAGTTACAGTTTTAAATTTGCAAAATTATAAACATGTACTGATTTAAAAAATTATATTACTTTTTGCAAGCACATATTGCACAATATTTTAACTAGGCCAAGGTTAACAATCTCAAGTTCTGTCTGGTATGTAGACCAATTTTATTCCTTCTGTCCAAATATCAGGTTATTTTATTTTTTTATAAACATTCATAAATGGCTTGCTTTCTAAACTGATTTGATAAACCTATGTCATACTTCATATACCAGTATATTGTTTTAAAAGATTTTAAACATAAGAATATCTATTACCAAGTAAGAGACCTACCGTAAATAGACAAACTGCCTCAGTGCTCCTTGAAAGCAGGATGTCAATAAGAGGGCTCAAACCCAAGGCGGGTCACATTTAAGATTAAAAATTTTGAGACACTGCTTCTTCACTTTGCAATGGGCAATAGAAGGTTGATTCGTAATAGGGTTATATGTTTTTTGACACAGGTGCCTGTAAAATGGTTATTAAAGAAAAAATTAAAATTCTTAAAAATATCAAGCATCCAATTTCAATACAGAATACAGTATAAAAATTTGATATTTTTAAGAAATTTTATTTTTGCTTAAACCACCATTCTACAGGCATTTCATGACTTGTGGTTATCTGTAAATAAAATTGTTGGATATAGACCTTCATATTTGTTTATTCTGACCAGCGACATTTAAAACATTTCCATTTTAAATGTCGCTGTTCTGACTGTTCTTGTTTTTCTTCTTCTTCTTCTTATTATTATTATTTGTAACAGGAAGGAGAAAAAATGCAGGGTAAGACCGGGGATTGAACCTTGGACCTCCTACACTATAGGCAAGCGCTCTACCAACTGAGCTACCCAGACAGCTACATTCCTCCCCTGTTATTGTTTCCCATGGTCCAATGCAAAATCTCTCTCTTAATTCCCTCGGATGGGCTTAATATAGCCTGCAGTTGCCAGTCCACCAATTTCGTTGGCCACACTGGCCACCAAACTGTAACAGGGTCAGACCAGGTATTGGACCCAGGACCACCTGCACTATAGATGAGTGCTCTACCAACCGAGCTATCTAGACTGCTACATTATTTATTTATTTATTTATTTATAATAAATCAATTAATTAGAAAAGAAACAAACTTCTCAATAAAATGATTTTACATGGCCCCTGCCTGATCACTTAAAAAACTAACTGAAAATATAACGGAACAAGCATGTAATGAATGAACTATTTTTTACAGTCGAGTAAGCATTTTTAAAGCTATTCTCGGTTGGGGCCCGGACAAGCAAAAAGATATATTATCCCAATCTGTTATATCTCTCTTCACATTTAAACCATATTATACTTGCCAGTGATGATGCAATCTAAGTGTGATACTATCAGCTTCAATGTAGATCCTACTAAATCACAGTATCGGCGAACTAGTGAATAGAACTTTATCTGAAACAATTAAAACTGAAATTTAAGAGTAAATTACCCTTTTCTGTAGCTAATATCTCGTTACAGCTTGTAGAATTTCTAAAGGTTTCTTTAAGTATGATGACAATAGCCACAGTAAGAAGTCGCTTGTGTCCTCCACCGTGTCTTTAAAACAGTGTCGTGTTACACAGCTGCCCTAATTCTTTATGTAAACAAAGACAATAGTTAAAGGGAGATAACTCTAACTAAAATCCGATGAGTAGAGCGGGCGAAGATTATGAAAAAAATGAAACACTTGTCAAATGGCAAAATTAAGATAAAGTTTACAAAAATTAAAAAAAACAAAAGAAAATAAAACGCACAAAGAAACAAGTTTAAAGGTAACATACATACACATAAAAAAGATTGGTCTAATATATAGTTGCGACCTGTCAGTATGGAACGCCGTTTTAACATATATTCAATTATTTATACCTATCTTCAAATAATTGAACCTAGGTACAATTCATTTGAAGATAGGTATAATTCAATTATACCTACTAGGTATAATTCATTTAAAGATAGGAATAATTGAATTATACCTAGGTTCAATTCAAATGAATTGTACCTAGGTATAATTAAATTATACCAGAAGTCCATTAATTAATGGAGTTCTGATTATACCTATCTTTAAATGAATTGATCATTAATGCTTTGAAGTTTCAACGTAGTAAAATTCTATTTACACCTATCTTAAAATCAATTATTTGTTCCTAGGTATAAATATTTAAACCTAGGTATAACATTGATTCTTTGTTAACAACGCCAAATTCGTATTTTTCTGTCCTCTCTCATTATTTCATTGTATGGTAAATAAATGCTGTGTTTTTATATGTTTATTTTAAAGATAAAATAATTTGAGAATATAATAAAATTGATATATAACAATAATTACACATATCAAACGTTTTGCTGTCTTCAGAGTATTGATATCCCTATATATCTATGTTGATTGTTTGTGTCGCTCACAGAGGGTAATGAACCTAGGTATAATTCAATTACACCTATCTTTAAAAAAAATGGACCTAGGTGTAATTAATTGAACCTAGGTACAATTATTTGAAGATAGGTATAAATAATTGAATATATGTTAAAACGGCGTTCCATATGTCAGCGGTGGCCACATGTAGACTCTAAACTCTATTAACTTCATCATCCGTGACAGGTTACACAGTAACACATTATCACGTACAATAGTTTTCTAACAAAAAATATAAAAAATAAGTCTGATAACGTGACAGTTACAAAGGTAACCATAGTAACATTCAATCACATACAACAGCTTTCTTTTGTAATATAAATCGGATTTTGAGACCAGTTACAAATGTTATATACTTCACGTACAACAACTGTTTTCATAAGTCTTATATTGTCACGGACCGGTATCGGCGGCATTGGGTTACAAATGCATTTTTCACACATAATATAATATCATTGGACCACAGGGGCTTGGTGTCAGAATTTTTGTGTTTTTGTTTTAAACTCGGATTATTTATTCAGTGTGTTTTATTACATGCGAGGTTGATACAAGTTCATACATATCGATAACTTTGCCTGAAATCCACTTTTAACAAATCAGTAAAAAAAAAATTCCGAAAAATAACATTAAAAACACAAACTGATCTCCGAGAGCTCCTCTACGTTCGCGAGTTGCATCCCTTGTCAGGGTTCTCCCGTTCTGTGAATTTATAATGCAGCAATGGTATGTTCCAAGTTGGATTTACAAAGACAACAAGAAGAACGTTGCATTTCTCTGGAAATTGTCCGATTTTGAGTTTGGTGGAAAAATTCAGGCAGTTATGAGTTTCAACCAAGACAAGGGTAAGGTCCTGCAAGACAACAATTTGTGAAAGCTTACGTCATCTATAGTCAAATAGTGAAATACCGTAATAATGATACAACCAAATCCCCAAGAACATGAGTTGTAATAATCACACCAACAAAGTCTGGAGCTCTGTTGGTAAGTCAATTTATATCAATCTGAATGGGATCTTATATATTATATAAGAAAGTTTACTACTAGTCGATATTGAACAAAACTCCCGTGATCCTACATCACACGACACTACATACCCGTGGACATCAGTAGATATCCAGAGATACAGGCGTCAATGTGTGTAATAGTTCTTTCTTTTCACATGTAATCAGAAACAAACAAACGAGGCACTTGGTAGCCATCGACAGTTTTCAAGGAAATTTCAAGATGCGAACCTCTTGTCAGATAATGTCGTACAGTGTTTTAATCCTGATTTTAGTATCCGTAAAACCCTCGTCTCTAATTTAAGTGAAAAAATACTTTTAAGTGGTCCCTAAACTTAGCTAAAAGAAGAAGAAAAGTGCTGAACGTATACTAAATTAAAGATACTGGAAAAATAATGGTGTATCTACATCAAGTGTGTTTAAAGCGGCAATGACAGTGGAAGGCCATGTGCCTTAACGCTCACCTATGGATATACCCAAAATCGTTTACAAAGTACAATAAAACATAGCTGTAATTATAGAACCGTTCCAAGTTTTTGCCGGTTTGGAACTGCCACAATACTTAATCAGAAATATTTAATCAGAGTGCATTTATGATAGCTAAATGTCTGTAGTAAGTTAAGTGCAATGGATAATTTCTAGCTAATTAACCATTTCAGTATACTTATTCAGCTATGATCTTGACTTTTGAACATATGACTTCGAACCATATATCAAAACGATCGTCATATCAATACATAAAATATTCTTATATACATGCCTATACTAAAAGTTTTTAGTTTTCAAGATAACTAACAATTTCAGTCTTTTTATGCGCCTATAACCTTGACATTTGAACGTATTAACATCAAGTTACAAAACTTGGTATTTTGTTAAATCATCATGCTGATTACTTTAACAATGTTTTGGTTATATATATCTTTTATTTTATAGAAAATAGCCTAAAACTGCACAAATCACAAACTAGGTCATGAACTTAATCTTTGACTTTGACCTCATTTTGAAGATAACTTCAAGAAAAAATTTTAAAATCAAAATTGAAAATCCCATGTTATTATCTATTATTATTAAAGTTATCCAATGAATCCATTTTACGAAATTTTAAAAATTAAACGCACAAACACGTAACCCATTTTCGACCTAATTCCATGAAATGAACAAACTACAGGCTTAAAACCGTAAAAAGCCAAATATCACATCGGATTTTTTCTTCCATCAACGGTTGTTTCGGAGAGGTTTTTAAACTGCTTTCTGTTGGACTTAAAGCGTGTTCACATGCACGTTTTCTTTACATTTTAAATACGTAAATTGCATGTTCTAGCTGGATGACTGGTATAACTTAAGGCTTGTTGGTGGGGATTGCCTGCCCAATCACTCACAGGCTATTTTCTATAAAATAAAAGATATATATAACCAAAACATTGTTAAAGTAATCAGCATGATACAATTTAACAAAATACCAAGTTTTGTAACTTGATGTTCATACGTTAAAATAAATAAAACACTTTGAACCTGTGTTAGAAATAAAAAACAAGCACCTGGGTAGTCACTATAGTCTGCTCTTTAGCTGGAAGCGTGTTGCCCAAAAAAAAAAAAAAAAAAAAAAAAAAAAAAAAAAAAAAAAAAAAAAAAAAAAAAAAAAAACGTATTCTGCAGTAATGCGTTATCTTCATGTAAATATTGTGTATATTTATAATATTATTTGTAAAATTATGTGTTGTTTTGTATGTATTAGTTTACATTTTTGGTGCTATTTTGTGCTATTTATTGTAATCTCATTAATTGAGATAATAAAGATATGTTGATGATGTAGACAGTGGGATCTATATTATATTCAAAATATATTCAAAACTGTGCATAATGCATATTTTTAAATTATGCCAATCATGAAAAGTGTAATACTTAGTTCCATATAAAACCTTTACTTGAAACTTCTGCTAGTTTAATCTACCAAAGATATTATTTTTAGAACATTGATCACGTGATTATTTATCGAAACGAGGCAACGTCAACAAACACAGCAAAGAGTATGTGTTCAAGAGTAATGCGACCACTTTATCCTGCGTATCCAAGTTAAACTCTGTTTTATTCACATCCGTTTCTCCATCTAAGCCTGGCCGATGCGAATCCTTAAAGTCAGTTTGTCCCAATTGGCCATTGTTCTTTTCTTTGCAGAATCTGTTGTCGTTATCGCACGAACACGTTTTCTTTCTGTCGACGCCATTGTTTACATACGTGTAGAACCTCTGCGCATGCTCCAAGCTGAAAAATAAATTTTATCTAGTTGCCCCAAGCTTTTAGGCTTTCCATTTATTGTGGGCTAATGAGAGTGAACTAAAGAAAATGAATCGCACAGATCGTAATAACAACCAATTTATATTGATAATAATTATTTTTTTCAATTATGGGTAAACTTAATGCAGCTCTAAACGTAGGCAACCAGACGACAATAACCTTAAACGGATAACAGTACATATAGCGATTCTGATGTACTAAAACTTGAAAACATACCAAAAAGAGTGTGTGTGTGTGTGTGTGTGTGTGTGTGTCCCTTTTGCACTGGTGCATATAGAAACCCGTTATAAGGGAAACTCGAATTATTGAGTGACTGCTTAAAATAATATATACCACACTGAATTACTTTGATGATTAATGAACACAAATGTAATGATACATGACCTTCTTTCTTGACAAAAACAACATTATCAGCTATAACATTCCATCTGTTGCTTGATGTAAATGGATTTAATATCAAAGAATAAGTAAATGTTATTGTTTGCTGTTAAACATAAACTATGTACTGAGTCATTGCGAGTTTTACCAATAAAAAGCTAAATAAAATAAGAACAGTCTTTAAAAAAATAAACGCATAAAAATACACTTATTATAAAACGTCCGAATGTTGACATGTAGTGGGTGAAATTTAAAAATGAAGTGTGTGGTTTTATTAAAATGATAACTTCAGTGCGTAACCACGACAATGGCCTTTTTGAAGGACATTTCAAGAAAACATAAAAAATGCAATTCTTATGACTTTACCTTTTTGGTTTAACCATTTAAAATTTTCTTAGAAAACTAGAAAATGAACCTTGAACAAATTTGAAAGATATTTCGAGAAAACATCAAAATTAAACATCCAAATATCACTATCTTTACAAGAATTCAACAGATTTCAATCGTGTCTTAGTGTATGACCGCTATAGCACCTTGAGGAATAAATCTCAGTTCAACAGGACTACATATTATACTTCTGAACAAAATTCTAGAAAAGAAACTTGAAAGTACGGGAATTTACATGTACAAAAATGGCGACGTTTACACCGGTTGTGATGTAAAGGGTTACACATTATGTCGGAAGCGCGCAAAAGAATCCACAATTTGCCTTGTTTTTCAAAATGTAAAACCCCAAAACGTTTTAAGGTAAGCAGAAATATGCCATAGTAATCGCGGAAGCGCATAGCGATTTTAGTTACGACTAGAATCGAGTAAGCAAAAGAAAATTCCAAACATAATTCAAGTTAATAATTCATCGTCACAACGACTCTTTTATTAAGTTTATTTCAGTTATATGCGGAATTTCATGAACATCACCAAAAATCATCATATCTTTACTGAATATACCGATGGTAAACCTTTACAGCAGCTCTGGTAGGTAGTGAAAGAGAAATTGTACCTTTCTGGAGCTTTGCTTTAAAACATTAAAAAAACTCAAATTACAAATGTATTTAGAAATGATTGTGTTCAGCCATTCAACAACGTACATATATAACTCAACGGTTAGGGTTCTTACAAAAGTTTAAGAACCAATAATCACTAAAATATTATCACTGGGAATTACTTTGGTATTATGTCTGATACTTTCTTATTATGGAGAATATATAAGAATAAATTTAACGAGTTATCCTGTATCACTGAATTAATGCTAAAAAGGTCCCAAACTATGACACCAAAAACGATATGAGACTATTTAAACCTCAAACTGCACATCTACTCTCGATTTTTAGCAATTCGGTTAAGCATCATTAACTTGGAAACAACATTGTGCTAGAAAACGCACGAAACATTTATGCGAAAAAATGAAGCAGTAAATTCTACATGATTCTTATATCTTTGAAACAATATACAAAAGACGCAATATAATAATGATAAAACAAGAACTTTTTACAAAAGAAAATTATGTTTGTTTGAATAAGAAAAATATCATTAAGCAAAAGTTTCAACTGTCCTAATTTTTGAAATTCACTTAAAACTAAGGTTTGTTATTTCATGCAAAGCATTCCTTAGATGGATATGGATTCATATGATTTTGGAACTTACTGGATATATTTGACTTACCATAGTTCTTTGTTCCTTTCATTGTCAAAATTCCCTTCCAGAGCACCCGACCTAACTTCCTTGATGGAAGTTCACATGTTTAATATATAACAAATACCAGTTAAATTTTGATGTGCCAGATGTGCACATTTCGGAAATTCATTCCTCATCAGTGACACTAAGACCGAAAAGTTTGATCGATAAAAAACATAGGCCAAAATTATAACCAATTTTGCCAGCTTTCAAAGTTTTTACTTTGTTTTTTTGGATTGTGGTTTGGACAAGTATGTTTGTTTTATTAATTAATTTTCAACTGATTGGCTTTCGTTTTTATCTATAAAACTTTTCGGCCCCTAGCGTCAATGATGAGGATTTTTTTGCGAAAAGTGCACGTATGGCACTTCAAAATTTAACAGGTATTTGTGTTATATATATTTGTTGTATACCTCGTATTTGCTAAAGTTTGTATTGGAACAAACCTTTTCTCATATGATCATACTGAAATTGTCCAAAATCAAAACCCAAAATGCACAGAAAAACCTTTAAGGTTTACACTTTTTTAACTTCTTTCATTCTGATTTAGTTAGATTTTCGGTAGAAGTTGATAAAACTATAAAACTCTGGACCCTGCCATTGAATTTGCAAATTTACACCTTAAGTATCCAAATGAAAGCATCCCTTACATTTATAACGCCAGCGTAGTTTTAAACATATTAACAAAACGATACATCAATGATTAATTATAACTTTGTGCTTTATTAAAGATAATTTATCCAGTTGGTTTATGAAACCGTCTAATTACATTTACATTAATGCTTTAATATATTATAAGAAAGCTGTTGTATACGACTTATCCAATCGCAACTATTCTTCTAGATTGGACGAATTTAAATGTTTCTTAAATGCGACATGACAAAAAAATTAAAAAACTATATATAAAAGTAATTAAATTCCAACTAATTGATGCAAATCTAACAAGTTCTGATCAGATTATTTATAACTATCAACAATGTTCCACCATCTTCTATACAATTCCTCTTTTTTCACGTTCCAGTATTTATGTAAGACTGGCCATCCGCTCTTGCCAGTTGTTAACACATACGTATTTCTTGGATCCATACAATATGAATACAATCCCATGACTAGAGATTGTGTCAGCCGTGCTGCTACACACGTATGAAGAACATCTTTGTCTACAGAGTTCAATTCAGCGCGTGAAAAATAACCAGCTAACACGTGACCTCCCACGTCCAAAACATCAATCAGCTTACATTCTATTGACATGTAGCATATACATATAGCTAAATCAAAGACAATATAGGAATTCGATACATGCGCAAAATCTAACATTCCAGACACATCAGAGACCCTTTCCTCCTTAGGTACAGTTTGGCCTTCTACTTCATGAACAAGCAGATTTTGTTCGCTGATGTCACCGTGGATAATGCCTTAAAATAGAAAATAAATAAAAATTAAAGGCCTATAAATTAAAATGCTGGTACATATCATAATTCATCTACGAAATATGTGAATGCAACAGACAGGAACTTTTATCGTGTCTACATGATGACTACAGACATTCCAAATGTGTTGAAGATGTATTTTTGTCACACAAGGACATGAGCGGAATTCAAACCTAGCCGGGAAAAAAACGATGTAGACTCCTCGGCCACCGAGTCCCTATTCTTCAATGAAAAAGAAGTTCAGGTATACCTGGGTTCGAATTAGCTAGAGAGGTTTTGATCATAGGGCATTTGATCCTGAATGTTGTATACCAAAAAGACGGTATAAATAATGAACTTGTGTGATTTATTAAGCTAACAAAACTCAAACAATCGACATTGAACGATACCAACTAACAAAACTTTAAACAAGACGATTTATATAATCTTACCTAGCTCTGAACAACGGTCTTGAATAATTCATTCAAACTAACAGAGCTTTAGATATAATCAATAACAATCAAAACCTACCTTTTTGTAATTTATCAAACTGCGGCATTACTTTATTTGAAAAGGATTCAATGATTTCTGTGACAACTCTGTAATCATCTTTGTTCTTAACTACAAACGTAAACTGGGAAAGCTTTGGAATTTGAGATAAACTCCAAATACTTGTAAATGTATCGTAAATTGGATGATAGAAACCCTGAAAAATATTTATAAAACCCAAACAAAAAAAACGAATGTTATTAGGTAGTTGCAATATGCAGATGCATTTAGTTAAAATGTAGTCATACAATTTCCGAAACTTTCCGTCATATGGTACTAGGTTTTAGTCATGAAATAACCGTGGGTAAATATATAACAAATATAAATGAGATCTTTATGTAAATGTTCAAGTCGATATGATCAAATTTAGATCTAGGTTTTTGTCTGAACAAGATCATTTCCTACGATTATATAGTTTGTAATCCAAGCCTTTTGGTATGGTTAGGTAATCATTTGGGAAAAGTTTCCTCAAAGTAGATATAGGTTAAGGCTCTGACGCGACTTTTCGAAATGCAAACTGCGTTACTTTGGGATCTTAAAAATATGACTTTAATATGGTTCAATGTTACAGCATGCCTATAAATCATGATTTTTTATATGTTCAATGTTGCATGAAAATCCTCAATAAAACAGAAATGAGTAATGACCCGAAATCCAAATTTTCAAACATACTGCCTACCTAGGAAATATAATGGCTGATATGGGTTTGATAAAATAAAAGCCCTGTGTCTGAGCATCTTAAATATGTAAATAAGTTTAAAACTGCTGTATTTATCTTACATAAAGATAATAAATTAAAGAAAAATACAGTTGTTGTGGTACTTGTACAACTGTTCTTATAACAAAAGTAATCTTGGTGACATTTGTGTACAAACTTCGTAAAGTGACCATTTAGTCTATAAAATCACTTTAGAAAGTAAAACAATTTTTATCTAAATTGATGTTATCGATTATATTGTTCCAAAAAGCAATTTGCTTTATTTCGTTATTTCCATTTTATTCCTTTTTTCTGTTTATATTCACTTTTGAATTTTACACCAAATAAAGATTTGGCATTGGCAGTTATATACTTTGTATTGATTGTGATATTTCTGTTCCTACCTTCATGGCTTGATGCATTTGTCCCACAAATTTACCGATATTGTAGAATGTTTGAGGTACATATGGCACATCATACATGATCTTTCCTGGAATATACTTCAAAAGTCTTATTATGTAATCACCATATCTCTCTTCCGTACCATCTGCTATAACAATATGTACATCAAATAATGTATTTTTGATACAAATTTTAATATCACAAAACATTTTTTATAAGAATTCTGTGTGTAGAAATCTAAAAACAAATTGCTTTTAAATTTTAAACTGAAACTGTAATTCCAAAGCAAATAAAGTTTTATAGAATCGAAACACTAATGTATTGCTCTGAATACATGACGGGATCATCTTTCCCACACTTACACTTGCTTATGTTTTAAAATTTTTCTTCAATAAGTAAATGTCAACAATCTCTAAACACAATCTAAAAAATTTGGGATCTTTAAGCATTCAGATTAATTCACGAGAGACAACCGTAGTTAAGAAACTGCCATGTTGTATTTTTATGATTGTGAAAAAATAAGCTGAATTCTTGTTATTCATGCCAAATTTTTGTGAGGCATAAAAAAAGTTTGATTTGCATTCTTCAGATAACAACATTCATTTAATTCGAACACTTTCCATAATAATATTATTTTAACATTTTTATTCCTCGAAGTCATTGATAGAACATGTGTATTAAAAATCCTTTATAATTTCTATCAAGAAATTTAAATTCAAATAATTTCTGAATACTCGACAAAATACCGTATTTTAAGCATATGAAGTATATAATGGAAAAAATTATTGGGGTTATGCTGGTTAATGAAATAATGTTTTATCGATTTCAAAATTTATAAATAGCATATAAGTAATTGGATCAAAACTGAATATTAAGAATATTAATAATAAAACCACCTACATTACAGCATATCTATTTTAGTTAAAAGGTTCTAGAAGAAAACGCATACAAACCACTTGCGAATATTCTTTCCAGACTCATAGCATTTCCTTTGATATTTAGCACTGGTTCTTGTGTACAGATTCCATGGTCTCTAGATGCCTCTGTATTTCAATTTGTGCCTCTGTTAACAGATTTTTCATTTGATATTAAAAATTCTCTTCAAACACAATATTTGATATGTTTAAGTTATGCAACTAATCTCAGTTGCCCTAAAAACTATTGCTTTTTAAATCTTTTCAATTAATAAGTTTTCATTATGTAGAATTGACATAAATAAATGTGATAAAAATTTAAGAATTAAAGCGCATACTCTAAATTGATGTCGTACGTATTGTACGATAGAAAAACAATAAGAAATTGCTTGCAGTAACTAAATGATAAGATATTTTATCCGGTTATATTACGTACAAAATATAGATATGAAAGTAACTAAATATGATGACATATACCTTAAAATGTTCATCTTTTTGACATACAATTTAACATTAAATGATAAATCGATGTCAAGAAATGTGTAAAAGTTGCATTATATTATTGAATAGTTTGTGATGTTTATAGCAGTTAGCTAACTGAGCTAGATTTCGTTTTTCGTTTCTCTTTGTGAGGAATAGTTTACGCTCTTATTCTGTTTACATGTGTACTCAATACATGAGAATATTAAGTACCTTTCTTAAGGTTTCAAGTATGTTATGCCCTATTCAAGGTTATTTAGTATTGACCTCAAAAACTATCGAAGCATCGCATTGCATAAAACTTGTATTTTTATTATCTTTTTATTTATATTTTTGCACCTGATTTAGCTCAAAATTATAGTTTGTAAACAACAAAAATAACTCATCAGCTAGTATTTTGTTCTGCCAGAAAATGTACCTTGTATTGTAGCAAAATTTTTAGTCGTGTTAATGTTTTTCAAAATTACTTAAAACTAAGATTTGCTCCCTTATTTGATTCTTTAAATTTTAAAACTTTGGATTTTTTTATTTTCAAATGTTTTGATTATCTTTTTTTTTAAATCTTTCAACTTTTCGGCTCCTAGTGTCACTGATGAGGAATTTCTGAATTGGCAGATTGTGGCCAAGAAATTCGGTTATCTAATAGAAAATTATAAACATGCCTATAAACACATCGGTTTCCTCTTCAAACAATTAACTCGGGACAACATCAGTAATGATCAACAAAAACATCTAGAACAGAATAATATTGAAGCAGTTAGAATTGTTTTAGGACCGACTCAATTTTGCAGTCTGGATTGGAAAACTTTAATTTATAAACATTAAACTTACCAACTAAAGTTGGGCATTCGGAATCCTTCGTATTTAGAATTTTTAGAACATAACCATGTTCCCACACTTCGTTAACGTGGGGATTATTGGTTTCCTTGTTAACCATTACATGGTAGTTTTTGTCAACATAGCTATTAAGTTCTTTCCATTGTTCTACAGTTAAGCCATACAATTGTCGTACGAGTTCTGGTACTGTTTCATCTGGGATTAAAGGTATTGTTATTTCGTCTGGTTCAAGCAATTTGACTGCGTTCTTTTCATCATTTGTAGGGTCGTTTACACACTGCTCATCCATCGCTATTAGAATTAGAAATTATTATTCGAAAGTTATTTTAAATGAAGTATAATCGTTTATTCAAGATACAAATAGACAAGACAAGGCTCTTCTTACCAACTAGATGGACAAAACACAATTAAATGTCAAGACCTTTAAGCAAATAAAAAATCGGGGTCATCTTTTTCACAATAACAATTAAAGAAGCTAAAATTGTCCCAAACTGTCAAAGAAATAGTTACCATTTAGCAAAATTTTCAGCCGTCTTAAATTTGAAATTTATTTAAAACTAAGTTTTGTTCCCTCATGCAAATCATTCCTTAGCTGGATTTGGATTTATATAATTTTGGAACTTTAGGTTCATTATTTCCAACTGTTTGGCTTATGTTTTTTATCTTTCAAAATTTTCGGTCTTAGTGTCATTGATGAGGAAAGAATTTCGAAATGTGCACATCTGGCACATCACAATTTAACTGGTGTTTGTGTTATATATTTTAATCAATGTAATATTATGATAATCTCTCTCTCTCTCTCTCTCTCTCTCTCTCTCTCTCTCTCTCTCTCTCAATTTTATTGTTCCATCAAAGATTCCAATTGCATTAAAATACACAAAAAACAATGCCAAACTAAATTTAATAATGTGTTTTATAAAATCTGTCGATGTATCTTATAGTATTAATGTGTTGTATGATGTGCATTCCCTTGACATACAAGATCTAATTTCTTTTTTTGTTAAAAATAAGTCAGATACCAAAAATATATAATCGATTTATTTTGAAAAAAAAACTTAATGAATATGATGTCAAAATCAGAAATACTTGAATCAACAATTACATAGGGGGTTGGTCAAAGGGAGATACAATAAAGAAAATTAACAGACAAAAAAATAAATGACATAAAATATTCTTTTTTGATTTACTTTACACTTTAAAAATAAAATTGTGATTAATAATACACTAGTCAATAAAAGATAGTTAATCAGTCTTGAAATATAATTATAACTTAACTTTAACTTTTATCCTATTATCATCTTTTTAATGCGTTTCTATGAAAATGACTTACAAAGTTTGTAAGTATTTGCCATTGTTGTTCAACTGAGGACACGAGACGTTAATTAAAAGGCTTTCTATATTGCATCGGCTTATCGAAAAAAGACCTATAATTTAGTATTAATGTTCCATTTGTCTCATTATTTGAATTGTATTGTAGCACTCTTTTCAATTAGTTACTAACATATCAAAGTATTAAAATAACTGTAATTCCCTGCCATTGGTGTTTTTCATTAGACAGGTTTCAACTGCAGTGCGTCATCATCTTAAGGAAAAGAAAGATAAAATTTAGCATATGAAAAGTAGGTAATGGTAAGTTAACCTGACAATAAAGTATTTCATAAATATAAGTAATATTTTTCATTATACAGTTTTTCTACTCGAAACATGTCAGTGGTTAGTGGTAATTTAGCAAGGACATATCCCTTTTAGTTTAATCCCGCTTATTTTATTTAGTTGCATCCAATACATTTAAAATCTACCTGGATTAATTTGCGTATTAATCATTATGCAATTCATCTATATAAGAAGAGTAGTTTAATACGTCGCTTCAGGCATTAAATCCAACCCTTTTTGGATTTAGAACTTTGCTTGCTTTGCATCTTGCTTTATAATTAGTTCATTGTCATAATCATTTATTCTCTTTCATGTACAAATTGATATGATATTCTCTTTTTCTATTAAAATTTATAACATTCTCGCAATGTTAATGCTAATATTATAGTTTGCATTGTAATTTGTAATGTTTTTGACACTTTTCGCACTTGAGAATAATGAATTTTTTTGTCTATAGATTATGCTATAAACTTACAGCTTGCAGTTGAAAGCCTTTTTATTTAGAAATTTTTTTAGTTTATAAAGCATAAAACGATTTGTTCTTAAAAAGTAGTTTCATTTTCTGACTTTATGTATCCTAACTACACTAGTGACTAGATACATGATTTATCCTGTTTATATCAAGGTATATTTCACATTCGATGAAACAACTTGTCTTGTGTAAATGCGTCACGGCTGGTGGAAGACGATTACGAAAACAAGTGTATAAACTTTTACTAACGATACAATTCATGCATAAAACATTATGAAATATTTTTGATTTCCTTAATGTTATTGAATACATACTCAAAGACTTAGATACTTAAATGCTTTGTATTTAAAATAAATACCATAAACATAAACCGATAACTTACCTGTTATCAAAATTTTGGTTGCATTTATTTTAGTAAAATGGCGTTATTTGTGAACCTTGACACAGGAAGGAAGTAAAATTTATTTCAGTGATAAGGTTTACCCTATCAAAATCTTTGATCACAGAAACTTATATTACATGTTCACGACAATTTGCCTACTTCCTGAATTGTTCTACTCATAATTAATTTGAAAAAATCAGTATCTCAAAAAAGTAAAAAAAAAAAAATCAATTACAAAAATCACTTTGGATCATAAACAACTGATTAATTTCAACAAAATTAATATTTTGTTTTAAAAATGTCACGCTAGAAAATATAACTTTATTTAAATGACAGTTAAGTAGGCTGAATATCATCTTAATCAATTCAGAGGTACAGAGAAACGAATTTGCGAGATATCGTGTATTATAGCTAGAATTATCAAGTTATCGAAAACAACTCAAGCATTTTTAAATTATAAATTGTAAATTAAATCACAAATATGACAATAAAACATCAAAAGAACCATGGATTTTTATAATGTTTATAAAATTTTAAATATAATTGATTCACCACTTTAAAAAACTTTTCCAGACCAGCACGATTTATCTGTGTTTTTAAAAAGTGACAAATGTTGTTCCGTTCATAAAACTATAGCCTGGCAAAGAAACTAATGTTGGTTAAGCCCGACATGAATTACAAGAAACATAAGATGTATTGAGATGTGATATTGTATTCACAGTAAAGTTTTTTAAATAATACAAATAAAAACAAAACACGATTCAAACATGATTTTACTTTCATTTGACAAGCAATAGCATTTAACCATAATCAACGCATAAATACATGAGGCGTCTTCAACGCCAATGTAAAAAGATTAATTAATACATTAATTCTTTATTTATTTTTTGTGAATACCTTAAATGCTTTGAACTATATTGAAAAGTTAATCAGTTCTAATAAACTACAATAGCGTTAAAAAGTAAAAATATTGAAAAGCGTAATTAAATGAAGCATTTATACTTAGTTAAAATCAGTTACAATCGAAACAAGTACATATATGGTCTTTGTGTCAGTTAAATTTAAATGTCTTCTTCAGCATAAAGGTAGAATGATCATTGTAGGATATGAAGTTAATTATGACAGCAATAATAATAATAATAATAATAATATAGATATAATAATTAAAATAATAATAATACGTATAATAGGACGAGTAATAACAAGGAAAAAATAATATGATTGATATAATACAACTAATGATAGTATTAATGCCAATAGAGTTAATATATACCATAATTATGACACGTACATTGATATTCTGGTATATTAACAAATAAGTCAAATTGTATATCCTTTTGTTTTCCATTATGTTTCGATTTTAACTGTTTTGTATGAACAAATAGTTCTATTCAATAGCCTTTTTATTCTTTACACTTTACTTTGTAAAATGGCTTGTTATAACGATATTAATTAATTTTAAATCTTTGATGTCGATTAAACTCTGTTCATTGAATTTAGATATGTTTTATTGTTTCTTCTTTAATAAAGCAATGGATCATACTAACAGTGTCAAAACCTTATACATTACTCTATTACTCTTAACCATAAATTAATGTATTTTACAATATACTCATATATATATATATATATATATATATATATATATATATATATATATATATATATATATATATATATATATATATATATATATATATATATATATATCTTCAAATAGAGATAATGTCCATAGCCTATTTTTAAAACAATATCTCAAGAAAACACAAACATTAACATCTTGTCATTCTCATTTAAAGTTATTAATCTATAGCATATCAAAGCTAATTTTACCAGTGGGACTTTTGACATTTAAAACAATGCAACATTAAAAGTTAAAATCTGCAATTCCAAAATAGCTACAACAATAACAAAAGCAAAGACATAAAACAAAAAAATCGTAAGGCTTTAAACCATTTTAAGGGCATTTTAAAAATTCAATCAGACTGAAGAAAAAATTATTTCAGAAATAAAATTATAAACCTTATCATTGATGGCTTCAATTTAAAACTATTCTACAATTAACACGAACGAAATTTTATAAAAAGAATAACCAGTGTTTAAATTGTTTTACATGTGTCAACATAATGTCTAAGCTTAAAGCTTCCAAAGGCACAACTTGTTTGTGAATTACTTCGTTAGTTGAGCAGAAAGTTATTGTGGCTATTGATATCAATAAATGTTAGGTATGATCTTAAAAATATTCATATTTTTGGTTTGATATTTAACTAGTTTTGTTATTCTAAACATTTTTTACTTTAACGCGTATTTCCTTTATTTTGTTTCTTTTTTGGTATGACTTGTATTGGAGTTCTTTTTTGTGTTGTGTCACTAATACAACACAAACATCCAAACAAACAATATAAAAACTTTGAAAACTAGCCATGTCAGTGACAAACGTGAACTTCCGTTTAAGAAAAGAATGGCTAACACCTCCTGCTAAGCTAGCAAACCCGAAAATATAAGAATAAAAGAAACATGGAACTATGGTACGGCAAGTATATCCAATAAAAGTTTCAGATACAGCATATAGATTTTGTCGATAAAAGATCCTCGACATTACAGAATTCGTATTAGATTTTGTCATTACTTATTGGTCAAGAAGAATTTTCAGATTTTGAGTTCACTGTGACCCAGTTCTTATTTGGATACAATGGCGATCTAACAAATCCGAATTGCAGTAACGGTCAGTATATGCTTCTGACAAAGTTTCAAGGTAAGGACGATAACGGATAATGCCCTTCTTCCAAAGAGTTTTTTAAAAAGAAAGGTGTATTGTCGTGTATACACACACACACACACACACACACACACACACACACACACGCTTTGTTATAAACTCAAATGGTCTTGCAAGAAAAGTTTTGCATAATTATTGAACTATTGTTCATCTTGGATATTCTATATTTACGTACATAAATGATGACAATGGTATGTTTTACTGAATATAGTAATGTTAAAGTTTCGCTGCTGCCATTTAAAAACATTTGACTTGGCCTACTTAACTAAAAACAATCCTATTTTGAAATAAAAGTGGCATTCAGTTAGACGTAGATAAATCTAAATGATAAAGGCTACTACGAAAGTAGTAATTCTTCTTACATATACACCACTGAATACCACTTTACCTTCTGCATACGGTACCAGACCGGTATTTACATTGTAACAATTATCTTAACGCAGAAATCTTGTATCACCATGTTTTTAAACAATGGCAAAGAAGGCCGCTCTTGTAATTTTGAAACCTCGAATCACCATTGACTGATGGTGGATAACCATCCTACAAAGTTACTAAGGTACGAGATTAAGCATAAAGTTCTGGTAGAAGTATGTAACTATGTTTGAGACGACAGTTGGTATAATACACTTAGAAATAAACATTTGTACTATTTTTAATATTGTACTTACGTAACATTATATATCATAAAACGATTTAAATATAGAGCAAAAATTTGTTTTAAATTTATTTATTTATGTTCCCTCATGAAAAGCATTTAAAATTTATATTCATTATTTTTCAACTGTTTGGCCTATGTTTTTATCTTTCTAACTTTTCGGCCCCTAGAGTCACTGATGAGGAATGATTTTCCGAAATGTGCACATATGGCACATCAAAACTTAGCAGGTATTTGTTATATATTTTCTAAAATGATTCTGTGTAAAATGTCACTATTTCCTAATTCTTTATTAGACTCAGAAGGGCACTACGTCCATTTTATAATGAGTTACTATACATATTTTATGATATTAAAGTTTTTTATGTACAAACAATTTCCAAAATTTTAAATGTGTTAGATTATTAATGTTATTATCTCTTTTTAATCTTCGTACACAAAAGACCCCCATTTTGATCATGAATTTTGTATAATAGTAATGATTTATTAAGAGCATGAACATGTTTAAAAATTTGTTTGGTGTTTTAAAAAGTTCTATTTATTTGCTTATAATGAATCTCATAATAAATATAAATCATAAATCGAATTAGTTTATTCTTTTATTATTTTTATATAATTACGATACCAACTAATACTGTTATATGTTGTAAGCAACTCTTGAAACTACTGAATATGATTTATTCATCAATTTTTCTCTTCTAGTTTCATTAAATAGTTACATGTTGTTTAAACGTGTCTTGCATGCAATGAGATTAACATATCTGAAAAGATTACTGATATATAAAAGTAATAACAATATATAATTAAAGCAAAGATATAATCATTTATAACCATCAACAATATTCCACCATCTTTTATACAATTCCTCTTTTTTCACGTTCCAATATTTATGCAATACTGGCCAACCACTCTTGCCAGTTGTTAACACATACGTATTACTTGGGTCCATAATCTTTGAATACAATCCCATGACTAAAGATTGTGTCAGCCGTGCTGCTACACACGTATGAAGGACATCTTTGTCTGCAGAGTTTAATTCAGCGCATGAAAAATAACCAGCTAACACGTGACCTCCTACATCCAAAACATCAATCAGTTTACATTCTATTGACATGTAGCATATACATATAGCTAAATCAAAGACAATATAGGAATTCGATACATCCGAAAAATCTAAGATTCCAGATACATCAGATACCCTTTCCTCCTTTGGTATGGTTTGGCCCTCAACTTCATAAACAAGAAGGTTTTGTTCGGTGATGTCACCGTGGATAATACCTTATAAATAAAAAAATAAATCAAAATAAAGGACATATAAATCAAAATGATGATATACATTTTTAATGATGTAACGATGTACACAATGTAATTAATCAAGAGTTCATTTAATAAAAAAAATACTTTTTTATTTCAATATCAAGACTAATATTAATAAATTTATTTATTCGCATTTCTTCGCTGCAGAATGGTGCCGATCATTTCATTGATAATAGAGGACACAAGAGATCAGGAAAAATAACTCATAATACTTTCAAATATTTTCACACAACAATATGAGCGAAATTCAAACTTTGACTGTAGTAGATGTTACAGACTGCCAAGGCAATGTTCTTTAATGATAAAGGTTGTTCAGCATATCTGTTTTCCAGTCAATTGTTTTAGTCGATTACCTAAGGCCTAACTAAATTGAAATTGAAATGGTCATGATAAATGTTTTGATTCTACAAAGTTCTAAGTTACACTTATATTTGAAAGTCATTTTGATTAAATATAAGACAAACTATTCATCTTCTACTTGGTTTAGCGAGTGAACGCAGAGAAACGAGTTCAGAACATTTAACTAATTATAAATACTAAAGCTTACAATATAGGGCCATGTAAGTTTATAGCAGCTACAATGATCCTGAATGTTTTTACCACTTAAAAAGGTTTAAATGATAAGTTATGTGTGATTTATTGCAGGTAAAAAAGTTCGAACAATCGACATGGAACGATTAATACCAACTAACAAAGCTTTGAACATTGGTCTTGAATAATCTATACCAACTAACGGAGCTTTAAATATTATCAATAACAATCAAAACCTACCTTTTTGTAGTTTATCAAACTGTGCCATTACTTTATTTGAAAAGGATTCAATGATTTCTGTGACAACTCTGTAGTCATCCTTGTTTTTAACTACAAACGTAAACTGGGAAAGCTTTGGAATTTGAGATAAACTCCAAATAGTTGTAAATGTGTCGTAGAATGGATGATTACAACCCTGAAAAAAAATCCAAGTTTAAAAAAACGAATGTTATTAGGTAGTTGCAATATGCAGAGAAGGATTTAGTTGAAATGTATAGGCATATACATGTAATATCTGAAACTCCCAAATATAACATTAGGTTTGAGTCATGAAATAACCATGGGCTGACATATTTTTAAAGTTAGCTCTAGGTTTTGGTCTGAACAAGATTATCCAACATACATAGTTTGTAATTATAGCCTTGTGGTCTATGTAGTCATTTGTGTAAAGTTCCTTCAAACAGGTAGGTACCATATAAATGAGGTTCTGAAGCGTTTTTAAAAATAATGCAGGCTACGTTACTCTGAGATTTAAAAGAATTATCTGTGGTTTAAGGTAGCAACATGTCTATGGATCATTGTTATTATTTGTTTAATTCTCAATAAAACAGAGTTATGGTCCGTTATTAAAATTTTCAACCGTACATTATGTATAGGAAATATAATTGGAAGATAAAAAACATAACACAAGATTACATGAATCTAAATGATGTTTATGAATGCTTTGCATGAGGGAATAAACCTTAGTTTCAAATAAATTTAGAAGATTAACACGGCTGAAAATTTTGCTTAATGGTATATTTTCTTGCAACAAAGTACTGACTACTGGGTTATGAATACCCTCGGGGATATGATAAAAACAACATCATTAACCCTCTATAAAAGTATCTCATATATGTGAATGAGTTTAAAACTGAAAAATGATCATAAAATAGAAACAGAGTTTATATGCGACATGTACAAATGTTCTTCTAATACAAGTGTAACAGTGATTTTGGTGACATAGCTATATGAAATGGGCATTTACTCTAGAAAATCACTTAATTAAGTAAAACAGTTTTTATCTAAATTGATGTTATAGATTTGTATCGTTTTAAAAACATTTTTTCTTTTTTTTCGTTTTCTGCATTAATTCCTAGTTTTAATCTTTGCTGTTTTTTTTTGTTTTGTTGCTACCACTACGGTAGCTAAGTAGAGTGTTCACGTCGTATGTGGGACGTCTGGGGTTGAGCCCCGGCCGGGTCTATCCTTTAGACGAGAACTTAAAATCCGATGCCCCGTGTCACGGCAGGGGTGTCACATTGCCATAAGCGTATACAAAAGTCAAAATTCCTTCCACTTAAGCTATAGCTAATGACGTCTCGATATAAGTGAAATATTCTTTAGTGGTCGTAAAACACAATTAAATGAAATTTAATCAACTTTTCTGTTTTTTGTTATATTGACTTTTTACTTTTAGACCAAATAAAAAGCTAAGAATTTTTGAAAATAAATTGGATATTTAAAACGTATCAAATAAATGGATCTTAGCTATTCTGGTAATGAATCAGCGATAAATTTGTCTATTTATCACTATCTAATCCAATCTTCTGACAAAATTTGAATAAACAACATAGTGATATTAATCCTTGTCATATAAGTGGATTTTCTTGAAATTTTTTACATTAACAGTTATATATATGACTCTGTTGGTGATTTTTGCATTTGTTATTTAAGAATTGAATTTCACTTTTTACGTTGTTATCGGGGTGTAACAACGTGAAAATTATTACAAATTGTGTAAAACTGCGTACTTATATTTACAAACCCGAAACTAAACAGTTCTTTAAGCCGACCTACATTTCTGAACTGATGATTTTCAGAAATTCGATGTTACAACGTCGCGGCGTAATAATATAATAATGATGACACCTTTGAAAGACGATAAAATGTCCAGTAAAAACTGAAAAATATTTTAAATTGATATCTTTTTATTCATTTTCTTGTTAATTTCAGTCAACATATAAATAATATTACAGTTAAATCCTTTGAGAAAAAGGTACTATATTATGTCTCGTGACAACACATTTACCAACAACAACGTACATTGACGTTCACGTTTTCCATAACAAAAGAAAACTGAATAAACAGTGTTTAAAAAACCGTGGAACCAATTAATGAAATGGAATTTATGTTTTCCTGGTTGAAACCGATTTTTTAATTTATTATTATTTTTTTTATTTATTTATTTATTTTTTTATTTTATTTATTATTTTTTATTTATTTATTTATTTTTTTGCCAACTATGGGCTGGGAGTGACCCGAAGGGATTTCGTTTAATGATGACACCGGTTGTAGCTGTATGGCTCATCAGAGACATGTGGAGACAAAACAAGCGGTAGGGGTGCATAAGACTGAAAATACCCAAGAGGGTATCAGTGATATGTTTCTTCTGTGAACAGAACAGTCCCTACTATAGCTGTAAACTGTGGCCTCGTTTCTGTGGCCTGACATAAGCATGATGTAGCGTAACTGAAATTCGGCTTCACTCAGCATAGATATGGCTGTGGCTGTTGGGCGATGTGCGGTGTATACCTGAATACAATTACAATTTCTGGATATTTTTTGCATGAATTCGGAAAACACGCGTTAGGTGTGTAACAAAATTTTGACTTTGGATATTTAAGGGGTGTACAAAAGGTATTCTCCGCGCTTGGATTACAAAGAGATAAAAATATTGCATAAATAAATACTTAATAGTCTAAGAATATTTTGAAGAAAAAATGTTTAGAATATGTCAAGTTGAACAATTTTTTGCAAAATTTTAATCTAAAAAATTTAAGTAAATATATAAAACATAATTGCTCATCAGTAACACTAAGACCGAAAATTAATGTTTCTAGGTTGAATATTTGCCGATCTCGAAGACATTTCTATTTATTTACAATTAAAAATAACTTCTATTAATAGAACTCAAAGATGGGTAATCCCCGAAACTGGTCGAAAGTAGTTCCGGTAGAAACGTTGTTATCGGAAAATAACAACGTCATTCGACAGTAATACGACCAATCAAATTGCTCTTAATCGTGTAACAACGTGAAGTTTGTAACTATTTACTGTTAAATACATTGTCTTGAATGTCAAAAATGTATTTTTGTTCCTACCTTCATGGCTTGATGCATTTGTCCCACAAATTTACCGATACATGTTGTATTATAGAATGTTTTAGGTACATAGGGCACATCATACATGATCTTTCCTGGAATATACTTCAAAAGTCTTATAATGTAATTACCATATCTCTCTGCCGTACCACCTGCTATAACAGTATATACATCAAATAAGTATTTTGATACAAATATTGATATCACAAAAAAATTAAAATAAGAATTCTGTGTGTAGTTGTCAGGACACAAATTGTGTTTAAATCTTAAATTGATTCCACACGTTTTTAGAAACACTAATATTTAACTCTGAATACATGACGGGATCATCTTTTCCCCACTTACAATTGCTTATGATTTAAAATAGTTTCTTCATTAATGTAAATGTTAACAATCTCTAAAACAATATTAAATATTTAAAAATATCTTCTTGTGATAAGATTGCTTTATAGAGAGAAATCTTAGTAAAGAAACTTTTATGTTTTATTTTTATCAAGCATTAAAAGCATAAGTTGTTTTTTCGTTATTTTCGCAACATTTCTTTAAGGCATTGAAAAATTTGAATTTGACACCATTCAATTAAAACATAAAAAGTCGAATATTCATTTTATTCGAACATTTTTCTTAATTTTTTTATTTTAATTGTATATTTTTTTTATTTTTATTCCTTGGAGTCAGTGCTAGAACATGTACATTTAGAAACATTAATTCTTACACGAAATCTTTCTTTTATTAATTTACTGAATATTTGACAAAATACGGTATTTGAAGCACATGAAACAATAAAACGAAAAAAAATATTGGGGTAATTTTGGTGAATGAAAAAATGTTTGATTGAGTCTTTACCAATATCAATTTCAATATTGATAAATAACATATAAGTAATTAGATCAAAACTGATTGTTAATAATAAAACCACCTTTATCACGAAGCATATCTATTCTAGAACAAACACATACACACCATTTGCGTATATTCTTTCCAGACTCATAGCATTTCCTTTGATATTTAGCACTGGTTCTTGAGTACAGATACCATGGTCTCTAAGATGCTTCTGTATTTCAATTTGTGCCTCTGTTAAAAGATTTGCATTTGATATTAAAACTTCTCTTCAAACACAATATCTGATATGTTTAAGTCACATTGCCATTATATAATTATTATTATTATTGTTATTATGATTCCCAACCCAAAGCTATATATGTGTGTGTGTGTGTGTGTGTGTGTGTGTGTGTGTGTGTGTTTAATCAGCATCTCAAGGCAAATCAATTCGTATGACACATTTTCTCCTCGGTTACCACTAAGGGGTGGTGCTTGGTAGGGCTTTGTCATAACTTTTTAACTGTCGAGAACCCCACCCTAAACTATATATTTTCTGGTTCCTAATAATAAAATCAAAAGAATGATAGTATGATACTAATGAAAGACACCTAAGGTTATTTCCAACTGTGAGGTAGGGCTAGGTGATGCTAAGTAAATTTTAAACTATTGAGATCCCCACCCCTTTTATTTGTTTTCTGGTTCCTTATGAAAAGTTGAATAGAGTGATATTATCAAAGGGCACCTAAGGTCATTTCCCATTGTTGGTGGTGCTGGGTGGTGCTATGTACATGTATAGCTTTTAAATAGTCAAAATCCCTTCCACTTATCTGTATATTTTCTAGTTCATTATGGACTTTTGAAAAGAGTAATAAAAACCTCCAGGAAATCATTTTCAAGAGAGGGTGTAGAAGCCAGAATTCTAAACATCCACACTCAGTCAAGAAACACTATCTTATGGCATTATTGTTTTCATTTCTTAAGGCAAGTTTACAGGATTAAATTCGTATTCAAAGAATTGAAAACAAATTCAATAGCGTTATTACACGTTTTTATAAGTATAATTGCTTTAATTTCTTTGTCAATTATCCATTAATATGAAGGTTATGGCTATTTCACAGTCATGACACACGCCAATCAAATTTTTTTCACAGTTGGTTAAATAGATTTGCCAACAATAAAATAAAACAAACATACCAGTCCGTGTCAACATCACAATCCTAAAAACAAAGTAAAAACTTTGCAAACTGGCAAAATATGTTATACACGTGAACTTCCATCAAGGAAGTGAGGCCGGGTGCTCCGGAAGGGTAAGCACCTCCTGTCTAGTCAGCTACACCCATCACGTGCAAGTCAATTTTGAGAATGAAAGGAACAAAGAACTATGGTAAGTCAAATATATCCAGTATAAGTTGGGATACAGTGACTACATACTTATCAACAATATTGTGATGACGGCCATAAAACTTTTTAAGGGCCCTGATTAGCCTAGACTTGCAATATCCTTGTGTCAACAATTTAATTGTAAGTAATTTGCTTCGTTGCAGAAAGTTCCCTCTACAATGGAACAAGCTCTACCGTACCGTATTAACTGTGAAACATATACACCATACGCAGGAGAAGCAGGGATATTACTGCAAAGAAACGGAAAGTTGACAATAGAAAAATTGAAGTCATCACGTTTGTCGTATAGCTTCAGATGTAACCTTTCATGGGTGTCATAATTGAGGTGTAAGTCCAAATATGAAGCAGAACATGGAGAATCTGTCGTGTCTTTTATTTCAAGCTCACTTGGACAGATGACATTCACATATTCTCCAAATTTGTGATTATTTAGAGAAAGAACGTCATCTATATATCTGTATGTGTAGTTGAATGATTTAGCGACAGCCTTTTCTCCAGATTTGACAAGGTTCTGTAAAAATTCTGATTCATATGAATAAAGAAACAAATCAGCAAGCAAAGGTGCACAGTTTGTGCCCATTGGTATACTGATTGATTGTTGAAAAATTATATTGCCAAATACAACAAATATGTTGTCTGTCAAAAACTCTAACATTCTTTTGATGGTATCTTTAGCATATTTTTGTTTGCAGTCTGTATGGTGTTTTACAAAATAACCAGAATCCTTGTTGAGCATTAGATATTTATATCTTGGTTTACCGTTTTTGTAAAAGAATGAAAAGTGAATGATTTGTTTTAGACGTTCTTTCAATTTAGCATGAGGGATAGTGGTGTAAAGGGTAAAAAAATCAAAAGTTTTTATACTTTTTACCGAAGATAGAGCATTAGAAAATACTTCCCCAATCAAAATACACCAGCTAATTGTAATTGCCAAATTTATGAATAGGACCTATATCAGAATACAGGAGGCATGGTTTTGAACTATTGAACTAGTAAAATTTACATACATTTCGAATTAATACATATAAATTTATACATGCACATTTGGACTTCCGCGATAAATTAGTTGTTTTTTTTAACTAAAAACGTTTCTGCAACGGTAGGGTATGAGGGCATGAAAGTGAATATTAAAAAAATACGACTCTAATTATAATTGTACAGTTCGATGTAAAGTTTAAATTTACTTGTTTTCCGCCCTCTCTCTTAATCACCTTTTGATTACTAGTAACGGATACTATAGATCAGTCAATCAGCAGGTGTATATTTTAGACAATATATAGATTATGGATGGTGGGGAATCATACGTAATGGTATCCCGAGGGTATCCATAACTAAGTAGGCAGTACTTTGTGCTGTCAGAAAATGTACCATTTAACCAAGTTTTCAGCTGCCTTAAATTGTAAAGTTTTTTTAAAACTAAGGTTTGTTCCCTCATGCAAAGCATTCCTTAGCTGGATTTGGATTAATATAATTTTGGAACTTTAGATTCATTAATTTCCAACTGTTTGGCTTATGTTTTTTATTATCAAACTTTTTGGTTTTAGTGTCACTGATGAGGAATGAATTTCCGAAATGTGCACATCTGGCACATCAAAATTCAACTGGTATTTGTGTTATATATTTACAACCTATAGTTATTATTATTATTATTATTATTATTATTATTATTATTTATCAACTTACCAACTAAAACCGGGCATTTAGAATCCTTCGTATTTAGAATTTTTAGAACATAGCCATGTTCCCACACTTCGTTAACGTGAGGATTATTGGTTTCCTTGCCATCTATTACATGGTAATTTTTATCATCATAGCTATCAAGTTCTTTCCACGTTTCTACGTTTAAGCCATACAATTGTCGTACAAGTTTTGGAACCGTTTCATCCGGGATCAAAGGTTTTATTATGTCACCTGGCTCAAGCAATTTGACTACACTCTTCTCATCATTTGCAGTAAGTTTGTTTATATATTGCCCCTCCATCGCTTTTAAAATTTAAAAATATAATTATTATTCGATAGTTATTTTAATAAAGTATAAACGTTTATTTAGAATAAAAGTAGACAAGACTTTTATTACCAACTAGTATGACAAATCACAATCTAATGATTGTCAAGACTTTTCCCTTGTGTATGTCATAAAACGGGTTAAAACGTTTTGTCCTATAGCTTGCATTAACTTTAATCAGGTTTAACGTTTAGTGTACCATGCTCTTCTATCAATGTTTATCATCTGACAAGCTTTAAATTTAAGGTTTTTCTATATTGTATTGGCATTTTAAAAGAAAGAACTATAATTCATTGTTATTTTTCCCATTGTCTCATTAGTTGACAGTCTTCATATTTTAGTATTCACTGCAAATGGTGGTTACTCTCTGCCATTTGTGCTTATCGTGAAAAATGCCTAAAATGTAGTGTGTCATTCTCTTTGGCAAATAAAATGTGAAAAATAACATATGAAGAGCAGTGAATGGCAAGTAAAGCCGACTTTAAAGTATCATGTTTAATGAGAAGTCATTAATAAAAAAAAAGGTAGATTCACATTATACAGTTTTTCTAATTGAAATATCTGTGGCCACATGTAATTTAGCAATAAGAGATTTCTTTGTAGTTTCATCCCGCTAAAATTACATTACCAGACATCACGTAGTTGTTAGCATCTATCAAGTTTAAAATCTACCTGGATTATTCCGTGCGTTTTAATCATAATTCGATTCTTCTATAAAGCGTAATTCAATATGACAACATAAAACACAACCATATTTTGATTTTGAACCTTCGAATTGTATTGCTCGCTTTACAATTTGTCTTGTTATTCACTTTAAAATTTATTGTCATAATTATTCACTTCATCGTCATATACAATTTGCTTTTAATAAAAATACCCCTTTTACTTTAGAATTTTATGGCATTCTTGCTATCGAAAATGTTAATATCTTGTTTTTGCAATGTAATTGTTCATGTTTTTGAAACTTTTTGCACTTTTGATTAATGCCTTAACTGGTGTTTAGATTGTGTACATGCCTCTGTCTGGTTTTGCCATAAACTCAATTGCAATGGCAAGCCTTTTGAGTAAGAAATGTTGTAGATTTAATGATAAAATTATTTCTTCTTAAGAAAGTAATTTCATTTTATTATGTTGTTTCTGCTAATATATATCTTGACTACTATAGTACTGTTTTAAAAAAAGAAGGATACGTGGTATATTCTGTTCAAGATGTATGCCATATTCAATGAAACAAACGGCGTGTGCAAATGCGTCACGCATGAAGGGAGACGCATTCAAAAGAATATTGTATAAATATTCACTAATAATACATGTTCGTGTTTATATTCAACATGTATGTAAAAATTTGAGATTTCCTCAATGTTTTTAAATGCGTAATCAAAGACTTGAATACTTTAATACATTATATTTAACATAAAAACCATAAACATATAACAGATAACTTACCTGCATTCACATATATGGCTACAACTATTTCCGCAAAATAGGTCACACATTGCTAATCATTTGTAAACTTTGACCTAAAAAGTAGAATGTATTTAAGTGGTTTGGTTTACTCTATCAAAATCTTTGATCAAAGTAGCTTATATTGTGCCTCAACGATAATTTGTCCCCTCCATGATGTTTCTTAAATAAAATAAAATTCAAAATGAAAGATTCAATTTTACAAAAAAAATAACCGTACAAAAAATTACCTACAGTAAAGGACCCCTTTGGATCATGATCAACTTATTAATTTTAACAAAATGGTATTTTGTAAAATAAAAAAAAAAAATATGTGCTAAATTTTTAAATGACAGCTAAGTATGCTGAATTTCATCTTCATCAATTGAAACAATTGAGATGTTGCTTTTAAAAAGAACATTACATTAATTTAAAATAAAATTTAAAGCAAAGTGATATAAAAATGATATAAAATCTGCGAGATATTGTGTATTTAATAGAATTATCAAACTTACCGAAAACATTTTACGCAGTTTTTAAATCATGAAATGTGAAATTAAGACGAATATGACATTTAATCTTCAAATATAGATCATATTCATTGCCTTTTTTTAAAAATATTTCAAGAAACCATCAAACAATAAACCAATTGTCATTCTCATTAAAATAAGTCAACCTTTAGCATTTAAAGGCTTATTTCACCATATGGGATTTTTGACATTTATTCCAAATCAGTGCCACGTTTACATTTGAAGTTAAAATCTGCAATTCTTAAATAGCTACAAAAATAACAAAAGCAAAGACATAAAACGAATAAATCGTAAAATTCTAAACCATTCTGAGAGGCATTTCAAGAATTTTACCAGACTAAAAAAATTTAAAAAAAAATTTTTAAACATAGATTTCGGAAAAAAATATCGTAAACTTCAATAACATTGACACTGGCTTCAATTTAAAGCTATTTTACAAATAAGAACACGAACAAAATTTAATAAAAAGGATATTTATTGTATAAATATTTTACATATATCGACAAAACATCTAACCTAAAAACATTTAACTTCGTTGATTGAGCGAAAATTTCTATGGCTATTGATATCAATGGTTGTTAGGTCTTGAATATACTGGTCATTTCGACTTCATATTCAACTATTTTTTGTTATTAAAGCATTCTAGACATTTATCAATTAAATGCATACTTCCTTAGTTTTGTTTCCTTTTGATATGACTTGTGTTGAAGTCTCTTTTGTGTTGTGTCACTTATAAAACACAAACATACCAGTCCATGTTAAAATCACAATCCCCAAAAATAAAGCGAAAACTGGCCAATTCAGTTTATCGCATAAACTTCCATAAAAAGTGAAATCAGGTGCTTCGGAATCCTCCTGTTTTGCAACTTACATCTGTAACGTGCAAAATCAAATTGGGAATTTAAGGAACATGGAACTTTGAGGCGACAAAGTATATCCAGTATAAGTTTAGATACAGCACTGAAATTTTGTCCACACAAGATCCTAGACATTTCAAATATTTCATTAGATTTTGTCTCATTGGTCAGAAAAAATTGTAAGATTTGTAGGCCACTTTGATCCAGTTCTTACATGGATAATAAAGGTTTTTGCTTTTTGGGGGTAGAGGTTGCGATATATTTTTTTTTTTTTTTGGACAGTGACGACCCTAACAAAACTGAATTGTGAATTGCAACGGTCTATAACAAAAGACCAATTATATCTTTCTAAACAGTTCACACTGCCTACTAAACAATAAACAATCGAAACAATCGTCTTCAAAATAAATAATTATCAATGGGCACAAACTGTGCACCTTTGCTTGCTGATTTGTTTCTTTATTTATATGAATCAGAATTTTTACAGAACCTTGTCAAATCTGGAGAAAAGGCTGTCGCTAAATCATTCAACTACACATACAGATATATAGATGACGTTCTTTCTCTAAATAATCACAAATTTGGAGAATATGTGAATGTCATCTATCCAAGTGAGCTTGAAATAAAAGACACGACAGATTCTCCATGTTCTGCTTCATATTTGGACTTATACCTCAATTATGACACCCATGAAAGGTTACATCTGAAGCTATACGACAAACGTGATGACTTCAATTTTTCTATTGTCAACTTTCCGTTTCTTTGCAGAAATATCCCTGCTTCTCCTGCGTATGGTGTATATGTTTCACAGTTAATACGGTACGGTAGAGCTTGTTCCATTGTAGAGGGAACTTTCTGCAACGAAGCAAATTACTTACAATTAAATTGTTGACACAAGGATATTGCAAGCCTAGGCTAATCAGGGCCCTTAAAAAGTTTTATGGCCGTCATCACAATATTGTTGATAAGTATGTAGTCACTGTATCCCAACTTATACTGGATATATTTGACTTACCATAGTTCTTTGTTCCTTTCATTCTCAAAATTGACTTGCACGTGACGGGTGTAGCTAGCTAAACAGAAGGTGCTTACCCTTCCGGAGCACACGGCCTCTCTTCCTTGATGGAAGTTAACGTGTATCACATATTTTGCCAGTTTGAAAAGTTTTTACTTTGTTTTGGGATTGTGATATGGACAAGGACTGATATGTTTGTTTTATTTTACTTGTATTACCATGTCTCCAAACAACAGCAACAGTAGCTATTTTTCGCAATTTTTACATAACCTTGTCAAATCTGGAGAAAGGACTGTCGATAGATCATTCAACTGCACATAAAGATATATAGATGACGTTCTTTCTCTAAATAATCACAAATTTGGAGAATATGTAAATGTCATCTATCAAAGTGAGCTTGAAATAGAAGACACGACAGATTCTCCATGTTCTGCTTCATTTTTGGACTTATACCTCAATTATGACACCCAGGAAAGGTTACATCTGAAGCTTTACGACAAACGTGATGACTTCATTTTTCTATTGTCAACTTTCCGTTTCTTTGCAGAAATATCCCTGCTTCTCCTGCTTATGGTGTATATGTTTCACAGTTAATACTGTACGGTGGAGCTTGTTCCCACTATGGGGACTTTCTGCAACGAAGTAATTTGTTGACACAAGGATATTGCAAGCCTAGGCTAATCAAGGCCCGTAAAAAGTTTTTTGGCCGCCATCACAATATTGTTGATGAGTATGTAGTCACTGTATCCCAACTTATACTGGATATATTTGACTTACCATAGTTCTTTGTTCATTTTATTCTCAAAATTGCCTTGCACGTGACGGTTGTAGCTAGCTAGACAGGAGGTGCTTACCCTTCCGGAGCACCCGGCCTCACTTCCTTGATGGAAGTTCACGTGTATAACATATTTTGCCAGTTTGCAAAGTTGTTTTTTTTTTTTTTTTTTGGATTGTGATATGGACAAGGACTGGTATGTTTGTTTTATTTAAAACCTCAAACGATCATTGACTCGCAGTGGAGAATCATTCTCTAAAGTAACTGAGTTGTGCGACAACGCACGAAGTTTGTGAACAAAAAAGATGCGTTCTACAATAAATCTAACCATGACTTAGAATGTTGTTGGTATAATAGGCTAAGAATTTACTATTTTCACTATACACATTTATTTTGCAATTACGCAAAATAATATATTACGAAAAGGGTGTTTAATATAGAGCACAAATAATTTTGAGTATGTAACAATGTTATTATCATTTATTCCTTATTAGGATCAGATAGGATACTAGGTCTATTTTATGATGTAATAACTACACATGATCTATGATAAAAGGACTTTTTTATATTGAGCACGAGCACGTTTTAAAAGATTTTGGAAGTGTCGGATTGTTGATGGTTTTTTATCTTTTTATTATGTTCAACATTACAAAAGACCATTTTATGATGTAATTACAATTATTTTATTTGGTGTGTTAAAATGTTAATGTTGTTCAAAACTGTCTTACATGCAATGAGATTTACTTATATGAAAAGATAACTGATATATAAAAGTAATAACAATATATAAATAAAGCAAATATATAATCATTTATAACTATCAACAATATTCCACCATCTTTTATACAATTCCTCTTTTTTCACGTTCCAATATTTATGCAATACTGGCCAACCACTCTTGCCTGTTGTTAACACATACGTATTACTTGGGTCCATAAAATTTGAATACAATCCCATGACTAAAGATTGTGTCAACCGTGCTGCCACACATGTATGAAGGACATCTTTGTCTGCAGAGTTTAATTCAGCGCATGAAAAATAACCAGCTAACACGTGACCTCCTACGTCCAAAACATCAATCAGCTTACATTCTATTGACATGTAGCATATACATATAGCTAAATCAAAGACAATATAGGAATCAGTGACATCCGAAAAATCTAAGATTCCAGATATATCAGACACCCTTTCCTCCTTTGGTATGGTTTGCCCTTCTACTTCATAAACAAGAAGATTTTGTTCGTTGATGTCACCGTGGATTATTCCTAAAAATTAAAAAAGAAAGATTGAAGAGGGAAAAAAATCAAGATGGACATACATGTATTATCATTTATGTAAGGTATTTTATATACTAGGCATCAATTTAGTGTCTCTTTTAAGACCATAAATAAAAAAGATTTTGTTAAGAAATTATTTAAAAATTGTAGGTTAATAGTTTATCAAATGCGATGAAGAAAAAAACATCTAATTATACTTTCTGTTAGTGAATCAGTGTTAAAAAAATTTAAATAAGCAAATATTAGCAAGCGAAACATTGAATAAGCAGACTTGAACGATTAATGCATAACAATGGCACTTTGAAAAATTATCTTACACGATCCACGGGTCCTTAACGATCAATATCAGCTACGGGGTTTTTCTACAAGGTAGATTGGACTGTTTATACCAACTGACAGAGCTTCGAACATCAACCCTGAATGATTTATAACAGCTGATATAACCTTGAACAATTTATACCAATATACATTGATATAAAAATCAAACACAAACATACCAGTCCATGTACAGACCACAATCCAAAAAAACCTAAACTTTAATAATTTAGTAAATCATTTAGAAAGTGAGGCCTAGTACCCGGAAGGGTAAGCAACTACCGTCTAGCTAGCTACACCCGTCGCGTGCAAAATCAAATTTGAGAATGAAAGGAACATGGAACTACGGCCAGTCAAATAAAACCAGTATTAGTTTTGATACAGTGACTTCATATTTATCACTCATATTAAATGAAGGCCATAAAATTTTAAGGGCCTTAATAATCTAGGCTTGTAATATCCTTGAATCAAAAATTTATTGTTAAGTAGTTTGCTTCGTTGTAGAAAGTCCGCTTTGAGAAACAGGTCATAAGGATAGATATGGGCTTAAAAGAAATGTGTTATGAACTTTTTATACAATCTAACGGAGCTGTAAAGCGAAATTTGGAAGATTAAAAAACATTGTAAATTTTTAACAACGGGTTCTGAATGAGTAATAATAGCTATCGGAGCTTTAAAAACGGATTAGATTTATTCTAGCTAATGAATCTTTAACCAAAAGATCTATGTCCATTCATGAAGCTAATAAAACAACACGATCAGAACGTTTTATACCAGCAAATGAAACGTTTAACAAAGGGTCGTGATCAATTTATTCCTACCTTTTTGTAGTTTATCAAACTGTGGAATCACTTCATTTTTAAATGATTTAATGATTTCTGTTACAACTCTGTAGTCTTCTTTGTTCTTTACAACAAAAGTAAACTCGGAAAGCTTTGGAATTTGAGATAAACTCCATAAAGTTGTAAATGTATCGTAAAATGGATGATGGAAACCCTGAATAAGAAATACAAAATAACGGATGTTACAATGTGGTTTAATCATGTAAAAAATACAAAAAATAAAAATAACGGTAATAACTTGACAAAGTTTAAAAAATTTTGAAAACTGACAAATTTAGTTATACACGTAAACTTCAATCAAGGAAGTGAGGCTGGGTGCTCCGGAAGAGTAAGCATAATCTTATTGGTGATATTTGACCTTGACAGTTATATAACTGGTCTTGGTGGTGATATTTGACCTTGACAGTTATATAAGTGGTCTTGGTGGTGACATTTGAGTTCCTACCTTCAACGCTTGGTGCATTTGTCCGACAAATTTACCGATATTGTAGAATGTTTGAGGGTACATATGGCACTGTGTACATGATTTTGCCTGGAATATACTTCATTAATCTTACTATATAATCACCATATCTCTCTTCTTCACCATTACCTGCAACAGATTTACTTAAATTACACAATTTGATAAAATTTTAATATTACAAGAAAAGCATTATTGTCTTAAATTAAAGTTTTATGTATAGTTGTATATGTGTATTTAAGATATGTAAACTTTTAAACTTGTAAAACGTTAAAATCTGTAAAAGTGTAAGAGAAACCAAAATAAGTTTAGCTATGTCACAGAATGGCCATGATGCAACCGTTTATGTTGTGGATGTGTTTGCACTAAGCCGGCAGTATTTTATACCTAGTCGAATGTTTAAAGATCTTCCCCTCCTAAACACTATGCCAATTGGAACTAAATTTGGCGTCGAATGTCCCTATGTGAGCTAGATAAAGTTAAAACTCGAAGACCTTGTCCGACTTCCAGGATGGTCGCTGATACAGTAAATGAAATACATGTAATATAAAAAAATCTAATGTGGATTAAATTTTCTACCAATTTTTAATTTGAATTTTAGAAACTAAACAGCGGACCATTTAACCTTTGTATCAAAGACCTCTAAAAGACATTTTTCGATGATTACATTTTAGATCAATTTGTCTCAAAGTCTTCTCTGAAACCTCCATTAAGCGTGTTTTCATGGTTAATGATGCCACCTAACATGACACTGGCTTGGATTCTCTGAAATACATAAATGTAGTGCCAGTTGTACGTTTCAAGCCCAATTTGGCTTCCTTTTTAGCTCACCTGGCCGAAGGCCATGGTGAGCCTCTGCTATCACTTGGTGTCCGTCGTCGTCCGTCGTCTGTCGTCCATCGTCCGTCGTCCGTCCGTAAACTTTTAACATTTTACAATCTCCTCTGAAACCACTTAACCAATGTGAACCAAACTTTACAGGAATGATGTATGGATGGTCCTTTACTAAGTTTGACGAAATTTCCCGGATCCACCAAAAAACATGGCTGCCATCGCAGGACATAGATTAACATTGGACCCTATGGGAAAAAGCATATATTGGCTATCTCGTCTGAAGCTACTTAAGCAAATTGATCCAAACTTTGCAGGAATGGTGTATGGATGATCTTTTACTAAGAGAGGTGAAATTTTCCGGATCTGCCAAAAAACATGACCCCAGCGCAGAAAATAGTTTAACATTGGACCCTATGGGAAAAGCATATATTGGCTATCTCCTCTGAAGCTACTGAAGGTAATTAAACCAAACTTTCCAGGAATGATGTATGGATGGTTGTTTACTAGGATTGCCGAAATTTTCATGATCCGCCAAAAAACATGGCTGCCAGCGGAAGACAAAATTTAATATTGGACCCTATGGGAAAAGCATATATTTACTATCTCCTCTAAAACTACTTAAGCAAATTGAACCAAAGTTTACAGGAATGATGTATGGATGGTCCTTTACTAAGATTGCAGGAAATTTTCTTGATCCACCAAAAAACATGGCTGCCAGCGCCGGACAAAGTTTAACATTGGACCCTATGGGAAAAGCATATATTGGCTATCTCCTCTGAAGCTACTTTAGCAAATTGAATCAAACATTGCAGGAATGATGTATGGATGGTTCTTTACTAAGTTAGGTGAAATTTTCCGGATCTGCCAAAAAACAGGCCGCCAGTGCAGGACATAGTTTAACATTGGACCCTATGGGAAAAGCATATATTGGCTATCTCCTCTGAAGCTACTGAAGGCAATTGAACCAAACTTTCCAGGAATGATGTATGGATGGTTGTTACTAGGATTGCCGAAATTTTTATGATCCACCAAAAAACATGGCCACCAGCGCAGGACAAAGTTTAACATTGGACCCTATGGGAAAAGCATATATTGGCTATCTCCTCTTAAATGACTGAAGGCAATTGAACCAACTTTACAGGACTTATGTATGGATGGTCCTTTACTAAGATTTCCGAAATTTTCTAGATCCACCAAAAAACATGGCTGACAGCGCAGGACATAGTTTAACATTGGATCTATGGGAAAAGCGTATATTGGCTATCTCCTCTGAAGCCACTTAAGCAAATTGAATCAAACATTGCAGGAATGATGTATGGTTAGTCTTTTACTAAGATAGCCAAAATTTACGGATCTGCCAAAAAACATGGCCACCAGCACAGGACATAGTTTAACATTGGACCCTATGGGAAAAGCATATTTTGACTATCTCCTCTGAAGCTACTGGTCTAAATTAAACCAAACTTTACAGGAAGATTTAAACATCTTCTACTAAGATTACCTGGCCCAGGTGAGTAATTCAGGCTCAGCCTTCTGAGCCTCTGGTTATAATTGTGATAGATTTTTTTAAAAACATGCAAGAGTATTTTTTGTTATATTTCCTTCAGAAAATTAAGATAATTACATAACAGTTTTATTGTGAACTTATAATTGTTAAAACATCAATACTCTAAAGCAACTTAGTGCACATGTATAAGGTCAATAACAGAGAGCCTAAACTACAGCCCGGGACATTTAGAATATCCAAAAAGTTTTTATTCATTTCCGAACGGTTTGGGGTTCTTTAGGAAGTGCAAGTACTTGTATATCTAAAGACCCATATCACGATAAAGTGAAATCTACATCGTAATCAAGTACAGTAAGCTGGCATAATACCGTTTTAAAGCAACTTTTAAATGGCAAAGAAAATTCATATATAAGAAAGTTTAACAATTGAATGCGTTTAACGGTCATTTTTGGCGTCCGTTATGACAAAATTGTTAATTTTAAATGCGAAAGTGTGTGTGTGTGTGTGTGTGTGTGTGTGTGTGTGTGTGTGTGTGTGTGTGTAAAATACATACCATTTGCGTATATCCTTTCAAGAGACATTACATTCCCTTTGATGTTTAACACTGGATTTTGTGTGCATATTCCCCGGTCTCTAAGATGTTTTTGTATTGCAAGTTGCGCCTCTGTTAAAGAAAGTTTTAAAAAGATATGTTATATTACCCTAAAACAGAGAGTTGAATAGGTTTTACATCTAGTTGCTATAGTCACGATTATTGTAATGCAAATATGTTCGTTCAAATTATGATCAGGTATAAACAATTATCACTGTTTAGATGTTAATATAAATTAATGTAGAGTAATTTAGAAATTTTAGGAATTTTTCAGTCAAAATGTACACCGTACATCGAATAGAATTGAGTAAAAACAAAAAGTGTTAAAGCAAATAAGAAATATTCTTGTTAAATCCTGTAAAAGTTTAAACATGATCAATATTCTAATTATTCCTAAAAATTCAAATTTATAATGACAAACAGTTAAACTTTTTTATGACTTGTCTATATCCTGACAAGCTTAAAAAAATAGCAAATGGTGGAATATCGATCTTGCTATTTCACAGCTGTTTTACCAACCTTAATCTCTCTTATTAATATTTTGCGTCCTCTAAAAATTTATATTATTGTTTTACAATGCGTGCAGTCAGTTTAATAAAGAAACTTTTTAAATGTGTGTGTGTGTGTGTGTGTGTGTGTGTGTGTGTGTGTGTGTGAATTAAAAATAGGACCGTTAGAATGAACCATGCTGTGTGTGATTGTTCTAGACATAAATTGTACCGCAATTCGTTTTATGGTTTTTTTTTTGACACGACTATTTAAAGAAAGTATATATCGTGAAATTTCAAACTACAGGAAAACAGAACTGCTTGAAACATTTCTCGGTGGACACTCAGAACTATTTAATTTAGATAAATATATCTTAACAACCTGGATGTACTGTGCATTCGACTTCATTATAAACTGTGCAATCACATGCCGAGGTAGCATCGAGCATTGACCAATCACGAACTTTAACTAGTCCTCACATTTTGTGATATGGCACCCGCAGTGTAACTAACCATATTATGTACATATGTATATACAATTAAAGTTAACATATTTATATTTTATTATATCTTTAATCTCGGCATGTATAGGAATTAAATAAAGAATTGAATAGAATAGTTTTATAAAGTAACATTTTAACAAGTTACTTTTTTACAGTGTGTGTGTGTGTGTGTGTGTGTGTGTGTGTGTGTGTGTGTGAGAGAGAGAGAGAGAGAGAGAGAGAGAGAGAGAGAGAGAGAGAGAGAGAGAGAGAGAGAGAGAATAGGGCCGTTAAAATTACAAAAGCTCGGAAAAAATATTTGCATTCTTTAAAAATAATTTTCTGTTACCAAGGTTTTTAAATATTATGTCTGTATTGTATAAGTGTCGCAAAAACTAAAAAAATAAAATGATTTTGACTAAATGTAACTAATGTCTTTTGTATATTTATCAGCAATTTAAACTTTTATCAAATCAATTAATTAAATTATTTAATATTTCTTGAAATAAAAGAAATATTTTGCACACAGTTGCATAATTTACGCATAATTACGAGTTAATATCCAATAAACCTAACAAAATCTCAAATCCAGCCTATTTTTACACCATTTTCTCTTTACGCATATAGTATGGACTTCATATAAAATTTTCTCCTCTTTAACATTAGACAATTTAAATTTTAAAAAAAGGTTTCTTTAGATAATTAAGATAAGAGAATTAAAGCTATTTGACAAACTGAGGGGTAAATAAGAATTTAGCGTTTCCCTTGTTTGATTCAAGTTTTCATCTATCCGCTCACTTTAAGTATTTGATACTCCTCAGATCATCTTCTAGATGGATAAGTTGTTTGTATTGTTGTTGGGTAAACAAATGTATACACTTACACGAAACCACCTAACAACAAAAACATCGTCATCATTATTATTATTATTATTATTATTATTATTATTATTATTATTATTATTGTCTTACCAACTATAATTGGGCGTTTAGAATCCATTGTATTCAATATTTTTAGAACATAACCATGCTCCCACACCTCGTTAATGTGGGGATTGTTGGTTTCCATGTCAACCAAAATATGATAGTTTTTATCATCGTAGCTATCGAGTTCTTTCCACTCTTCTACGGTTAAGCCATACAACCTTCGTACAAGTTCAGGAACCGTACCATCTGGTATCAAAGGTTTAATTATCTCCCCTGGTTCTTGTAATTTGACTCCGTTTTTCTCGTCATTTGTAGTTTCATTGGAACAATGTTGATCTTTTTCCATTGCTATTAAAATTTTAAAAAAATAATCATATTTCGAAAGTTATTTCTTCCGTTATTTGTCCTTAATTATTAAATCATTTATGTGCAAGCAACTCATGCAATCTATATAAATAAATTTGATAGTATTGTACATAACTAAATATACCCGAGAATCTTGACTGAGAAGTAACTCTCTCTCTCTCTCTCTCTCTCTCTCTCTCTCTCTCTCTCTCTCTCTCTCAGTAATATGCATATTAATGTAACATTTTACCTTTTAAGACTCCAACTTATCAACATCAACCTAGCCATGCAGTTACAGTCCAAAAATGATCAGAAAGTAAAAGGCAATGTTTTATAGTAAACTCCATCGATACATCAACATCACAACATGTTGATCGATGTGTATCTCTTTGTATAACAAGACCTTATTTGATATTTCTCATAAATACGACATATACAGAAAATTACCTTATCGATTTTACTAGATAAACGTGTGATAAATGTAATGCTGTTTTACTGAATCAATCCAAAGTTCTAAATCATTAGTGCTTTAATCAACCGTTATATTGGTTTTTTGATCCGAAAGAAATGATAGAAAAACAGAAGATAGACATTCAATTCAAAAATATGACATAAAAAGAAATTTTGGTCTTGATTTATTTGACGCATTCAAATTAAATCTAATATTGTGGTATTTTATACACGAGTCAGTAAAGTCAGTTAATCAAAATATATAGATGTTAAATATATACATGTATATATATTTTTTTTATGGGGGGGTGTCGCGATTCTTCGAGTTTGTGCTTATCCTCTAGCAAACTTAAAATGTAGTGCCATTATCTGCTGTTGGTGTTGGGCTTAAAACTGAATGTCAGTCCCTGTCGATTGTGCTTACTGTAAGACAAGCTTAAAATTAAGCGTCAGTCTTTTTCGCTTGTGCTTATCATGGGACGGTCTCAAAACTGAGTGTCATTCTCTGTCGCGTAATATTACTTTTATTTTTTTTTATTTTTTTTTTTATTTTTTTTTTTTTTTTTTTTTTTTAATTCCCAATGAACTTGTTTGCACTTCTGCTTGACCCTTGTTAAAATCTAATGCCTTAATACCTTTGGTTAAACTAGAAATGTTTATAAAAAATTATTTTTGTTTAGTTTTGAATGATTTTCCCGCTTAAGGTAAGTACAGTTGTACTACGTTTTAGAAGTAAGTTATCATTGTTCATATCGAGCTTTATGTAATATTTTGTAAAACAATCCGTCGTGTGTAAACTGACATAGTTTGGGTAGACACATACCGGAAGTATAGCGTGTACATGTATACAAGTATATATTGTAAGAGTTCAGTACTTATACATGACAGAACCATGTTTACACATATTTGGTAGTTTTCCGATTTTTTGTAATTGACATAAACAAAACCAATATACATTTTGTGAAATACACCATATTATAATCAAATAGCATTAAAACATTTAACAGACGCTAGACATTACCTACCTTTTTCTAGTTAATGTCGGTTTCTAAAATTATATCTAAATGGGTCATATGTTATCTGTCATCTCTGAACTTTGACCTACAGAGAAAACTCTAAAAATTTAATGAATGGCGTTATTTAACATCCATAGATTATTATAAAAAATAAAAAATCAAACCGAGTCAAATCTGAGAGAGGATTCAGTTTCTATCGCAAAGTTAAAAATCAATTGATAAAATATTGTTCATTGTATGTTGACATTTTGAAAGAAATACTAGACAATCTGCGAAATATCTAATCGTAACAGATGTAGTGGCAATAGTTTATAATATCAATATAGAAACAGTTTAATACTCGCGATAATAAAGCGTGCTAACTGTAATCCTCACAACTTCGCGCAAATCCTTTCAATTTTATAAAGAGACAGGTCAGGTCAGAGATGGTAGAAGAAACCGGAGGGCCCAGAGAAAATCAGCAATTTTGACAAGCTTCCTCACACTAGAACCATTCCGAGTAGGATTTGAAACTAGGAGGGATGTCATCCGAAATCAAGCGCCTTAGACCAATTGGCCAACCGGATCTCCTCCACCCCGCAAAACAGCATTATCTAAAGCCTGGTTAACGCGATAAGATTTTTTCCCTCGTAAAAAATTATCATCTTAAAGCCTGGTTAACGCGACTCATAAGATTTTTTTCCCTCGCAAAAGCCTGGTTAACGCGATAAGATTTTTCCCTATTATTTGGATATGTTACTTGCTCTGTAGAAATATTGAAACATATATTACCTTTATTGCCTTCATTGAACATGGTAATGACAGTTTAAAGCCGATGAACTTTGGTTCTTTTTTTCATTGCGAAACAGCCATTATTTATTTTAGAGCGACCGTGTGCTTTTAAAAACCGTCTCGACTTTGAAGGCCGTAGTAAACATCAAACAATCAAAATTTCAGTTTTTCGGTAGGACTTTCTTTTGTACCCCCCACCCATTAAAACCAATGTAGATTTTTTTTAAAAAATTTCCTTCACAAAATGTAAAATATTGAATTATTATATATTTTAACCATTAATTTAGCTAAAAAGTAAATTTGAGTTGGGGGTACAAATGGAAGTCCTTCCAGTTTTTCTACGTATTTTGTACAAGACACTTACCGGGTCCCTTACGTCGGTTAGATACTTGATTACATTAGGAAGTCAACTCTACGACTGCTAGATACTTGATTACATAAGATGTCCACCTTACGTCTGCTAGATACTTAATTACAAAAGGAAGTCCACCTTACGTCTGCTAGATACTTAATTACAATAGGAAGTCCGCCTTACGTCTGCTAGATATTTGATTACATAAGTTGTCCACCTTACGTCTGCTAGATACTTAGTTATAATAGGAAGTCCACCTTACGTCTGCTAGATACCTCATTACAATAGGAAGTCTATCCTACGTCTGCTAGATACTTGATTACATTTATGAAGTCCACCTTACGTCTGCTAGATACCTCATTACAATAGAAAGTCCACCTTACGTCTGCTAGATACTTGATTACGTAAGTTGTCCACCTTACGTCTGCTAGATACTTAGTTACAATAGGAAGTCCACCCTACGTCTGCTACATACTTGATTACATTATGAAGTCCACCTTACGTTTGCTAGATACCTCATTACAATAGGGTCTGCTAGATACTTGATTACATAAGATGGCGCCCTTACGTCTACTAGATACTTGATAACAATAGAAGTCCCTATTGTGTGACATGAAAGTTTTTCAATTTTATTTTTTACAACTTAAATGCAAAATATAAGGTCTCCATTTCTTCGTCAAGGTGTTTCCACACAAATAAAATATGTAATTTTCCATAATTGTGAGCGAGTTTTGAGTTTAATGTTGAAATTATTTAAATATACAAAATCAAATATTAAGAAATCTAAAGTATAAAAACATGTTCTAAAAGAGCTAGCTTAGTAAAACTGAAAAGTCGAGGTCCATCATTTTCTCAAATAGGTACTTCATGTAGTGATACTATTGGCTGCACCTTGGATGTATTTTGATGTAAATGGTTTAAAACTGCATTAAGTTTTTCAATTTTTTGATTTTTTTTTTTTTTTTTTTTTTTTTTTTTTTTTTTTTTTTTTTTTTTTTTTTTTTTGATTTTCTATTTTTTTTAAAATAGATATCCTCTAACCACGATCCGTGAGATTCATTTTCTAAAATTTCATTTCTTTAAGCTGTAAATAAACGGAATCCTCTGATCGGTTGGTCAATGTTTAACGATGGTTATTATGAGCTTGGAGCATGCGCACGGATGTACGGAGAAACCCATGAATCGAAGGTGAAACATGACAATTTGCATTAATTGTCCGTCATTAATATCCAGATGTATTTGAAATGGTGTTATGTATCCCTTACTAAGTCACAAATGACAAATTCAACGAAGTTCTGTGTTAATTTACCGTATTTCACCGTTTTTAAAGTTGTGTTTAAATTACCCTGGTTTTGATGGCGTAACCATGTTCTAATATCAGATGCCAAATGCTGCATCTCGTTGGGTAATTACTGTAATTTCTGTATTTTTTTTTTTTTTGGAAAACTTAATGCAGGTATTCAGATGTTCTTGAAAGTGTTTTAATAATACAGGATACCTGTTAACTTGAAAGTAGGTTGCAGTTCAACCAGCTTTGAAAATTAACAGAACTTTATCCAGTGATGCTATATATGAAGTTTCAAGTTTCCAGGTCATTTGGTTAAAGAAAAGAAGAGACTGAAAGGTTCTTAAAATCACTGAAATCTTAAAAAAAGATCCAAGGTCAAACAGCTTCCAAAAGTGCCAAATTGAATGCTAAACATGAAGTTTCTAGCATTTATGTTCTTTTTGGATGTTCCAATCCTTTTAAACTTCAGATAATTGTGACACTGAATGTCTTCACAAGCTTGATAAAACATAATATGTTGACGGTATAAATATTAAGTTTCAAGCATCTAGGCTTTTTGGTTCATGGAATGAAGATGTTAAACGGCTTAACTACTTCAATCCAGTGACCTTGAAGTCAAGGTCAACCAGCTTTACAAATTAACAAGAATTGAGCCTGGCATCATCCCTGCCATTGTCATAAGTTTTCTGGTCCTCGGGAAGAAACCGTTACATAACGTTTATAGATAATCTGAAAAGCTCAAAGTGAGCATTCCCCCAGGTGAGCTTTAAAATTGTTTAGACTACAAATGATGAATAACTAAAAAATGTTAAACAATTCAAAATAAAACATTCAAAATATTTTATTTCAAATATATCTTTAAATGTAGCACAAATGACAAAAATGAGAATTTGAAAAAACTCTTCTTAATGCATTTTAAATCTAAATGCTTCATACTTAAGCCTTTCATCCCTGTAGAATACATGGATTCATCCTTATTTACATCTTGGATTATACCATGGATCATCTATAGATATGATAAGAATTGTGAATATCAATACTGTTAAAAATCCAATTTTTTTCTAACATGAATCTTTAAACTGTATATCAAGAAATTTTTGCATCATTCACTTTAATCATACTTTTATTTTATAACATTAGGCTACAGACATAAAAATGTGACTTAATTATATTTTAGCAGTGCATTTTTTTTCAATCTTTCCTTACTCAAAGATTTATGCAAAAAATGTGACTAACCCAATAATTTCCATACTTACAGATGGATTCTGGTAATTTTCACTGATTATACATGTAAGTAAATTTGTGTAACAACCATCCAACAATATTATCATACAGTGCCTATCATGCTCACTGGTTCATTTCAAGAATTTGTTTAATCATACAGTTCTTGACACAATCTATTTTTTTCAAAGAACATTTCAACCTATTTTTTAGTTAACTGGATAATTTAATACTTCTTTACATTTGCATTTGCATTTGTATATATCTATTTCAACGTTTTCTCAATGATCAATACCTGTTATGTAATTCAGTTTTCAGCATTATTACCACAGTAACTAATTCCCTAGTTTCAAGGTTAGATAATGGAAGTTATGATTAAATGAATTTCTGATCTACTACTGGGCATTTAATTTTCTAACTCTAGAGGTAATAATGAATTTTATATCTTAACTTTTAAAATCTCTGAAAGTTGGTCAAACAAACTACAATTACTGACATAAATTTATTTTTTCCTTTGAATAAGGTCAAATAATATCCACATAATATTTATACAAAGTAATTAAAATAAAAATATGGCACCAATTCAGTGTGTTATAATGATCTGTTTTACTTTTCAACAAAATGATATTTTCGTTAAAAACATTTAATTTAACAGTTTAGTCATTTTGAAACTTAAAATATACTTAACAATACTTGTGCTTATAGAATTTTTTATATATAAATATAACATCTACTGTTATGAACATTGAGAATATTTGAAGAAAAAAATAGTAAACATTGAAAAAATATGAAGATATTCAAAGATGACCAAAAAATGTCAGTCAGAAGAACAAATCTATCATGCATATCTAGTGTCATTACCAAATTTCAACCAAAACTTCTAGTCCATTCATTAAACCATGTTCTAACTTGATTCTATAACACTTAGATGCAGATATGCTATGGCATAAGCTCTACTGTATAATCCTATGAATTACCCTCCGATTTATTTTAAAGGGAGACAATTCATACATAAAGCTTGATTTTAATTTCATCGCATTTGCAGATAAGAACATTCATTTTAACCAAACTTCTAGTAAATTGCCATGAAATCTGTTCCATCTAAATCCTATAACAACAGGATGCAGACACTTATGCTACAACATAACCTTTACTGTATTATTGCATGAGTTACTTGATTTATTTTAAAAGGATATAAATCTTACACTTTGCTTGATGATTTTAACTTCATCATATTTGCATGTTATCACATTCATTGTCAAATCACTTATAACATTTAAAAATAATAAAATTTCTTATCATACTTTTATATTGTTTATTATAAATCCTAATGATATAAATTGAAATAAACTTCTGAGTGTTGAGCAAATAAATTGATGACTTATTTTGAAAAGATGAAATTAAGAAAAATTTGAATTTCCATTCACTGTAATACTCATTAAGATTAATGCAAGTCTCATGATAAAAACTGAAGTTTTAGATTCCAGAATAACATTATTTGTATTTGGAAATGTTGATTGATGCAGCTGCAGCCATTCCATACGATATATGATGGAAATAAAAGTTCCATATAGGCCTTACTGATATCAAATAATACAATGATCAACATCATTATTAATCAAATAATTCAAAGCAGAACCAGTAATATGAATGTGAAGTTAAACAAAGGTCTGTATTGTCCTGAGATTGTGTTGTGATCTAAATTTGATTTATCCCACTTATCAACAATGAATTACTAAAATAATTTAAGCCATCATTATTGTTTACATCAAATGCCAAGCCCTATATACTAGTATATATTGATCTTCATATATGTACTTGCAAAAAAGCAAAACTGAGAACGAAAAATCTACAAAATGGTTTAAAATATACAAGTGCTGCACAAAATTGGAATTTAAATCCCTCTACATGGGTAATTTGACAAAATGCTTTGTAAGAAAAAAAATTAGAATCGCATATACAATTTAAATTGATATAGACACTATTACATTGAACAACAAAATGAACTTTAATATATAAATAAATCACTTTCTTGTTTAATTCAAACATAAATTTTAATAATAAATATTAATCACAAATCGCCCATTTCTCAGGAAAACTGCACTACATAAGTTCTTTTTCAAACCAACTAAATAGCAACAATTTAATAGAGTTTAAAGTTTTATTTTTCATCAAAAAGCATATATGTTAATGAACATATGCAGAGGATAAAAATGTTCCCAACAAAAATGAACATACCACACAACAAGCTTCCCTCAACACTCTACTCTCTCTCTCTCTCTCTCTCTCTCTTAAACATAATACAGTATATTTTATGTTCCTCATAAGGGACCTATTAAGAAGGCAAAATTCTATGTGTCTGTCATGTAATTTTTACCTGTTTGGCTGGTAGTATCAGAAATCACTATGGTAATTAACAACTATAAATAATTCAATATGCCTTTAATATTATACAATGAAAAAGAAACTGGAATGTAGGATAAAAAGGGGCAACTTAAGGATCAGTACCTAAGGTAAAAGGTCTATCTGATATGTTCTAGGGGTAACTTAGAAATCAGCATTGAAGTTAAGCTAAGAGGTTTACTTTATATGTTCTAGGGAATCGGAACTGAAGCCAAAAGGTCAATTCTACAAAGGTCAATTCTACAAAGTTTCACCTTGTGAAAACAAAAACTGTAGTAGAAAAGACATCTGGACATCTTGCCAACAAATAAACTTTTAACAAACCAACTACATCAAAACCAATTTACTGACTAAAAAATACCTAATTCTTGTGTTGAATTGTTAGGCAGTTAGACAATTATAAATCAGGTAATTTAAAAAGAAACAAATCAAAATTATACCCGAAAAAATTTGAATCAAAGTTTATATTCTAAACAAGATTTAGATCTTCATATATATCTCCTTTAGTCAACATAAAGACTCAATTTTAAAATGATTTTAACATACAACTTTCTCAGTTAATATTTCTATCACTTGGCTCAAATAATAATAATTATAATAACAATAATAATAATAATAATAATAATAATAAATAAATAAATAAATAAATAAATAAATAAATAAAATTAATTTAAATTTCTGTGATTTAATTGATCAGGGTCAAGTTTCTGTTGCAAATACAAATCAAATCTTGCTGTAATTTAAAGCATCATAAACATTCTATGGTCTCGGCCAATGCATCTTATCATACACATTAACATTTGCATCTAACTATTCTTTCTACTGATTAACAAGAACCTTAACACTAAATATACCCCATAAACGAAAACATTCAACAATTATATTTCATACTTAGTTTAGTATTCAACACAGTAATAGTCTTATACAATTATCATAGGTTACCAAATGATATACACTCAGGTAATATTGTAAGTAATGACTCAGGCAATATTGTATAAAGGATCATGTATTGGTATTAATTTAACTGTAAAATACAAATCCCTTGTAATACCACATTACCAACAAAAACCCAAATGAAACAAAAATTTACTGAAAACAAGTATCCATGACAACATTTCCATTTAAAAACATCAAACTGACTGTCAATTAAAATCAAGTGACAGTCAATATTAAAAGTGTCTGATTATACTTCTTAAAGGAGACACCACTAATCCAATAAATTAAACAGTAAACAGTTGCATACAATCAAACATTTTTAATGAAGGGCTTCTATTTGAACCCTTGGCACTATGTTTTTATAATCTTGAATTTTGTTTTCACCACTGAAATTGAGAAAACCTTTCCTACATATAATACCTATACTCTCAGTAATTTAGGGAAAATGGAATTAGTCTCTCAATATCACAAAAATATCAAGTGTTAAATGAAAACCCTATAAAAAGTGAAATAAAATCTTACACTAGAATTCTGAATATTACAATAATAATAACAATAATAATAATCATTTGACTAGCAAGTTAACAGCTTCCATGCATTCAAATAATCAAGTGACAGAAACAATGCCAAACAATATTCTATAACAAAACCATTACAATGCTAACACTTAGCTAAGTATATTATCAGTCCGAAATAAACAATTAATATTTAACCATAAAAATGCTTACTCTAAATAAAGGACAGAATTTAACCCTATGTTTATTTTTATAAATACATACTTTACTGTCTGTAAAAGGTAAAGATTCAGAAAAAAATTCTGATTTCTTTAATCACTAACTACTCAAATAAAAATGAACCAAACACATGCTTCAAATAACATTAGTCTAATAAAACTCCAGAGTTTTTACTGGTGTCAATTTGTACGTGATCTGATATGTCTTAAATACAATTACACAAAACTTAGTAAATACGAGAAAATTTACATTGTTTTCATATGAGAAAAATGGCAAGATAATCCGATGATAATTTTAAAATAAATAAGTTTAAATAGTCAAAATGATCTATCCATAAATTTGGAAAAAAAATTAATACGTTATCATGATTCTTATACAATATGATCATGTCATTGTGTAAATTAAAATTTTGTGGCATATAAATTTGTTTTTACTCATCAAATTAGGATTTTTGTAGAAATTATGCAAAATATGTAGTTCATTTGTGATACAGAACTATGTGTGTACTTTTTATGTAAACTGCTTTTAAAAGGAGTTGCTGACTTGTCAGACCTGATACAAAATACGATATGAGAAATACAAAATTAAAGTCTAGTTGTTTTATTAAGATTGCAAGATATACAACATGCTTTTAAAACAAGGAAACAATTTTTCAACCATCATCTGCTCTAAAACATAAGATTGGTTATTCTTATCTCTTTATATATTTTTAGGAAACTAATCGTATCAAATCAGATGAAAATACTAAAATTCTAAATCAGTTATAAAAACACACCATGTAAAATCTTTCTATCATTTTGGGTCATCAAAATCTTTTAGATTGCTTTACTTACTATTCCTAATAAAATTCTTCCAGTAAAAGTTCAATGCAATTCCCAGAAAAAAGAAAGAATAGCTTAAAGCATAGTTCTTAAAATCTGCCGAAAATATATTTTATACCAAATAATTATAACATACTGCATTAATGTTATTTTATAAAACAATAATTCAAAAACTGTTACTATATATTATATAAAAATTCCTGAACACAGAATTACCAACAAAGCTGGATATCGAATTCCAGATTATTTTAATCACAAATTTATCACAAAAAATTCACTCAAATGTAAATATCAATCATTAAAAAAGGGGAAATAAGAGTTTGATATAATATCAGGTTTTTTGTTTGTTGCTATGGTAAACACATATACATGAATAACTGATGCCATCAAAGCCTAAAAATATCAAATGATATTATTAGAAAAAGGGTACATATACTTGAAAAAACCCAATGTACTAATTTCAAATGGCTACTAATGGTTCCCCTGACATACTTGAAGCAACAGGCCTGATAATGTATCCCACCAAAAATATTTCCAATCATTCCTGATCACTTTCTCCGTCACTGGAGAATGTCTGTGTTGCTAATGCTGATTGAGATCCAGGAGATACCCTTGGGTGTATAATATGTCGGTAATGGTCTAACCACTCCTCCAACATTTGTTTAACAGCTGGCGGATTGTTACCAAGTTTTTGTAATGCAACAAGACATCCACCTTTGGTGACCACGCAATCCAACCATTCTCTCAAAATTACTTCTTCCCTACCAATCTGTAATTCAAGAATATTTCACATAAACTTATTTTCATATAAATTCAATATCTGCTACAAATAGAATCTTATTCTACAAAATGAGAAACAATGGACTAGCAATATTTGATGTATGTTTTCATGTACATCAAGTCTTTCAGTCCTGGCAAAGTCGCAAAATCTTTGTACCTTACTAGCAATGCTCTTACACCAATGTACAAGTGAAGTCATCCCTAATAGAGACAACAGTCACAGGTTTTAAAGTGTATTCCACAGAGTCAGACAGAATACCAGGATTATAACTTGGACCTAATTACATGCATCTCTGGCTATTTATTAAGAATAGAAGTTATTGTTGACAAGAATATTATTTCAAGGAATACTGCAAAACTAGTTCTTCAAAGACAAATACATGTATCTAAAACTGTTTCATAGCATGTTTTTCTCACATACACAATTTAAACTTTTACTGATATGGGACTTTATGTTTATCATTTTTTTCTTTTTTTTTTTTGTTATTTGATATTGCAAAACGTAGTGTATTTGATTTATTTCAAATAACTTTTGGTGCAAAAGATTTAAAATGCACATTAAGATATATTTAAACAGGCTCTTCAGGATGTCAATAAGAAATAAAGTTCTCTTTTCAAATCTTTTTGATCGAAAAGAACAGTGGAATCATTTTCAATGGTAACAAACAAAATCTATTTGTTAACCAATAAATCACAATTTCAAGCTGGTCACAAGAGATTTACAGATCCTTTTGCCTATAAAAGTATACATATCTGAGCGTATGTATTCTATCGATTTTGGTGTATTTATTTTTTATATGTGACCAGGATGACTTGTAGGTAAAAGAACAATCTGTGTGATTAGGAGCCAGATATAATGACATTACATATCAGTTCATCATCTGAGTTGACCAACCATAACATTTTCTCTGGTTTAAAATGCTGGAAACATTTTTGGGTACAAAATCAAAGATTTCAGATCAGACTTACAGATTATATATTAGTCCTGTTAAAAGGAATGCAACTATAACAGACTGCTTATTATAAATAGACTATTATTACCTCTGATCCAGTTAAAAAATGAACAGGAAGCAATTTTCCCTCATAGTCTATTAAAGGGAGGTAAACCACTTGGTTTTCATCATTGCTCTCAATATTAGCACCTGCACCAATTGTATCATCTGTGTCCATATCCATGGGAACTAGTGCTGAAAAGTGTCCTCTAGTATATCCAAGTGCTATAGGTGACTTCCAACAAAATCCTCTCTCCCAGAGTAATGGCAAATATACTCCTAATAAGTTATAAAATTGCATTTTTTAAATAATTATATAGTACCTTACATCAAATATTTTTCTTTTAATTATTTTAAAGTCTGGTTTGCCGAAAATTTCACTATTTGCAATATATACATGTACATGTATCTTGTATGCTAGGTTATTTCAAGTGTATGAAACATTTAAAGCATAAACCTAGTTACTGATTTGTTTCACTTGTTATCCGTTGACTAAAATTTTCTTTATGTTAAATTTGGAAAAATTTGAAACCTCAATAATTTTGTTTAAGATTTAGATATTTGTGAATTTAATGTGCCAATTTAAGGATCACTTTAAGCTTGTATTTTTTTTTCTCCAAAACATTTATTCGTTGTTTTGAAAGTGATTGCCAAATTTGCTAAATTTATGTTAAGGAAAATCTTATTTAAGGGATGATTATAAAACTTGACCCTCGAATATTCAGTTTTTTTTATTTATTTTTTTTTTCAAAAAACATATTTTTAGATTCATTAGCATTTGATACTTAAGGTAATTCATCATAAAGACATGATAGCATATCTGTATGCTTACACATAAAAAACTGCATGTTTTCTAGATCAAAATTAAAATTTTCTTGATAAGGTATAAAATATCAATTCATGTATTAGCTACATTAAATTTTCTTTTTTAATCATAAACCATGGGTTATTAATAGTAGTTTTGATGTTACTAACACTTGCAATTTTGTGTGATTGAATTTTTTTTGTCTGACACTGTTTTTAAACTCAATATGGATACCTGTATATATTTTTCTCTGCTGATCAACAACTATTAACTAGAACTCTGCGAGTCGGATGTGCCGCCTGACAAAAGATTGGAGTCAACAGTAAAACTGTTCATTAGTTCTTTGTTTCACATTCATAAGCACTGTTTTACACACAAAAATCATTTCATTGCAAAAAACATGCATACCAAGTTTGGTATCAATTAAACTTAGAAGACAAAATTATGCTCTGAACAAGCAATTACAGAACTGTGCAAAAGTTTCAAACAAAACTTTATAACTCTCTCAAAAATGACCATATACAAAACCTGTGTTAAATGTGTTAAAATATTAAAAGATATTTATCATGTCAAAATCTGGTGAAGATTACTAAAAAAATGAAAGAGTTTTGCCTCTTACAAGAAAAAGTAATATAAGGGAAATAACTCTAAAAATACCCGATGCAGAGTTATGGTTCTTTAACTCTGCACTTCGTCTCGTTGCAAGAAACATGCAAACCAAGTTTGGTGTTGATTGAACAAAGATGACAAAGTTATGCTCTGGACAAGCAAACAGGATGTCACCGCCACTGTCACCGCCAAAAGTAACAACTATATTTCGCCTTTTCAGGTGACACAAACAAGAGGCCCATGGGCCTTAACACTCACCTGAGGATATGTCCAATGTTGTTTGCAAAGTGCAATAGACAATATATAAGTACAGAAACTTTAAAAGTTTTCTTATGTTAAGAACTGCCAAAAAACTTATCAGAAACATATCCACTCACATCTCATTTATAAGTAGCTTATATAATAGGCATGAATGAACTGTAATGCAATGAATAATTTCCAAATCATTAATCAATTTCAGTATACTTATGCAGATATGTCCTTGACCTTTGAACATATATGACCTCAAACCATACATGATTGTCATGTCAATACCTACAATATTCTAATATACATGCCAATGCATGAAATAAATAGCTTTCAAGATAATTTATAATTTTAGTATTTCTATGTTGATATGACCTTGACCTTTGATCATATAACCTTGAACCATATATCAAAAGGATCGCCATGTCAATACCTACAATATTCTAATGTACATGTAAATGCCTATACAAAAAGTTAATAGTTTTCGAAGATCATTAGTAATTTAAGTCTTCTTTTGCAGCTGTGACCTTGACCTTTCAACATATGACCTTGATCCATATATCAAAATGATTGTCATGTCAATACCTACAATATTATAATATACATGCCTATACAAAAAATTAAGAGTTTTCAAAGATCATTAGTAATTTAAGTCTTCTTTTGCAGCTGTGACCTTGACCTTTCAACATTTGACCTGGAACCATATATCAAAATGACCGTTGTTCCAATACCTACAATATTCTAATATACATGCCTATACAAAAAGTTATAGTTTTCAAAAATAATTAGCAATTTAAGTCTTCTTTTGCAGCTGTGACGTCCTTGACCTTTAAACATATGACCTTGACCCATATATCAAAATGATTGTCATGTCAATACCTACAATATTCTAGTAAACACGCCTATACAAAAAGTCAATAGTTTTCAATATAATTAGCAATTTAAGTCTTCTTTTGCAGCTGTGACCTTGACCTTTGAACATATGACCTTGATCCATATATCAAATTGATCGTCATGTCAATACATACAATATTCTAATATACATGCCTATACAAAAAGTTAATAGTTTTCAAGATATAGTGACAAATATATAGTTTTTAGCAGTTACCCACTCAGTGCCTTACAATTTCCTTATTTTGAGCCCCATGGCTACCATTTGTAAAAATCTGAAAATAGATGACCTAAGGATGTTATAAATGAAATAACTAAGGTATATCTCTTGTAGTTTCAGAGGAGAAGATTTTTAAAGTTTTTCACTATATCCCCCCTTATGGGGCCCTAAGGGGACATAGCTCCTTCATTTGTGCAAATCTGAAAGGACTTCACCCTGGCATGATGGTTACCAAGTTTCATTTGGCCCAGTGGTTTTGGAGGAGAAGATTAAAATGTAAAATGTTTATGCACGACGAACGAAGATGGATAGCAATAGCTCATCTGAGCTTTCAGCTCAGGTGAGCTAAAAACTGTGACAACAATAAATAACAAAAATATCATATTTATGTAGTAGAAAATGGCTAAAGATGAAGTTTCCTCCTCCTGTTCATTATCAAAGTAAACCTAGATGGATTTGACAACACAAATTACCTTGAAATCTGGCAAATCCTATTGTTTCACCACGGAAACTCTTCACATACTTTACACCATAAACAATGATAGGACGTCTTAATATATGAGCTAATGCAAAGATATGAGTTTGTTCTAATGAAGCACCTGAAATATATAACAATAAGAAAAGGTTGAGAGAGAGAGAGAGAGAGAGAGAGAGAGAGAGAGAGAGAGAGAGAACAATAAAAAAGCTTTCAGAATATAAACTAAAAAGGCAAAAACTGTTGAATTTAACTAAAATGAACATGATTTTCTTAAAACCTATGGATAACATTATTATGTCTGAATTTGTATTTTGTCTCTACAAAAGTCTAATAACTTGAAAGCATGACAATGAATTTTTATTTGAATCCCCTTGCTTAATGAAGTTTTCACTGTTTTCTGTACAACCAGAATTTTTAGCTGATCTCCTCTCACAGCTGATCAAGTTAAAACATGTGTACTAATTATACCATATGATTGTAATTGAAAATCTACTCTAAACATGTGTATCTAAATGTCATAGAGATCTTCCTTTCACATGTAAATACAATGCAGAGTATTGGCCATAAAGTTAAACTCAATTTAAATTATAGCAAACAGAAACTCTTGAGTAAACAAAGTGTCTGTGAGAAGTGTTAAGTTTATGTTTCTTTAAGATGGGAGACTGAATGTACAAAGTAGGACAGTCCAGTCCAGTTATGATGACATTTTGTTTTATCAAAGTTGAGAGGATGTATTAACCTGGTTGACTGGCTAAACTAAGAAGGACAGCCCAGTCATGCTGCCATTGTGTTTCATCTAGGGAAAATTGTAATGTTTCTGCATGCATGGATTCATATTCTTTCCATCTAGGATAAAACCTACAAATACAAAAATACATGAAAGTATGGCATTATAGCTTAAAGCATGAATATAGTGTATTTCTATCAGATTTTTATCTGTAAATACATGAAAATAAATGCTTATATCATAGCCTTTGATGTTATACTTTCAGCCAAAGCCCATTTAATATAGTGTACAATAAAAACTGTATTAGAAGATATTTTAAAGCTTTTATCAAAGCCCCTAAGTAATGCATTGCCTCTCTCACTTGGGTTTATTATTTAAATTGTATCAGTATGAGTATACATGTATATGTTAAAGCTTACATATGATTATAAGTGCCTTTAGATATTCTTTCAGCAGGTGCCTCTCTCACTTCTGTTTATTAACAGAATTGTATCAGTATATGATTTAAATATTCTATCATAGTCCTTTCAGCCAGTGGCCTTCTCAGGTCAGCATGTTATCAGAATTGTAACAACATATTTACATGTTAGTAATTTAAAACTTACATCATAGCCCCTTCAGTTAAGCTTTCAGCCAGTGCCCGTCTCATTGTATTATCAGAATCAAATATCCCCCATGTAGCTTGTAATACAGAGTCAAGTAGACAATCCCCAGCAGTTCTGTTCCACAGAGCATATAATCTACTACCAAGTCTGTTGCTCAACTCTAAACTCCAATTTAATAAATATTCATCTTCTAGTTCTGTAACAAGTCAGAAAAAATTGTTTTGTCAACATTTTGACTGGCCGCTTATACCAATGTCTCTATCACCCAGATTCTACAACTTTGACATTAAATTTTACACTTTTTGTAAAACTACATGAATTGCTTTGGATTTTTTAAAATAAGGAATGTTACATACCATGCAGATAACTATGTTTATAACAGCATTCTCCCTAAATGAATCACCGAAAATTTGATCAACTTAAATATATGTGAAGTTTAGTTATGGTAAGCAATGTGGATCATCAGTCCACTGCAAGGTCAACTTCTAGAATTTGTGCTGGTAGTGTATCTATCATGTTATCAGTTTGTCTTAGTGAAATGTGAACTTAAATGTCCTCTAGAGGGCATATCATGCAGTGAAGCCAAGAGTCAAACCCACAACCCTTCAATGTTTTCTTTATCATTAGTCTCAGAAGTTTATGGTTTAAATCCTAATAGATCCAATGTCAACATCCAAACTACAAAGATATAATTTACCATACATGTATATATACCATCATAATTATTACAAACCTTTTTGTACATCTTGATCTAAATTTTCATCAAATAGTTGTCTCTGAGCTTCATCAGGTAAGTCATGTATACCTATAACAAAAATAACAAATCTTAAATGTATGTTTCATGACCAACAAATCGAATTTATATGGATTTTGAGTATGACTAACATGAAAGATGGACGTTTCAACTTTTAAAATCACAATGATTATAAAGATTTGTTTAGACTATATAATGCAATCAACTTTACTACCATGCTAATATTATTTAATATTTTCCTACATACTGCCAAATGACAATTTCAAAGCTAGAACTTTCACTAAAAATTATCTATACCCTTATAAAAATTTGCCATTTTTATTGTAATTCTGAAAAGGTTATAACTCTACTAATAGTTATTCCATTGTAACGAAAATTCTAGCTCAAAAGTTCACATGGCAGGAAGAAATACGTGTATTACAAAGCTACAGTAAAGCTAACTACCAATAAAATTTGTCATAAGAGGAATAGCAGATACAGCATGTTTTAATCTGTCATTAAAATATGTTCAGTTCTTACCTGCTGGCATTGAAAATGTTACACATTCTGTCAAAAACTGACATGGAAACCCAGCTTTTCTTTGTCGTAATGTTGAGGAAATCTCTCGACGGATCTCTGATGCTAAATCAGGACTACAGTGTAAAGGCAAGTGTTTGATAGCTTTAGAAGCTGCTTCAGTACTAGATAGTAATATAGCTAACATGTCCTCACGTTTAAATCTAATGGCAAGATGAATAAGTGTATAACCAACTTCAAATGCACTTGGTCTATTTAACAGTGTCACTTCTTCTTGTGTCAGAGTCCTAGACGGATCACCACCAGAAGCTATATAACCTTCAACTGCATGAAACTCACCATCCACCACTCCTACACAAGCATTGAGCCATAGCCAATCATTTTCTCGCATACATTTCCGGATCTGTTTTAATCTCCGTTCAAGAGATTTGTTGTCTTCAGACATTTTGATTGGTGGACTGGGAGCACTAGCTACATCAGATTTTGATTGTTGTTGTTCAACTTGAACACTCAAACCTGAGGGTGACTGCATGCCCTGAGAAATAATACCTGCTGCAGTACCACAACCAGTTGGAGAAACATTTCTATTATTTGGCTGATTGGAAGCACTATTTGGTGATAACTGTGGAGATGTGATCTCTGGGGATAATCTCCCCTTAGCTGTTCCACATATAACACATTTGTTAGCCTTTGGCCAGTTTGCATATGTACAAGCCTTACAAATCCACTTGTTATTTGCATAATTAGTTATAGACTTATTAATATCATTAAACTGAGATTTGTTGTTAGCATCTTTGGCTGCCTTAGGTGATGAAGATGATGATTCCTTATTAGTAGGTGCAAAATTTAATGTCCCTCCTGATATTTTTTCTCTTGTGTTGATTTTAACTGGTGACATGATTTTTTGCTTGTTGTCTAAAGTAGGACTACCACTAGCTACAGGACTTTTCTTTTTACGAGGAGTTAGACACTGAGTGCATTTTAAAGATCGAGGCCAGTTTAGATATGTACAAGCATGACATGACCATTTTCCTTCTGTTTCATAGCTAGCACTTGAACATGAAATCCGTCCACTACTGCTACTTTCTTTGTTATGCCCCATTGTGGCAGCCATCTTGTATATATCCTGTTCTTCATTTTGTATATCAGATATAAGATAAAGTGGTCTTGAGGCCTTACATAGGGTACATTTACTGGCTGCTTCATAGTTTTTGTAGGTGCAATATTCACATGCCCACTTCTCTTGCTTTGTAGAATCACTCATGATTAAGGAATACTTCAATCATAGATTTCTTGGTATAGCTGCAATTGTTGATTGAATTCTCTAAGGCCCTATAACAGAGCCTGGCCCATTAAAAGCTTTGGACTATAATATGGCACTCCATATGTCTTTATTCACTGGTCCTGTCCACAGGCATGAACTTTTAGATGAGAGTGGCATAAAGCCACTATGGGTGGCCAGCCACCAACACAGCTTAAAATAAAGGAAAACTTATATAATTAACTGAGTTATTGAATTAGAGTTTAAAGCTGCATTAAGTTTTTCAATTTTTTGAATTTTTTTTTGATTTTCTAAAAATATATTTTTTAAAAAATAGATAACTTCTAATCACGATCTGTGAGATTCATTTTCTAAAATTTCATTCCCTTTAGCTGTAAATAAACGGAATCCTCTAACAGGTTGGTCAATGTTTAACATTGATTATTATGAGCTTGGAGCATGCACATGTACGGAAAAACCCATGAATCGAAGGTGAAACATGACAAATTGCATTAATTGTCTGTCATTAATATCCAGATTTATTTGAAATGGAGTTATCCTTTATTAAGTCACAAATAACAAATTCAACAGATTTCTGTGTTTAATTTATCGTTTTCACTGTTTAGAAAGTTGTGTTTAAATGACCATGTTCTAATATTAGATCCCAAATGCTACATCTCGCTGGGAAATTATTGTTGTTTCTGTATTTATTCGAGCTTTTATCGTTGAACCAAATGTAAAATTGTTCATTAGGAACATCATTAATTAGATTAGCACCGTTTTAATTTTTTATTTGGAAAACTTAATGCAGCTTTAAACAAGGAATTAACATTTACATTGTATATACATAATATACATAACGTTTTCAAGTTGTTTAATAACAGATGAATGTGGGAATGTTTTTAAAAATAGAACAAATGCATGTAATGTATCATTAGTTAGAATTAATAATTTAAATATTGTATAGATAATGAATTATATAATCTTTTTTGTTTAGTGATGATTCAATAATTACTGTCGCTCTTCAGGTACCTGTTATAATGCACTTTATAGTCAAGATATTATGTGTTACTGACAAATCAGCAGTGAAAATCATGAAAAATGAAACAATTTTTTTTTTCAAATTATATTTTTTAAGTTTAGTTTACAATGTTTGCATCACAAACAACACAAATATTAGCCATATTACTTAAAACTGGGGTGTATCCAGTGCTGGTTGGGCAATTACATGCCCATCTGGTCTGATCCAGTAATTTTAGGGACCAAAAAATTTGTTAGTGTTACTTTTTAAGGCATGACAATACACAAAACAAGTTAAAGAATAACAATGGACTTGGTCATTTTACATGGCAATATTCATTCCTATTCAGGGTTAGCTCTGGTTCCTGAAAAGTTGGAACCAAAATATTAATCAAATGTAAAAGTTATAGTCAATTTTTATGAAATATTCAAGTTAACCTCAGAAGCTAAAAGCTCATTATGATAAAAATTTTGGAGCAAAAATATTAGCAAGTATGAATATTTTGGACCAATAAATTCGCAATTGGCTAAATTGTCAAATGGCTGAGCAACCCCTGTCTATTAATACCATACTACCTTTAAGTTCCAAAGTTAGCACTTTGAAGCATCTGGCAGTCACACCAGTTTTGATCTTTTCCTCCTCGAGGAATCCTTTAATTCTTTTCTTCAATTCTAACATAAGCATTTCAACAACAAATTTTCATTGTGACCCTTAATCTCTTATCAACACAGGATCCTATTTACTGGATAGAGAGAGGGATAATATCCATTTATAAACTATTTAACTTATAATGCCAGGATTCTACCATAAATATAAGAAAAACCTGTGTGTGTCAACATTTTCAGTTTATGATATTACTGATGAGGATTACCGAGTGTGATAGGTGGCCGGATAGCTCAGTTGGTAGTGTCATGCTAATATTGGCTGAATGGAAAAAGAGAATAATGTAGCAGACAGGGCTTGATAGGTGGCTGGGTAGCTCTGTCTGTAGAGCATCCTGCTGGTATTGGGAAGGTACCGAGTTCAAATTCTGATTTAGCTTCTGCATTCCCCCCCCCCCCCATCTTGTTACACTGATAACAGGAATGCATTTAAAACATTAACTGTAATGAGGGTAGGGATAGGTTACATAAGAATATTAATGTCCTCATAAAGCAGGGAAATTACTAATGAATCTCTCTTTTCTCTCCATAATTAGAATCTATATTTTACACTGTTTTATAAATAAATTGTTCTCATATTTCAGGATATTGAGTAATGAATTTCCATCTTGATCTTATATCATTAGAATCTATACTTTCATCGTTATACATCACTTTTTGTCCTCAGCTTTACGATTATTTCTGAGAGTGGCTGAGAGAAATGGTGTTGAAAATCGAAACAATGCACGAAGTGGTCGATGTCTGACTAAAGACGTCAGTAATAATGTTCAGTTGATGATGTATCAAAAGTCATTTTCGTTCCAGATGTTGTTCATATTTTGGTAAAACAGTAAATGGGATATTCTACTAAATTCAACATTACACAATCTATTTTTTTTTTAATAATTTTTACCTCCCCAGTAACGAACTTTACTCTAAGATCAACATCCTTCATCGAACCAAAACATTGGATTCCATGTTTTGATACACAATATGACGTCAGAATAAGGTCAATCAAATCGTGAAAAAAGAAACGAAACGAAACGATATAATTACCATAGTGATAAACAAGTATTAGCTTTTCAGAAAAAGCTTTCGTTTTTTAGTCTGCATTTGACTTACAAACATATAAACTCAAGACGGAATCAATGTTTAGTAAGGAACATTTTGTAATATAAGTTATCTTGTCAAATAAAATTAAAAAAAAATTTCCAATGATTTTATAAGGTTTAATTATTCCAATTTCGTGAAATATTTCTATATTCACGAGCAATGACCTTGTTTTGATTAATGAAGTACTGTGTTGTTGTTTAACTTATCATTTATTGAAATATTAAACGCTGGTCTTTCTTGGTATTGAAATATGTTGTTTATAAAACATAAATTTCTTCCGACAAATATGAAATTTTAGCGTTTTGACATTTTATTTAGAACAGATGTGGTAAATTTCAGTATCCAAATAAAATAATTTTTCACAAACTTTAACTATACAGTGTTAACCTGGTATTGAAATCAGTTCCTAGAGAACTCATACCAACACGAGTAAGGAAAAGGTTCTATTAATAGCATCACTTCAAACGCAGGTAACTAAAGAGTACCAGTAATCATGAATAATAATAATAATTTATTAGATTGTTTTATTCAATTTTTTTTATAAAAAAGTTTTTTTTCTGTCACATATGGTATTCGTCTCACAGCATATATTATGACCATTCTTAAAGTTCATTCTGGGTAGTCTTAATCGCTCTTTTATCAGATTATGGTTTACAAGGTAGTTTCCGCTTGTAACTTCGAATCCCGTTCGGGCAGTTTCTAGTGTAATAAAGTCTGTTAGTTCGCTTGCCAAAAGTTGGTGGTTTTCTTCGAGCTCTCCAGATTCCTCCACATTGCCAGAAATGACCGTCTCGGTGATAAGCGAAAGAATCTTGATTGGGGTGTAATTAAAACACCATCACCTCACCCCTCTTAAAATAAAAAAAATAAATAAAATTCGAAATTAAGACTAAAGTTTAAAACATTCTGATAAAAGTAAGATGGGTCTCAACAATTTGAACCTTCGTGCTATCACTGATGTCCAGCTTAAACGTCGCTGGTGCTATCATCACGCGAGACTTCCAATCTTGCAATCAGTACATTCGGTACTTTGATTAAACCGTCTACTGAGTGTCCACACGCGCCTCTCTCTCTCTCATTATGGAAAAATTTGCAACAGACGGAATAGTGAGCGACATGAAACTGTCAGGTGTACCACCAACACAACTAAAGGTATAAGTATTTAAAAATCAAATCACGACACTGATTTTGTATTTGAAAAAAAGAAAGAAAACCAACGAAATGCCAGCACATGCTCTGATATTTTCCTCAGATATTTGGAGCACCATTGTGAATTAAGTCGTCGACATTATGAAGCACGCACATGGATGACGTAATTTGCCATGTAAATGGTTATCACCTAACCAATAATCCTAATAATGAAGGAAACGGGTATCCTAAAATATAATTTTAGATGCAATAAGTTTGTAGGACCGGTGATCATATAGCCTTATAGGCCTATATATATATACATTTTGCCATGATGTTATCATATTATCAAATAATAAAAGAAATTATTTTAAAATAATATTTTATATTTTGGTTTTGTGATTATGTCATGAACAAATCTTCAATTTTCGAGTTATTCACTTAATATGGTGGTTGAGACAGAATATTGGGGTAAAGGTCACTAACAAGGTGTATATGGCATATACTGTATATGCTTCTGATTTCATTCTGTTAGGGAGTATATACAACTGCATCAGTAACATGTAATGTGTCTATGTGGTCATATGATGCAATCTTGTATAAAATACTCGTACAGTTAGACAGGTAAACATCTTTCCAGACTGTTTAAATAAATACAACACTGAGTTGTGTCATACACAATAGCACAATAATCATGGTATCAATCGTATTAAAATTATTACACATTTATTTGATATATCTTTTAATTTCCAATAATATATTTATCATAACATTAAATTTGTGTATCAAATCATATCAGCCTTTCCCCCATAATATTAGCATCGTTATGCCTTTGAGGTCATGCCAGTATTTATTTATCAAAGACCACTTATTCTTTTGACCTGGAAGTATATGTTAAATGACACCTCAGAATCATCTTCACTTAATTTTAGTTAACAAATCATTTGCTATTACAGTGTACAAGCCATATATTTTAACAGGAGGTTGGAAACCCATTCACAAGGTGTCATGGCTGAGGATCCAACACCACCCTCCTTGCTGTTAACCAAATAATCAACTAATGTTAATGTTGACATATATGTACCTTAAAGTCTTCTATATAACACTGAAGCACTAATCTCAGTTCGGTCTGGCTTCATTCCTCCTTTGTTATCAGATTTCACACCTTAGAAATCACACTCTGTCCTTTCCTTGGACAATTTTATTGGGCACCAATATTTAATGTAACACCTAAAAATCCAATTCCTTACTGAGTCTTGAGACTGATGATCAAACCCAACCCTTCCAGGTGAAAAACAAGTGCTCTAACACTAGGTATTAAAATTCAGAAAGTCTGGCAGTTAATCACTCTGTTATATCCACTATATACATAACACTACTACTCAGACTACTACAATACAATCACGAAATTGTGACTAGATTTTTGTTGATTTTTATGCATAAATATTCTGAAAAAACTATATATTTGTTTACTAACCAGTGCATGGTCTGTTAAGGGTTGAAAATAGTTTTTAGATTCCTTCTTATAGATAAATATATAGTAAAATCATTTTATAATTTTCTTACTTCTTCATTTACTAGCCACCTGTTATTTTTTAATCCAAAATTCTTTTTATTTTATACAACTTTATATGTCAATTTTGATTGATAAACAATATGCATTTATCTTGACAGCATTTAAAATAAATTGAATATAGAAAATTTATTAAATCAAGTTGAAAAGCAAAATGAAACTTACAAAATAAAAATTCTCATATTCATTAAATATTACATAAGGAAGTGTTTTAAATCAAAAGTTGGGCAAGTTTTACTTCCTGTATGTATGTGTTACATCAAAGCTTTAAATATGCAATCAGTTGTAAATACCTTTTATAAAATTTTAATTTTATATCTTGTTATTACACTTTTAAATTAGCATTTTAATACATGTAATAATCTTTCAAATGTGACCATTATGAGTGTGAGAAACAGGTTGTTATTGCTGTCTGGGTTCACAAGTTTCACAAGAATGGTTTATTTTTGCCTAGATAGATTTATTTTATTTTGACAAGACAGGACTGAGGCTAAAAATTATTTTTAGACTATTTTTTTCTTTTGACCATTTTGCAATTATTATTTTTGAATTGATTTATTTATCTATTATACTCCAGCCTCAAAGAGGGTGGGGGGTGGTGGGGTATATAGTGATCTTGATGTCCATCTGTCAGTCCGTCCATCCAAAATATTTGGTTTCCGGATATCAAAAAGTCTTCAACCAAATGATTTCATATTTATATGCAATGCTAATGGTTAGAAAAGGAAGGTTCCTTTAGATTTTGGAAAATTTCCCATTTATCGTTCAAGAGTAGCCCCCTTTTTCTGTTATTTTGAAGTTTTACCTTTTCCAGATGATAACTCCAGAACCAGTGTGCCAATCGATTTCATATTTATATGCGAAGCTTATGTTCATGAAGGAAAGGTTCTTTTTTATTTCAGAAGATTTCTCTTTGATCGTTCAAGAGTTATGGCCCTTTTCAGTTATTCTGAAGTTTTATCCATTTGCGGACAATAACTCCATAACCAATGAACCAGTTTGATTTCATATTGATGTAGAAAGCTTATGGTCATGAAAGGACGGTTCCTTACAACTTTTGAAGGTTTCCTTTTTATCATTCTGGAGTTATTCCCCTTTTTCTGTTTTGAAGTTTTACCCAGTCTGCAAATAGACTTCATATTTAAACACAATGCTTATAGTCAAGTAAGAAAGGTTCCTTTTACCCATGAAATTTGTGTTACTGTCTGGAAATGGGTAAAACTTCAGAATAACAGAAAAAGCTAATTCTTATTCTTACAATTTATGTATGTACCTGTATATATCTTTGGGCGGTTTCCTGAGAGGGTGGCAGGGCTATTAGTTATCTTTTGGATCACCAGTCTGTTTATTTATTTATTTATTTATTTATTTATTTATTTATTAATGTTTTATTCTTTTCTTTGTAATTGTGCTTGGAATATCAAACTAGATTATATCTAGTTGCTTAATTGTTATATATAAAGTGTATTTATAAAAAATGATATCGTGGTGATCAAGTAGATGAACACCTCTAATAAATACTGTATATGATAAGAATTTCTGTATAAAATTTTTAGCCATGGTTCTGATCCTTTAAAAGTTAAAAAATTTCAAAATGTTTTCCTTTAAATAATAACTTGTATGAATTAAGTCAGTGAGATTTGTGCCTTGATTCTCCCTCCTAAAACTGTTGAAATATTGCTATTATGGTATATTTATAATGTGGTGTACATCTATTTCAGGTATCTTATGGTGGAATATCAGTAGAACCAGGAATGACCTTGACCCCAACTCAAGTTCAGAATCCTCCAAACATAGAGTTTGATGGAGACAGTGGTGCATTCTACACTCTTATAATGAATGGTACTTGATTATAAGATGATTGCATTTAATAGTATACTAAAAACCAATATACAGCCATCATTCAATGTTTAGACGTACTTACAGCCATCATTGATTGTGAAGAATACTTACAGCCATCATTCATCGTTAAGACACATTTCAGCCTTCAGTTCATTTTCAAACATTTTTTACAATCATCATGGTAATGTTTCAATATTGAATAAGATTTAAGACAAATAATCTTGATATACAGGTAATGAATCAATCTTCTACCCTCCCATTCACTAATCCACCAACAAACTGCCAGCAAAATTTAAATAAAGATGATATACATGTATTTCTAATATTACAAATATAAATATTTACACATTGTCTTACAGATCCCGATGCTCCAAGTCGTGCAGACCCAAAGTTCAGAGAATGGCATCATTGGTTGGTGGTAAACATCCCAGGCAACCAGGTCTCAAAAGGTGATACCCAGTCTGATTATATTGGGTCTGGACCACCAAAAGACACTGGTATGTATATTTTTATGGCTACCTTCATGTCTTGTGTTTATTTTGCAGAAAGCAAGCAAAATTGATTTAGACTTTTGCTTGTAGCCCAAAATAGAAAATGAGTCCATTGATACAGATGTGCTAAAACTTGGGCATGTAGCCTAAGATGGAACATGGGCCATTTATTCCATATTGCCAATCTGATCAAAGTGTACTCCTTCTGTGTATATTCTGACTATGCTTGGCTGTTTAATTATTACACATTATTATTATTATTCAGCCTGGCTGAAAATTATTAGATACTCGTATGTTTTTGATTATACATGTATATGTTTTTAACTTTGTTGGTTAAGTTTGATATTTTGATGTTTCTTTTGTTGAATTATTGATCATTACATACATATATGTGGAATGGTTTATCAGCAACATTTAAATCGGATTCATTTTAAATGTTGCTGGGTTTAGGTATTGCAAATAAATATATACATGTACTAGACAACACAAACTCCTGGGCATTATTTTGACATAATACTCATGACACCATTTGCAATACAGGCACAGGTATTCTGTCTCTATGGTTCTGAAACATTTTATCAAACTTCAACTTAATTTGTTTCATTCATTCATTCATTCATTCATTCATTCATTCATTCATTCATTCATATTCATTCATTCATTCATTCATTCATTCATTCATTCATTTTCTAATACAGGTTTACACAGATATGTGTTCTTATTGTACAAACAACCTGGAAAAATCACATTTGATGGTTTACCAAAATTAATTAGATGTGGGGATGACAGAGGTGGCCAGAAAGTTGCAGATTTTCTAACAAAATGGGGGATAAGTGAACTCGTCGCTGGAAATTACTTTGTAGCAGAATTTGATGATGCTGTTCCAAAATTGTATGAAGAACTGGCAAAAAATAAAAAGGAAAAGAAATAATTTGAATCATATATCAATTGTACAATGTACATGTTTTTCTTTCCAAACTTTATTACTTATATCAATGATTATGAAAATGTTTACATGTTTTGTGTTGTGCCAGGAACAAAACATTGCCATTTAATGATTCAGTGTCACAAAACCAATAAATGTGTGTGTATTTGACTTATAATTCCAAAATTCTAATTTTTCTGATCAAAAATGCTTTTATGATTAGAGTTCAATTCCATTGTATGTGTATTCATTCATAGCCAGGATTTTTTAAAAAGTTTTTCCATCTAACAGGAAAACTGTATAAATCTGCAAAACATGCAGAAATTACTCTTAGATTTCTTCACAATTAATTAGACAATATTTTGCTTCATAAGACCATCTTTTTAAACCATATTTTTTATTTAAGGTGATTCCCAAATAAATTGTGATCAATATTGGTTGTACATATAATTGTAATAGTGAGTGATTACAAAATTTGATTCAGCAATATTACTTTTATGTCTGTTAGATCAAATTATGATTGAATTTTATTTATTCCTCTGAAATGATATACAGTATACACTATAAGTGTTTTTTATTTTGTATTATACATAAAACATGGCATGCAAGGGCTAGCTTACAAATAAAACTGCTTTTGGTGAATTAAGTCTTTTGTTTTATTTATGTGAGCTTAACGCATAGTCCAGGGTGAATTAATAAATATCATATAAATTGTTTATTTATTTATTTATAGACAGATTTAGTTTGTGATACATACAAATTAGAAATAAAACCATGAAACACATGTAACAGAATTTTCCCTGTTGGGCCTCTTGTTTAAAACTATATTAATTTAATAGATTTGACAGTGTGAAATAATGTTTTCTTATATCAACCCAAAGGTGGAGGTCGTTACTTTATGTTAATGTGCTATATTATTGTACCAAGATTTTGAAATTTGGGGGGTTGGGGGGGGGGGGGGGGTTCAGTTTTATTTGGCAATGCTCGCAATATTTAAGTTATGTTGAAAGGTCAACGTCACGACCTTGTTTTTATCTTTTGCTTATATTTTTATTTTTGGCCACATACATGTATTAATATATATTGAAGCATACATGAATTTCAATTTTTGGAATGATGTCCAATTTCTTAAATTGGATGCTTCCACTTTAAATATTAAAAACCTACATTTTGCTTATTATGCATTACTGTTTGGACACACTTAATGAGTTTCATTAAAGGTACCTAAAAACTAAAGCTTTATAACATTTTACTTATCAACTGAGCCAAGAAAGTTTATTACAACTACAACAGCTCAGAAGAGGAGTGTTTGTCTAAGAGCAGAGATCTTGTGTTCAAAAGACTTAGATAGAAGATACTGCATCCTCACCTGACACTAGACATTAAGAGAACAGAGTATATAGTGGTTCATTTGGTGTCTGAATAATGTTACTGTGGCATACTGACTTGGTGAGCTAGCACCTTATAAAACTTCTCCGATTGTATGCTAGTACAAGACAGACAATAGGCCTGAATAATGTGACTGGAGGAGTGGGTATCTTTACTGTGGCATACTGACTTGGTGAGCTAGCACCTTATAAAACTTCTCAGATTGCATGCTAGTACAAGTCAGGACAATAATACAAACTCATATATCTCCAGTGTACACAAATATGTTATTGGATTTATATTCTTTAAGATTAATAAAATTGCTCTTGTTGTTATAGCTGAAAAGTTGCTGATAGGATGTTATACATAATGACAACAATTTAGAGCTCCATTGCCACATTGCTAGATGTTTTTTTGTTATTTAATTCAGTATTCAATTACAAATTTATTACTTAGCAAAAAGAATTTGAGTTTTATCTTCTCATTGTTTGCTTTTTTGCCTTTATATTGTTTACTGTTTTATGTTCAGGGTTTCATTTACAAATAACAAGTTTGTTCTTTCATTTACAAATTGCTTCTTTCTTTGTCCGGTATTATAAATGTTTTATATGAAAATGAGACTTGTATCACTTCAATGTTGATAACAAGCATAAAGCTTTATGAGTCTAGATACAAAATCACTTTCAAGGTTTATGATTAACATCTGGTTATTCACAGCTTAAATTGTTAGACCAACCAAATGCTTTAACAGTGAACTCTCTTTACAACGGCACTCTTTACAACGGCACTCTTTATAATGGCACTCTTTATAATGGCACTCTTTATAACGGCACTCTTTATAATGGCACTCTTTATAACGGTACTCTTTATAATGACACTCTTTAAAATGGCACTCTTTACAACGGCACTTTTTATGATGGCACTCCTCAAAACGGTACTCTTTATAATGGCACTCTTTATAACGGTTCTCTTTGTAACGGTACTCTTTATAATGGCACTCTTTATAACGACACTCTTTATAATGGCACTCTTTATAATGGTACTCTTTATTATGGCACTCTTTATAACGACACTCTTTATAATGGCACTCTTTATAATGGCACTCTTTATTATGGCACTCTTTATAATGGCACTCTTTATAACGGTACTCTTTATAATGGCACTCCTTATAATGGTACTCTTTATAACGGCACTCTTCATAATGTCACTCTTTATAACGGTACTCTTTATAACGGTACTTTTTATAACGGCACTCTTTATAACGGCACTCTTTATAACGGCACTCTTAATAACGGTACTCTTTATAATGGCACTCTTTATAATGGCACTTTTTATAATGGCACTCTTTGTAATGGCACTCTTAATAATGGCACTCTTTATAACGGTACTCTTTCTTACGGTACTCTTTATAATGGCACTCTTTAAAACAGTACTCTTTATAATGGCACTCTTCAAAACGGTACTCTTTATAACGGCACTCTTTATAATGGCACTCTTTATAATGACACTCTTTATAACGGCACTCTTTACAACGGCACTCTTTACAACGGCACTCTTTATAATGGCACTCTTTATAACGGTACTCTTTATAATGACACTCTTTATAATGGCTCTCTTTATAACGGTACTCTTTATAACGGCACTCTTTATAATGGCACTCTTTATTATGGCACTCTTTATAATGGCACTCTTTATAACGGTACTGTTTATAATGGCACTCTTTACAACGGCACTCCTTATAATGGTACTCTTTATAACGGTACTCTTTATAATGTCACTCTTTATAACGACACTCTTTATAACGGTACTCTTTATAATGGCACTCTTTATAATGTTACTCTTTATAATAGCACTCTTTGTAATGGCACTCTTTATAACGGTACTCTTTCTAACGGCACTCTTTATAATGGCACTCTTTATAACGGTACTCTTTATAATGGCACTCTTCAAAACGGTACTCTTTATAACGGTGCTCTTTATAATGTCACTCTTTATAACGACACTCTTTATAACGGTACTCTTTATAATGGCACTTTTATAATGTTACTCTTTATAATGGCACTCTTTGTAATGGCACTCTTTGTAATGGCACTCTTTATAATGGCACTCTTTACAACGGCACTCTTTACAACGGCACTCTTTATAATGGCACTCTTTATAACGGCACTCTTTATAATGGTACTCTTTATAATGGCACTCTTTATAACGGTACTCTTTATAACGGCACTCTTTATAATGGCACTCTTTATTATGGCACTCTTTATAATGGCACTCTTTATAACGGTACTGTTTAAAATGGCACTCTTTACAACGGCACTCCTTATAATGGTACTCTTTATAATGTCAGTCTTTATAACGACAATCTTTATAACGGTACTCTTTATAATGGCACTCTTTATAATGTTACTCTTTATAATGGCACTCTTTGTAATGGCACTCTTTGTAACGGCACTCTTTGTAATGGCACTCTTTGTAATGGCACTCTTTATAATGGCACTCTTTGTAATGGCACTCTTTATAATGGCACTCTTTATTATGGCACTCTTTATAACGGTACTGTTTAAAATGGCACTCTTTACAACGGCACTCCTTATAATGGTACTCATTTTAATGTCAGTCTTTATAACGACAATCTTAATAACGGTACTCTTTATAATGGCACTCTTTATAATGTTACTCTTTATAATGGCACTCTTTGTAACGGCACTCTTTGTAATGGCACTCTTTATAATGGCACTCTTTATAACGGTACTATTTCTAACGGCACTCTTTATAATGGCACTCTTTAAAACGGTACTCTTTATAATGGCACTCTTTATAACGGTACTCTTTATAATGGCACTCTTTATAATGGCACTCTTTATAATGGCACTCTTTACAACGGCACTCTTTATAATGGTACTCTTTATAATGGCACTCTTTATAACGGTATTCTTTTTAATGGCACTCTTTATAACGGCACTCTTTATAATGGTACTCTTTATAATGACACTCTTTATAATGGATCTCTTTATAATGGCACTCTTTGTAATGGCAATCTTTATTATGGTATTCTTTATAATGGCTCTCTTTAAAACGGTACTCTTTATAACGGCACTGTTTATAATGGCACTCTTTATAATGGTACTCTTTACAACGGGACTCTTTATAATGGTACTTTTTACAACGGCTTTTTTTAAAATGGCACTCTTTATAATGGTACTCTTTACAACGGCACTCTTTACAACAGCACTCTTTATAATGGTACTCTTTATAATGGTACTCTTTACAACGTCACTCTTTACAACGGCACTCTTTATAATGGTACTCTTTATAATGGTTCTCTTTATAATGGTATTTTTTTCAACGGCACTCTTTATAATGGCACTCTTTATAATGGTTCTCTTTATAATGGTACTCTTTACAACGGCACTCTTTACAACGGCACTCTTTATAATGGTACTCTTTACAACGGCACTCTTTATAATGGCACTCTTTACAACGGCACTCTTTATAATGGTACTCTTTATAACGGCACTCTTTATAACGGCACTCTTTATAACGGCACTCTTTACAACGGTACTCTTTACAAAGGCACTCTTTACAATGGCACTCTTTACAACGGCACTCTTTACAACGGCACTCTTTACAACCACACTCTTTACAACGGCACTCTTTACAAAGGCACTCTTTACAACGGCACTCTTTACAAAGGCACTCTTTATAATGGCATATTCAGTTAACAGCAAAAAATTGTTGGAAACAAATCTGTTGTTGTGTTTTTATTACACTTTATAACGGCACTCTTTATAACGGCACTCTCTACAACGGCACTCTTTATAATGGCATATTCAGTTAACAGCAAAAAATTGTTGGAAACAAATCTTTTGTTGTGTTTTTATTACACTTTATAACGGCATTCTCGGTTAACGGCTCCAGGAAGGAAATGTCGGGAACAAATGTACAAAATAAACATTTTTTCATAAAAACAGATTTTTATCAATCCTCCAAACCGTAAAAAAACCAAAGGTGTGTGTGAGTGCGTGCGTGCGTGTGTGTGTGCTCGACCTAATTTCTAATATGGCCACTGTTAATCATATTACATATTGAAAAGTTTTGTTTCCCTATCTTCTCCACAATCACATAATGTATTTTTATTAAATTATTATTACATTGTAATATCCACTACATTAAATAAGTACAAATCATGTTGCAGGATGACACGGCGTCTTGTCATAAGAAATAGTCTAAGTTTCTCTTCTCATTGAGTCTGCAAAAGCAGACGATACATATTGTAATTTAATGCTGACTCTAAGCTGATTATTTGATTCAATAAATTCAATTTAGTGTCGGTAATCTGTTAAAACTTACGACAAATAGTGGTATAAAAATGCTGCCCGTTTTAAAATCATCAACCAAGACCCCGTTAAAATCTGGCAAATTTGAAATCTCCATTTTGTAAATTTTCAATAATTTCAGAACCTTTAGGTACCATCTTTGTTTTGAAGATTTCTTCAACGTAATTACATCTTATTCTAGCACTGTAGAAATTTGTATTTGCAACATGACATAAAATTGCCAAAAATTACATTTAGTAGAAGAAATGGGATTCTTTTTAAAACTATTTAATGACCTGCATAAACGGTCCCACGGCATAGCATAAATATAGAACGTCGGACCTGAAAAATGATACAAACAGCCTTTTTAATAAAATATGGGCAGCTATAATAAATTATAAATAAGAAGGCGAGGATATATGGATACCGTTACATGTTTGTACGCACTCTTGTAGTTTAGACTCGCTGGTGTTCATAAACACTCTGCCATCAGGTTGTCAACAAACAATCATATGTACGCCACCAACAATCTGTGCTAATGTCTATAAACAAGTAGATAATATTTTGATCAATTATTAATTATATGTCGTCAATATCTTAACTGCTCCATCAGTTTAATTGATATTTGTATAGTACACCCGTGAATTACGATTTGGCACACCAGAGGTTATTTACCAAGAATACCCAGATGCACTCTTGGGACCTGGCGTAACACGGTTGGCCTAACTGTTTAAACCTTTGTTTCTGAATGTGTCGATGGTTAAATTATAATAAAGAGAGACTCATCAATTTTTCATTTTCTAAGTTTTATCAGCTTTTACAAGTCAAACAAACCTATTTAACATCTCTATAACTGTGTGAAATTGAAATAAACACATTCAACGTCTCTATAATTAGTGTGAAATTCAAATAAACCTTTGGCTTTACCAGTACATTGAATTTCGGTCTTATAAGTGCATTTAGTACGTTATGAATTCTAAACCATGGCAAACATAATAAAATCCTGAAAGACATTTTTAAAGTTTGGATAATATTGGTTTTTCTGAACGATACAGAAATAGAATTTACACAATTCTGTCATAGCTACGTAATTTGTTTATTTTTTAAAACAACACGTGCAATGAATAATTAAATAAAAAGACGTGTACGTCGGAACGATTTTATATTGTCATACCAACAAATATTTTGTTATCGTTAAAATTACTCTAAAAAGCAAGAAACGAAATCAACCAATGGATACAACACTGTAGTTTGAAACAGTGTATAGCTAACAGTTAAATATTTCAGGAAAAAAAAACATACAAAAATAGTCGGCGGCAATAGCAACAGCAGCAGCAGCAACGTTAACATCAAACATTGAAATATTGTTCGATCTGAAAAAGACAACATTCACGATATACGTCAGAGAAGAAATTAAAATTATTTTATTGCTTCTCTATAGATGACAAAATAGTACTTAATTTTTTTTTTTTTGAAATATAAAAACAAAAGTGAGCATCGATCGTTTAGAAGGAAAGTTATCAGCGTCTCATAAAAATAAAGGTAAGATTTTTCAGTCTTCGTTGTCAGTTGTTTTGTGTTGTCTATTTCCAAATTCAAACTTCAACATTTCATTACAGAAAGATACAGATAAATCAATACTGACTGGAATTAGAGTTTTTCTTTAATAATCGCCAAATTTTATTTATTATTTTTTTCATTTTATTTTATTTTATTTTATTTTATTTTATTTTATTTTATTTTATTTTATTTTATTTAAATAAATTCTATTTTATTTTATTATATTTTATTTTATTTTATTTTATTTTTATTTTATTTTATTTTATTATATCATATCTTATTTTTTTCTTTCCTTTTTTTTATTTGTTCATGTTCTAATTCGTCGGTTTTTTTAAAGTTGATTTTTTACTTAAAGTTACAACTTAGGGGTCATTAGCAATATTGAAGCGTATACTAGGTCATTACTCAGTAGTTTTTGAACATTTTGTCCCTGAAAATCTGACAAACAGAATGTTAAGCAACACTACTTATGTATATATTTTAATTTTTGATACAGTGACTAACTATTATGCATTCATAGTGTAATAGCTCATAATGTTTACATCGTTTTCGGTACACCTGTTTTTTCTGTCTCTGTAATATTGAGGTTCTGCCTTATGCGTTTGTTTGTCTTGTTTTTAGTAACGTTATTTATCATAAATGATGATAAAGTTCACATTATTCTGTTAAAAGAAATTTTTATTTCATTTAAGATGTCTAGAAAAGAAGGACAACAAAGTCTGCGAAGTATCCTTCAAGAGATGGGAGAAAACTCTACAATTCACGGTATTCCAAGGATTGTAGGATCAAGACATAAAAGTGTCCGTATAATATGGCTATGTTTATTCCTCAGTATTACCGGTTTCTTGATATTTCAGTTAACTAAACTGTTCGCAGCCTATTACAGTTGGCCAATGAAAACATCCGTTTCTTTAGAGTTTAGCCAATTGCAATTTCCAGCCATTTCCTTTTGCAACATGAATCCAATAAAAAAGTCGATGTTAAAGAAAGCGTCAACCGATATACAAACGATATTTAAACCACGATTGGTAAGTCTCTATATCTATATGATAAACTTGTCAAAACACAATTCTTCTGACAGGAAGTAATGAGTATATGTCCTTTGTGCCTGGTTAATAAAAATTTTCACTGAACTAATTTTTCTTTTATAAAATTTATGAAGTTTTCGAGATATAAGGACCGAAATGAGGTTTATAACTTATTATAACGGAATTAAGGCTCTTGATGTTATTCCACACCAAATAGAGAATGCGTTAAGATCAATATAGTTGACAGAAAATAATGGACATCTAAAGCCTGACAAGGAAGTAATTGAATTACTTGTTACTGCAAAATAGAATAAAGTGATATTATTTTAATACCGGCTCATATTCTAATTCTAGCGGAAACTGAATGATTTATGTTCAATATTAACTTTACATTTAACTTTAAATTAATGATACATTTCAATGTCTGATACATCTATTCACCTATGCTTTATCCTGTTTGGTATTACAGGTTCTTAGGAAGAAAAGATCGGCTTCAAGTGATTCACAAACATCTTCATCCAGTGACCCAATTCAATACCTAAACATGGGCCATACAAATCCATCTTCTTATCCCAGCATCCATATAACACCCACTTCAACCGAATACGCCCTACCATCTATAATACAAACAGCAATGTCTACTTTCGATACATCTTCGAAAACATTATATCCAGGCTCTGTTGAAACTTCATCCGGGGAAATAAACGCTTGCACTAACCCCGATGGTACAACTGCTTCAGATTGCGAGACAGGAAGTGGAACAAGTGGCTTAACTGGAAGTGAATCTGAATATACATCTTCTTCATACACAGACTGGTGGGACTGGTACCGGGAGTCAACATCAGACTCGTATAGCACTTCAGATTCATATAAAACCTATTATGATAGTACCGGTTCCGGATATTACGATACCACAGGATACTCGTCATCGTATGACTACTATGATGATAATTGGACGGCACCTAAAGATAAATGGCAGGACCGAGTGGAACAATTTCTTAAAGTATTTCAAAATGAAACAAAGTAAGTCCATTATCAGGTTGTGATAAAATATATATTAAACGAATAATCTAAACTTTTGCGCAACTGCTTACCTAGTGGATCTACAGAATTAAATTATTCATGACAAAAGATATTCATTTAATGATTTTGTTTTATTTTCAGATCTACCCGGTACGACATTGGACATAGACTTCATGACATGTTATTATCATGTTCCTTTGCAACCAAAGTTTGTTATCCAAGGTAAACTTACATGTACATATTGAATTTATTATATTCATTTACAAAAAAGCGATTTTTCCTATTTACCAAAACTTTCATATAAATAAAGCAGCCACACCTTTTGGTCGATTGACTCTTTTTTTTTTTTTATTCGAAGTAATATGTAAAAAAATGTATGCTTTATATGCATGTGCACATCTGTTTAATGAATCAAAGCGTAGGCTGGATTTTATACCCACGTGGTGATGCGTGAAGACTTTTGTCGACGTAAAAAAAAGCTAAGTTCTTTCTTGTCAAAAAGCGATAATACTTAATGCAAAAACATCTTTAATTTTAATCAAAAGAAGCACACAGTTTATTGGAATGTTTTTGTAATTCGTACTTGTTATCTATTTTTAAAAGTCACTTCAATCGTTTTGACAAGTTATTTATACACATCGTAACCTTTACAACACCATACATTATATAACGATTAGTAAAACAAAACCTTACAGAAATTATATGTTACAGTGGTCAGTAATTCATATCCGATTTTACCATGCATTATGTACGGCTGTAAACTTCATGTTTTTTTTTCAACATAATGCGTTGCCATCTTTTCGATGTGACAGCAAAACACAAACGTGTCTTTGTGTTGGCAATAATCAACGCAATTTTAGCTTTACCTAAATAGTAAATTTGTGATCAGTGAAATCTATTTCTATAAACACAAAAGACAAAAAGTTTGACAAAAGATTATAGTGTTGATTTATCCATGTACTGCCTGTTGACATGATTGTAATTGTAAACGTTTAACGGAAACCAACCTGGCCTTGGTATCGTATTATGGTTGTATTTTTTCTAAAATAAATAAAAGTAAACTGATTATTATGATTTAAGAAATTATATGCAACACGTTTAAACAAACATTTGAAGCACACAAAAGGACAAGCGGAACAGCGAAAGGTGTTACTTTACCATCGGTTTAAAATCATACATAACATTTACAATTTTCCGTTGGTTGATGTTTACTTTGGTTCTTTTTGCAGTAATTTCACAAAATTTCAAACCTCAGAATATGGAAATTGTTACACGATAGAATCCGACAAATTTACAACAAGACGAACGGGATCATTATATGGTAAGTTTACTAATTGAGAATATTCGACTCCACATCTGGACTATCTGAACTGTCACTTTTTCTATATGACCATTGGCTTATATTATTTGAAGAAAACATTATACAATAGCCAATGCACGCATTCCAATTAAAAAAGCCAGCCTTATAGAATAGTTTTATATTTAACCAACAAATTATATCGTAGTGATATTGAAGTAAAAGATATTATATTTTCATTTATGAATTGCGCATGAGTAATCTTGCTGTACACGATTGTAACCATGGTATATTGTGTGCTTTCATGAATCATATATTTTTGTTGATTTATCATCCACTCCATTTCATAAATAAAAAGGAATTTCACACAAGGGATTGAATTTTATGAAAAGCATTTAAGCATGGTTAGGTTAACAAATATTTGATTTGTTTTTATACAAGTACATCTTTTTAATCGATGTTCAGGCGTTTATTTTTGCACATAGCACATGGTATACACAATTTAGTTGATAATACCATACATTTATACAACTTAAAAAGCTTTTGATAATTATGTTTTTCCTTTTGTTTATGGTGTATAAATTCATGAAAATTGATTCCATTTTTGAATAAATACAATTTCTTATTTAAAGATGAACAATGCAATGTTTGATATATGAAGTACTTTAAAGTTTAGATAAATGTAACCGACCCGGAGTTTCTATAGCAGTTTTGTTTGGATAAACCTTTCCAAAATTTTTATTTTTTTATAAGAATGTTTTAAAGAATATAAAATCAAAGGAAAAACAAGCATATTAAACAAAACTTACACATTTATTGCTAAAACCAAAAAGAGTCTTCCAAAACTAACGAAGTCTAATTTATACAGGAAAGACTAAGGGTAACACGGTAACAAGATTTTGTTTTATTTGAAGGTTTGTGGCTGACATTGAATCTTGAATCCGATGAATATATGACTAATTTTGCTGATGCTTATGGGATTAAACTCATTATACACGAGCCAGGAACATTTCCGTTTCCGGCGGAAGAAGGAATTACTATAAATCCGAATTTTGAGACTACAATTGGTCTTCGTATGGCAAGTACAACTTGGTTTATCTAGTAATCTTTGTTCTCTGTCGGAATATAGCTTCGGTCAATATAGTACAGAATGGAAAATCAATCAGCTTTAGCACTGAACAAACCCATACTAGCTACCATTAGCAACCAACTTTCTTTAAAACTCTAGCAGTGAAATTTTGTGTGCGCAAAGGCTAAACCAGTATTAAGTTGTTGAAGAGCTCCTTCGTATTAAGAATGGAATAAATCAATCATAATTGAAAAAAGGTTTGGACATTATCCAGTAAACTCGGCCAACTCGGTTGGTTGGTTCGTTCGTTGAATGTTGTTTTACGTAACATTAACATTATTTCATTTTTTTGCGACGAGAAAATGATATTAAACTCGAGGATTAATCTTAATTAAAAACACATTGTTTATGTGGTGCAAGTATTTCTGATCTGCATTGAACAAGTGCACACTTATGACGGCCTTTTGAGTGCATGTAGACCCCCCCCCTGCAGTTTCGCAGACAAACACCACAGACCCCTGAGTCTACAAACTGGTAGCGAGCCAACCATTAAAAGTCTGCGGCAATGAAAATCCTTTATCACTTGCTGTCTATCGTAGTCTATCCACCATTTGTGAAACGTCTTCAGTTTTAAGGCTATCGTCTGTATTACTCGTCCACCGAGGCCCAAAGAGATGTACTCAATATTATTACAAATGATTTGAAGTATTGGTTTGTAAGCGTTTAAGGTTAAAGCAAATTTGTTATGATATTCAATTGTCTCGTTATGTTTATAGTTTGACAAACAATACGAATGTAAATTTCGTAGATAACATATAACATTTAAACAAATTTTATAGGTTCGCATAAGCCGACTTGGTCCTCCTCATGGAGATTGTGATGATGGCAAGGTATTTGAGGGACATTTTGGAGTGAGATATACAGTACCTGTGAGTTAAAAGTGATATTCTGAAATACCCATTTTTAAAACGTCTTTAGTAGGATTAAATAGGCAGAAGTTAACAAAAATATTACAAATTCTGCAAATATCAGAAAAATGACTTAAATGATTAAACCTCATAAATTTATTTTTTTTGTATATATATTGTCTCATTACTTATCACTATAATGGTGTTTTTTTTAGCAAGCTGTAAACCTAAGTTCAAAACGATAACATGACAATCTCATATTTTTTACCAATATACATTGCGTGTTATGTCTCACCGCTCTTAAAAACAAAACCGAATTTTTAGGTTGAACAACGTTGATATCTGATGGAAATAAACATCAAAATTTTAATCATATTCGTTCTCCTATAAAATTCTATGGATTTAAATGTTCATCTTATGCCATGATTTATATATAATCATCTCAACATGACACATACATTAATATGCATTATGTTTCAGGCATGTGTTAAACTGTGTAGACAGCGTAAAATCTTAGAAGAATGTAAATGTGTACCGAGAGATGTGGATATTGATATAGATTACGAGCGAAAAAATAACGAGAAACAAACCAGGACCTGTGACTTAGAAACGGAAAAAGGTTTTGTTAAAATATTAAAGATACTTGTCGGTTTTACTTATAAAGCTTTGTAGTAAGATGTAATAGAGAGAGAGAGAGAGAGAGAGAGAGAGAGAGAGAGAGAGAGAGAGAGAGATTGTGTTTTTTGTACCAGAGAGATCGTGTGTTCTGTACTAGTTATGGTTACAGTTATTTAGCTTATACTGCTTTAATAAATTTAAGTTTTGGGATGAACAAGAGTACATAACAAAACCACTGAACTTTGCCGAATAAAACGATTTTTTCACATAAAGAACATGCCCTAGTTGTATCTATTATTTATAAAACTACAACACTTTGCATCAAAAGGCGTATCGTTTCGAAAAAAACGTGATTTTGAAATAACATAAAGCGTGATTTTGAAATAACATAAAGCCAAAATGCACCTACTATGAACATATTTTATACCTCCATCTATGATATTCATTAAACAGAAAAAAACCCTTACCTTATGTTATAATCTTTCTCAAAGTTTCTTTTTTAAATATTTAATACCCGGTACATATTCATTTTGCAGATGCCACTTGTATTGAGCTTGTAAATCAAAATTTTGCAGCTGGACGTTTGGACTGTTTCTGTAAAAATCCTTGCAAGTAGGTATCAATCAATACAATATATTACATTGACGAGAGGAATATACTTTGAGGTTAAAACACAAAAACGTCGACGATAATCTTATCATCATGTTTTTTATTTTCATTAAAAATTTTTGAACAAACAATAAAGTAAGCATAGGTAAGAAGAAAAAAAAGCTGAAAACATTTTATTTAGAAATATAATAAAACAGCTAAAACGGGAACACCAAACAAATACAATAAACAAGACAAAATGTTCGATGAAAATGCTTTTATAAAAAGTACAAAATGTATAAAACACACTAAATCAGTTTCAGAGCAAACAGTCAATTAATAGAGTAAGTCTATTAACAGAATCACTAAAACATTACTATAGATGAACCTTTAAGATGGCCAACGAACTACTGATAAGTATAGTGAACAAAACTGAATATTTTCTACTATAAAACTGTTATTCTCTACAATGAAGTTTATTTTTGCTGAAAACAAGATTAATAACACGGCGATTGATTGATTTGGTTGTTTATTTAAAGCTTTATCATGATTGTTGAAAACATAATGACCATAAAAGCAACGATTTGAAAAGGCAAAAAATGATACTATAACATAATTAGAACAATGACATTTATGACATTATTCTTACTATTTTTTCACTAACTAAAAGAATTTTTATTTTTCATAGAGAGATCGTTTATGAAAAGACAGTATCGGGGCGCCATTGGCCAAATGACGATTACTTGGTAATGATTAATAATGACCAAGCATGTATAGTTCTAAAAGAGAAAAAACATTGAGGATTTAAATTAAATCATAATTTACAAAAAACCATATTACAATGTCACTGAACTTTTTCATAAAAAATACCCCACCCCCGTTTTTCTCTTTACTCATTTTCCTGATTTTTCAACAGCATAAACACACTAGTGTAAGTATTCTGACGAAAAGCTGAAAATTATATACCAATAAAGAATTTACACTTACAAAGTGTAATATTTGTTGATTCTATCTTAGTATGAAACAGCTTTTTAGTTTCTTGCTGGTACTGATGGTGTCTAGTTACAAACTAAAAAGAAATACCCCTCCCCCTGGTGTGGTTTTTTTTTTCAATTTCTCCGATTTTCCAAAAGCATAAACATGCAAGCGTGGATATTCCGACGGAAAAGCTGAAAATGCTATACAATAAAAAAAATTACGCTTAGAACGGTGCAATATTAATTGGTTCTATTCTAGAATGAAGCAGTATTTTTCAGTTTCTTGCTGGAAACCGATGGTGTTTACTGGTTACACTTTATTTAAATTTGATAAACTCGGAAAATTTTTGATTGTGTAAATATAGCATAAATCTTTGGAGCAAATATTTCAGTATTATATCATAACGCTAAATACGATGTAAAATATCCTTACCTGTCATCTTCCAAGTCAAGCCATAGTTTATAAAATTAACGTGGTTCTACAATTTAAGGCAAGATTATCCAATTAAATTTCCAATATAATTCTATTTGGAATCCAAGTTTTTTTTTACGACGAAAATGTGTAACCATTAAACTACGTGTATGTGTATTGTTAATTTTAGAGAAATTCGTTGATCTATGATCTTTGCTTAAAGAATTTGACCTACAATACAGTTACTTGCAGGAACTATACAAGGGATAAAAAGAATTTCAAACTAGAAAAGTGAGTTGAAAATACTAATTAAAATCATATCCCAAATCAGAAAAGTGAGTTAGAATACTAATTAACATTATATCCCAAATCAGAAAAGTGAGTAAGAATACTAATTAAAATTATATCCCAAATCAGAAAAGTGAGTTAAAATAGTAATTAAAATTATATCCTAAACTATTAAATGATGAAAAGGAAAGTTTGAATACAATTTGATGGTCAAAAGTCATTCGTTCAGTTCATTACTCCGCATTGTAGATTGTGACTTAACATTAAAGTTCATTTCCCAGTTTTCAACTAGGTCCCTGTAAAATGCCAAACTTTTTATCTATATCCACAAAAGCTACAGCTACAAAATGAGAAGCATGTCTTCATACAACCCTGTTTACATAAATGTTTACGATGCACCACGTTATTTGACAATTAATCGAAGTTTACTTGTTTTCGTTTAGATTCAAAGATAATTTTCTCCGTGTTATAATTTATTATGAAGACTTGAACTACGAGGTTATTAAAGAAGATCCACTTTACGATGTAAGTATTTTGACAAAGAACAGTAAAGAGACTCGGTTTAAGTAAATATCAACGAGGAAGTTTTAAATCTTACTCGCTGAAAAATAACATTTCTTTCGTTATACTGTTACAATGAAAAGAGAGTTAAGTTATGGTTTTCAACGTCCAAGTCAAGAATGTTTCACTTATATCGAGGCGTCGCAGCTATAGGCAAAAGTGCCGATATTTTGCATATGCGTTGCACTGTTGACAATACACAGCAGGGTTCTTTATCGTGCCACACCTACCGTGACACGGGACCTCGTTTATTTTAAGTTCCCATCCGAAAAATCCGTGGCTTTTATTTTGTTAAACCGAGTGCTTGGCAAAAGAACATTCACTACCCACTTTCAAGTCTTGGGTCAGACCCGATGGGTATTGAATCCACGACCTCCCACTTACGGAGCATGTACTCTACCAAGTGAGCTACCACAGTGGCATATCGCAAAAGAGTTAATATTATGTTACATAGTAATTCCATATTTTACACTCTGTATGGCTAAAATTCAAGTTATCTGATGCAGAAACTTTGGGGTATAATGTCATATATTTAAAGTAAAATGGAACTTTGTAGCGAAAAATGCACGTAATTGGTTAAAAACAAAACCAAAGCACATCCAACGAATGAATCGAAAAACACAGGGTATGGATATATATAAATTTCAACTCTAAACGATCACATCCGCATATGGCTATTACTTTCTATTTCTCATATGATGTTAACTTTGAGATATGTAACCTTTTTCGATAATGCAAGGATATATGATTCCAATATACATTTAATCTTATTATTTTTAGTCATTTCAGTTTATGTCAGATATCGGTGGAACACTTGGCTTGTGTATTGGTTGTTCTATATTAAGTTTATTTGAGTTTGTTCAGCTACTGATTGAAATTATACATTTCTTCAGAGTAAAATTTACACACCAAAAATCATCGAAAATATCAGATTCAATGCAAGATTTAAATATTGATATGAAAATAGTGGAAAAAGTCCAAATACAGAATACGCCATCAGAAGGTGCAATTTTCCACCCAAACTATGTAATATCTGACAATTACAAAGGTTCATTGGATTGATGAATTAAAAGTAAACTTAAAACACCAGAATGAGTACAATTGGAATATGTACATTCCGACCAACAACTACAGTAATAAAAGTGTTCTTTACAGACATGACTCTCTATGGAGATTAACAGCAGAAACTCTGTTCTCATTTTTTTCATTTACTTTAAAGTGATATTTAGAATTTCAATTAAGACAATTGATAGTGTTGTAAAATTGCTTCTAAATTCTTGATTAAAATTTCTATCTGTTAAATTTGTGTTATGTATTCTTTTGCAGAAATTTATATATCAGGTACTCTGTTTTTCATTTCAGAAAGCAAGATTTTTACAATTTGAGTTATGTTTAAAAGAAAAGAAAAGGTTTTGAAATGTTTTGAGCTTTTTCAAAACAGATTTTGTAGTCAAACCCAAAATGATATAAGTTCTCACCATTGCGAAATCACATCTGTCTTAAGTAAGAAAAGTGTTCAACATCACAAGTATATATGTGTGTGTGTGTGTGTGTGTGTGTGTGTGTGTGTGTGTTTGTGTGATTTATTTCGTCTTTGTCAGTTGTTTTCTATACGCTGTTTCAATTAAGATTGTAAATAAAAGTTCATCTTTGTTCTAAGTAGACTTTTATTCCATCCTTTGCTCTCATAACTACCTCTGGCAATGGTTTTACCTCGTGTTTTTCATCCAACTTGATACGGAATCTGCAAAAGAAACCCATTCCCTGTGTCATTGAAAGCACGGTTAGCATGCTATAACTGCATATCAAACTTGTCTTCTCATCAATTAATAATACGACAATACTTGAAAACAGAAGGCGTTATTGTGGTTGACTCAAATTATGTTTAACCAACAGAAAAATGTTTTATTCATAACAAATGCTTAATGAAGATAAATAAATTACAATGAATTATAAAGTATCCCAATTATATAGTCAAACGTTTTGTTGCATATTACATTGCATCCTTTCAGCAATTTTTCGACTATTCCTGTGATATTATTTCATTATCATACTTAGTATTTAACAATTGAAAGCATCAACAACTAATATATCCATAGTGAGTACCTTTTTACGAGTCTGGAAAGAATAACTTTCTGTTCATTCATTGCAAAGTTCTGTCCAATACAGTTCCTGAAAAGAATTGGTAAATTATTTTAATTCAAAAAGGAAATGGATTTATTCATCGATTCGCTTTTTGGTCAATAAGAAATGGATTTGAAAACGTGTAGGTAACATCTTCACACTGGAAGCTTAGTTGCTTCATCTTTGCTTAAATAAGTGTATGAAACATAGGAGTTTATATACTTGCACGTTTTCAAAATGAATTATATATGCTCGGTTCTTCAAATGTACCAATGAATATCCTTTTCATTACAACAAAGAAGATCCGGTATTATGATAAAATAATATCTATTGATTTTTTACGTTTGTTTTTGTGATCTCGATTGCAGTGGTTATTTTCAAGTACATGCTTTGCCATTACAAATTTTTTGTTTGGTTTATCTGTTAATTAAGTGTTATTTATACGAGTCTGTCGTGTGTCAAGGTTTTAAAAAGCACCTGACACTTAAAACAAACCAAAGAACAACACACTCAAATTATTCTCTTTTACAAAAAATGAACTGTTCAACACTTTTTACATTAAGTTAGCAGCTGTAATTTATCGTTCAGTGTATAAGATAAAGAAAGTGATTTTGTTGTTTTAACTTAAGAAGCAATTAACTACATTTTGTGCTATCATACAGCATAATTAAACTAAAAGTCATATAACACCACCTTGGGCCAGCAGAAAATGGGACATAACTATATGGATCCTTATCTCCACGTTCGTCTCGAAATCTCTCTGGGTTAAAAATCTAAAGATATAGAAATTAATTATAAAAGACGTGACTTACTTTTCTTAACAATTCATATTTAAAACAAAATAACTACAAACATGTACTAGAAACAAGAAATGTTTAAGCCTGATATTGTTTATCTAAATAGTCAGTTAAAATTAAAGATGAAAATTAAATGTAGCATGAATGTAGCATGTAATGTGCGTTTGTCAATAGCAAAAGCAAATTAAAAACGAAACGAAACACAACCTCCTCATCAAAAAGAACAAATTGGACGAAAAAATAAATAAACAAAACCACCGATTACAACTATTTACTCTATACAAGTTATTATTAAACACCGACTTTGTAGCCCTGAAGTATAAGTGGGCAAATTTTTGTTAAATTATAAAATTTTAGAAATAGTTCAGCGAATGCTTACATCATGATCGGACCAAACATCAGGATGATGATTCATAAACACGATACCAACATCCAAAACCGAGCCTTCAGGAAGCATCACGTCTCCAAACTGGGTGTCCTTTGTAAGTATTCTACTAATCAATGGGACTGGCGAATGATACCTCATGACTTCTTTTATAAAAAGTTGTAGGTATTTTACTTTTGGCAGATCTTCCCTAAGAAAAAAAACAAAACAAAACAAAGCGTGTTTGCTGATATGTGAAATGGAAAGATTAAAGTTAATGTATGTATTCATAGTTACATTTGTTAACGGTAGTTGTTTAAAGAAGTAACAATAATCAACTGTAGTTGTTTATAATTTCATCCTCAAAAAGTAACATTATTTACTGTGTTGTCAAAAGAAGTAACAATAATTAACTGTAGTTGTTTAAAATTTCTCCCTCAAAAATTAATGACGGGTTATTGCAGTTCTTTAAAATTTCACCCTCAAAAAGTAACAATGGGTAACTGTAGTTGTTTAAAATTTCGCCCTCAAAAAGTAACAATGGGTAACTGTAGTTGATTTTAAGATTTTTTTCTTTTTCTATGATAGAGAAAGTACCAAGAAAAAACCTCGAAGTTCGATGAGTGAATTGTCAAACTATCTGTCAGAGTGGTTAACCGATTTCAGTACAAAAATAAGTTGTGATTCGTTAGTTGGTACTAAAAACCACTCCTAAGACACCAATGCCTCAAGAAATGTCAAAGAAAAATATAAATATCAAAAGGTATTAAAATGCATTACTGTAGAGTGTAACTGTATTAACTAAGTTTAGTACGAAAAATCATCATCGTAGAAATTGATTATTGTCTTTTACGTAAGTATTTCTTCAATCTTGCACAGGAGATTAATAAATCGCATCTTAAAGATTTAGACTGATATTTGTACGCTTGCGTAGTATAGTTTCTCTAAAAGAATGAAAATTTTAAAAGCAAATGTTAAAACTTTTAAGCCCCCACTTACCATTCCAGATACTCTTTATCCTTTAATACATTAGTAACTTCTTCATAAACTTTCTGTTGTTCCTTAGGATATTTTGCTAAACAGTAAATTGCCCAACTCAAGGCTGAAGCTGTAGTATCATGACCTTCAAAATCATCGGTACAACATAAGTCTTGTTCTTTATGTCACATATTTTCCACTTATTATTAAGGCGAGTGATTTTGAATTATGACATGTTTACACCGTGCAGAGAACAATTTGAGATGATTACTGAAGATTAATTTTGCCCTGCCACCTAAGCACCGTGTAATTTTTTTACTGTTTACTAAGCTTTTCTTAATTCTACAGGTAGTTTTAATGCTTTGGTTTAGATAAGTTTATCTTTAAAGTAATTATTCAATGAATTAAAGCAACAGTGTTGATTTTAGAGAGCACATACAAAGGCCTACAATAATTGTGTTTAATGTCATTTAAGCGTTTTATTGTTCATTTAACCATTTTGTTACCGCAGAGTTATTTTCAGCACGAAAGCTAAGGCGATTTTGCTCAGGGGTTTTTCGAATAATGTTGTTTCAAATAATGTTGTTCCATTCAAAAATCATAAAATTTTAATGAAATGAAATTAAACTTGTAATTATTATCTGAATTTTAACTAACCCTCAAACAGAAACGTGTCGACTTCCGCCCTTATTTCCATATCAGTAAGACCCATATCATGTTCATCTCTCGCCGTCAGTAAGATATCCAGGAAATCTAAACGCCGTTTCTTTAATTGTTCTGGGTTTTTAAGCTAAAACATCAGAACTTATAACAAATCATCAATTAATCAGTACAACGACAGCGTCCGCTTTAATGCCAATTTCACAAGAAGTCGAGATAATTTTTTGAAAATGTTTTATCAAGCAACTTCAAAAATCCATATATCTTATCATTTATTTTCACTAGTTATATCAATATTATAGAAGCTTTTAGCGCAATAAAATCTGTTCCCATAAAATCCTCCTTGGTTCATATTACATGTATAAAGTTTAGCAATTTTATTATTTAAGTATAACATTAACAAAATGTGCTTCTAAATTCCGTTTTCATGCCAGAATAGTCCTTTGCCCTTTTAATAAAAGTAACCAGCCACAAGATAACACATTTATCTATGTACTAAATATTATAACTTTCCGACTTTGGACAAGAGTCGGACATTTATACAAAATATCATATGCTGGTGAAGCAAAGATCTTTTTCAAGGACCTGTAAGTTAATGATAAACTAAATGTATCAAAGCTTCGTAAAAATATACTATCTTACTAAAGCTTGTTTTCTAGAGGCTATTATACTGTCGGCAAAATCATGTACGTAGTTGCATAACTCTTTAAATCTTCTTCCAGACGGTAGTGAAAAGTATATCAAATCCATGTACAGCCATGGGCGTCTGAAAATCACAGGTACAACAAAACAAAAACAAAAACAAACAAGAGGCCCAAGATGGTCCTTATTTGCTCATCTGAGTTTAAATGTAACTGGTATGTCTTGGTAATACCTGGTTAAGTCATAACATGTTGCCTCAATAGAAGTGGTTTCAGATAACATTATTTTTATTGTTTTGGTTTTTAGCTATATAGGTCACTGTGACCTACTTTTGGTAGCCAAAGTGACCAGAAACACAAATGAGAATGGCAATGGTTTAAAGGTGCTATTGACTAATATGAATGAAATGTGACCAGAAGTGTCTGAGAAGAAGTCTTTTGATGGATGTATGGATGGATGGCAGAGTTCCTATCCATAACAAAAGCTCACATGAGCAATTTTCAGATCCGGATTTAAGACTTTACAGATTTGACACATTAATTAAAATATTCTTTAAAAAATTGTAAAATTCAACTGCAAATTATTTTTAAAAAATTGTTCAATTAATTTAAATAATGTAAATTTTGTAAAAAAAAAAAAAAAAAATTCAAGGTTTTAGTTAAATCTGCATATCAGTATCACTTGTGTTTTAAAAATAATAATTCACTAAAAAGTAAAAGTTCATAACGTCTCTTCCATGCACCATTGTAAGTCATAAAATTCAGAAATTAAAAAAAGGTGGCCTCACTGGTATTTGAACTCTCAACTCTTGGGTTGCTAGAATTGAAAAAGAATAACGTCGAAAAAAGCAACTTGTATTTTACAGAATTTCGTAACCTAATTTTTCACAAAATTGTTGGAATTCACAATCTTGGTTTATAAGATGCTTTAGATGCCAAATATCACATCAGATTTTATTTCAGTGAAGTGGTTTTGGAGAAGAAAATGTTTTTAGGTTTTCAACTATTCAGGTCAATGTAGCTATGGCGACCTAAAAAGTAAAAAATCATAAAAATTCTTCCATGCACCATTGTAAGTCATAAAATTTAGAAATTAAAAAAAAAATGTGGCCCCAGTGGGATTTGAACCCTTGACATTTGGGTTGCTAGAATTGAAAATGAAAAAAGGCCGAAAAAAGCGACTTGTATTTTACAGAATTTCATGAAAATTGTCAAACATGTTTCTTCACAAAAGACAATGATGTTTGGTAAAAGAATTCACCTAAATTTATTCATTATTGTAATTTTTTGTAAAAAAAAGTACTATTTACCATATACAAAAATTAAACGCAAAAACGCGTAACCTAATTTTTCACAAAAATTCTTGAAATTCACAAACTTAGTAAATAAGATGCCGTAGATGCCAAATATCACATCAGATTTTATCTCAGTGAAGTGGTTTTGGAGAAGAAGATTTTTTTAGGTTTTTAACTATGTAGGTCATTGTGACCCACATTTGGTAGCTATGGCAACCAAAAACACAAATCTGAAAGGCAATATTCTATAGATATTTTTGACCAAGTTTAAACAACTTGTAACCAGAAGTTTCTGAGAAGAAGTCGTTTGAAGCCATTGGCATTGTTGACGGACGGACGTACGACGGACGACGGAGGGTCTGCCTCTATTGATACCAATAGCTCACCTGAGCACTTTGTGCTCAGGTGAGCTAAAAAAACAAGACCATCGCACGAATAAGTTAGGGGTTCTCATAGTGACAGCTTTCATAACTATAGAAACAGCAGATTGGAAATTCTCAGGTTCGAGCTTAACAAGTGAAAGATCGATGCCGATATATATATATATATATATATATATATATATATATATATATATATATATATATATATATATATATAATAGTTAAAAGTAAGTAAGTAAAGATTATATAAATAGTGCTCCTAAGGAAAAATGAAGAATTGGTTGATATACGAAAATACATTGAAAATCTACCTTGCCAATGGGTATAAAAACATTGAGCTCAAAAGTAGATAAGTAAAATATAAAAATATTGTAACAATTTGTTATAGCAGTAGGTGGACTGTTTTTTATGCTCTGTTATAAAACGTGTGCTACAAGAAACACATTGAGAAGAAAAAGGAACAAAAATAATTTAAATTATACATGTACCTGTATTTTCAAAAACAAGAACACATTATTAAAGCTCGTGGTCTAAGTACACTAATGAAATATTTGCTGAAAAGTGTACAGAGACTTTAACTTTGTTGTTTGATGATGTCGCGTGAATTAAATAAAAATACTACAAATATTTAAACATAACTCATACGTGAACATACAATGATCTCTGGATGAATAAATGAGAGAGTTCCTTCACTGCAGACAGGTACGGATGGTTAACTCTGGAAATAAAAAGAAACAGATCAAGCCATCAGACTATTACTAATATTCCAAGTTGAATTTTGATGTAATTCATTTCTATTCTTCCTTATGCCAGGATTCTAGTGAAGTTCTTGTGATGGTTATAACATTTTAAGTAAATTTTTTACATCTTTAACTTAATATCTGTTCTAAACTTTTGTGTAAGATATACATGTGTTTTTGTGCCTATATTTAAATATGACGCCAACATTCAAATTTATACCTCCCTCTCTTAATTTACATTGTGTATTTTACTTTGACCAGTGCATCAATACTATGATATGATGAGTTTTCTCTTGTCAGAAGAAGGTGATTAGAAAGTTATCCGTTTTTATTTATTTATTTATTTATTTAATTATTAAAGGTATTATTAAACTCATTAAGCTAGTAATTTTTGTATGTAATGTACTCGTGTGTTTTGAAATATTAACAAAAACTGCCGAAAAAATTCGTCAAACTTTCATGAAAATCAACGTTGTTAAAAAAGAACATTTAAAATCTGTCGAAATAAGCAATCTGTTGCAATCGTACCGTGTTTTTAGGAAACACCTGAGAATGATAAGCTTGAGTTACAGGACTTGGCCTCCCTTTTATCCTTTGTATCCGTACCAAATATGAAGAATGACATTCCATGTGTATTGAACTCATAGTTATTTGGCCAGTGGGGTTACAGAACTTGGTCACTCAGCTTGTAACTGTTCCATATATGAAAGGTAATGTCACATTTGCATGGCAATCATTATTACTTTCTTGGTTGGGTTACATGTAATTTATGTCCCCACATGAATTCGTAGCTATATGTTTCTGAACAACTTTGAAAAGTAGTCATTGTCGTTAGCCTTTATGCCTTGATGAAGTAACTCACCCTTCTTCTTGTATTCGACCCTCGTATGATAGGGAACACCTCAGCATGGTATCCAGTGTTGCTTGACTGATTGGGTTACATATCTCAACACTTCCCGTAGTTGACATGTCGGATAATTTTTCCTTTAAAAAACAAAAGAATTATAGTCTCGTTACCGTGGCTAGACCCTAAATTTTAGCGAGGCATATATTTCTAAACAAAGATTAGTTTGGGGTCAGGGACGTGCTTCCTCTAATTGTTTATTTAAATGGTGCATACTGAGACCATTTCAGTTAATAAATGATTTCGCAGTATAAATTCGTATGTTTAGTATTTGTTTGCTGTCCAATGTTTTGGTGGTTGATTTAATGAACATTTTTGTCATGACTGACTGAATGAACATCTCTAATAAAACATATCATAAATTTATAAGCAGGTAATTATATTTATTTAGTTTTGTTTAACACTAACACAAGAGACGTGAAAAACCTTTCTCAAGCACACTTTCAAGGGCGGAAATATGTTTCACCATCAAAACGCCACTTCTTTATAGCACTTCTAAACCAAAGCAATAATTAGTGGTGCCAGTATATTAATTATGCTACAAGTTTATATGTTTGTTTTACTTACGATTAATATGTCAGCGACTTTATTGTAAATATTGACATATGGCATTAAGATATCAAAATGAAAGGCTGGTGTAAGTAATCTACGATTTCTTTCCCATTTAGCTCCATTACTCACTAAAAGACCATCACCTTTTTGAAATAATAATAAAAATTCACTGTAAGTGTACAACCGTTGATATCTATCTTTCTTAGACCGAGATTTTTACAAAGGTTATTGATTCACAAACAATTAATCTCGCACTATGTATTTGTCAATAATAATGTGCCATTTTGTATTTAAATATGTTTCATGTTTGTCCTGAAAAGTAATCAATTTTATGGTAACAAACACAATTACGTATTAACGGAATTTGACTATACTTAACCCAACACTATAAATTGTATAAAAAATTTAAATGTAAACAAGCGAACACCATTTTTTGTTTAAGGGCCACTAAGTACTAAGAGTTTAGTTTGAATCTAAATCATGTGTGGTGTTACAGATTACCTGCACTTAATTGCAATAAACATGAAATGTAAACGAAATAATTCTGAAACAACAAAAATAAAAGGCTTTTAAAAATAGCCATTATCAGAGGACTGAGTTTATGAGTTTATTACAGCAACTTTGTAGAGAGAAAAAAACAAAACAATAGAGATAATCATATAACGTACATTGAAATTTGATAAATGTAAGAGCATCGAATATCTTATACGTTGATGAAAGTCTACTCACCAAGCCACGGTAAAAGCATTCTGTAAAGACCTGTTATTAAACCTTTAGGTTTCGGTTCTGAGGATTTCAGTAGGATTTTGATGGTGTCTGGATGTACAGCCGTATATAGTGGGAATATAAACGTCATACACATACTGTAAATCTTACATCTTGTTTTCTGAACTTTGGCAGTAAACAACTCGACGTATTCAGATACATCATTAAACTATAAATAATAGAAAGTAGACACGTGAACTTATTTTAACAGCATTCCCCTGCAATTAGCATGTATAGGACTACTTTGGACTATGTGCTCTATAACACTTTGGTTATGATTTGTGTAGGTTTTGTAACAACGATTAAGGTTCTTTAACAGTAAGGACCATTGTGTTGTTACTTCATATGCCAGTTAAACATTAAGAATGTAACAGTTAGTAATGTCAATATCTGTATATCTGGCCCCAGTTTCACATAATAATACATCGGGCCCCCAGTTTCACACTCATTCACTAAACTGAGTGTACAATTAACTCAAATAAGGGAATATTTCAATGCCAATTTTAAAAACATTACACGGTTAGAATTAAATACCGAATTTTATATTCAAATTAATTAGTTTAGGTTATTTGGACAAAACAAAATATTGTCTTCTAAAACTTAAGTTTGTGACACTGGGGTCTGATGTATTATTTTCTGGTTACCTTCAAATGTTTAGCAGTATTCATGGATTTCTTATTCTTTTATATATATATATATATATATATATATATATATATATATATATATATATATATATATATATGTGTGTGTGTGTGTGTGTGTGTGTGTGTGTGTGTGTGTGTGTGATTTTATTTATACTAATAACTTACTAGATATAAATGCCCCCACAACAAGTGCTGAGGAAATAAATCTGTTTTAGCTGTTATTCGCTGTGTCTTCTTGTACTTATTGAAAAATTGCACCAGCTTCCATAACGCATACCCAAAAAGAACAGTCAGTACAACAACAAGTAAGTCCATATTCTGAAAAAGAAATCTTTGATTGTATCACAAATACAAATATCAGGAAAAAAACAAGATACTTGATGGCATCAGTTTAAAATACCTTAATGTACCTAATTTTGTAGAAAAATGATATTAAGCTTTTTTAAAAACAAAATGAAGGAAATTGTCATAGATGAGGACTGGACTTGATATTGTTTTGCTCCGGCTGTATCGATATGTGTAGGTTTTTTTAGCCATCTAATTTTATTTTTGCCCTCTCATATTTAGACCATTGCTGATATAATAATCATAATTTGCTTTTCTTCTTGTGATATTTTTGCCTTCTCCGTTAAACAAAAAGATTGTATATCTGAAAAAAAAATCTTACTGCTCATTCAATGTGTATTTAATTGGTGGTTTTGGATATTAAAAACCTAGGATCATTGTTGCTATCAAGAATATTTTTAATATTAATTATATACAGTTCTGTTTATGTAACAGAAGTCACTTCTACTTTTTCACAATTAAATTAAATCGATAATACTTCTGTAAAAACGAGATAATACAAGCATGGCATGTATATTGAAACTTTACATATTTCCCCTCTATGCAATACTTATATAGTGTCAATTTCTCTGCATTTTGACAAAGATCATTAGATAGAAAGTTTCTTACATGGGTCTTAATTGCTGGAGTAACAAACTTCTGAGTATCTGACTCGATGGTGAAACGTATCAGAAAAAGGTCATGTCATAACGCTGTAAACAAGACTGTTCTGAATAGTTAAACTGTTAATTCAATTTATAAATTAGATCCATCAGAAATCTAAGTTGATCATACCATGACCATCAGATATAATTTCTACTTTTTATAGGGGAGGTAAGATAACAATAAAAGCACACCTCACCCTTACGTGTATATGTATAGTAGCGGTTTAAATTTGACCCCTAAACACCGATCCCACCCTTAGTATATTTAGTTAAACCAAAATGTAGGACGAATGTTTTAGTTGCTGTATGACTAAATACGCTGCATGACAATTAAAGTATTCGCATTAACCCCCCCCCCTCTCTCTCTCTCTCTCTCTCTCTCTCTCTCTCTCTCTCTCTCTCTCTCTCTCTCTCTCTCTCTGACCTTTACTTAATGTGTTAAAAAAACTTGCTACTCACCACTGTTATCAGCTAGACATAATCTACGTGTACTTTACATGATAAACAGCTCGAAATTTCCTAAAGGGTTCTTGAAGGGAAACTCGCATATCATTTTTGATTCAATTGTAAATAATATTTAAAGCTACATTAAGTTTTCCTATGAAAAAATTAAAACGGTTTTGATTTACATAATGATGTTCCTAATGAACAATGTTACATTTAGTTCAACGATAAAAGCTGGAATAAAAATAGAAATAGCAGTAATTTCCCAGCGAGATGGAGCCTGTGGGATCTTATAAACCGTGTCATTTAAATACAACTTACAATACAGTGAAATCACAGGGACTTGGTGTCAGGATTTTTGTATTTTTGTTTTAAGATTAGTTTATTTGTATTTTTATAACGATAACTTTGCCTGATATCCCTTTTTCAAGCAAAATTCATAAAATTCCGAAAAATAACATTTAAAAAACACAAGAAAGAGCACACTTGGAATTACCATTGCAGCAATACAAAATCACCGAGAGCACCTTCTACGTTCGCAAGTTGCGTCCCTTGTCAGGGTTCTCCCGATCTGAGATTTTATAATGAAGCAATGGTAATACCAAGTGGGATTCACAAAGACAACAGGAAAACGTTGCATTTCTCTGGAAATTGTCCTGATTTTGAGTTTGGTGGAATAATTCAGATAGTTATTGATTGTTTTGAAGCAAACGGAGATATTAATGTAAAGAACAGGCTTTTAGGATTTTTTTTCCAAGCGAGGGGTAGACTTTCAAAATGGGGACTTTCGTCCTTTGTGTTTTTTAATGTTATTTTTCTGAATTTTTTTAAGGTTGTTTAAAAAAGGATTTCAGGCAAAGTAATGGATATGTATAAACTTGTATCAACCTCGCATGTAATAAAAACACAAAAAAGTAATCTTTATTTAAACAAAAATACAAAAGATCCTGACACCAAGCCCCTGCGAGTGAAATACGATAAACTTAACACAGAATTGGTCATTTTGACTTTAAAGGGATAAATAACACCGTTGTGAATACATTTGAATATCAATTACGAACAATTATTACAAATTTTCAGATTTTCCCTTTGATTCATTGAAGTTTCTTTACATCAGTGCGCATGTTCATATAATCATCGTTAAACAAGTGACCAACCCGTTAGAGGATTTTGTTTATTAACAACTAATAGGAATGGGATTTTAAAATGTATATCTCACAATCGTGATTAAAAGTTATCTGTTTTTTAATATGTATAATTTAGAAAATTAAAAAACCATATCCACTTTTTAAAAAAACTATGCTAAACAATATGCAAGAAAAAACATTTACATTTTTTTTTAAATTTTTTTGTCCTGTTTAGCTGTTCTTATCGTTTACTTTTATCGTGTCGTGTTCTTGGTTGCATTGGCTATTGCCAAGTACATGTTTTTAAGTGAAAAAACCTTTCTTTTAATGTATTTTGAAATAATAACAAGCTTATAGTCAGTATTGCAAGCAATACATGTCGCCTGTGGATTGAACTGAGAAACAAAAAGGTCAAACATGTACATAATTGTCATTATTGGCTATGCTGGCTTGTCAAATAAAAGTTAAAAGATGAAAATGGGCCTAAAAGTCATGTAAAAGGAAAAAAAATTAATTAAAAAAAAAACAAACAAAAAAAAACACTCAAAAAGTAATCATGGTCACCAGGGGAATTTTATTGCTTTATAAGTAGAACATCATCCGAAGAAACTTAGAGTTAGCTTAATCTAATATATAAATTAATATTCAAAGGAAATTAAGCTACCCCTTAATACATACCGAAAAAAAACGAGATAGTTTGTCTTGGAAGTAAATTGATACGATATTTTAAGTTTCTGTCGGGAGAAATCAATTTTTGTGTAATATTGTGAATGATTTCTATGAGAATTTCAATTATCATTATTATTCTTTATTGCGATAAGTACACCAGCCTATGGAATATATATCACACGATTCAACATCGATGACATGTTATCGTTACATGACATATACTATTGTTAAAAACATGAATATATAAAATCTACATTCCCTTAATAACCCTCATTTGAAATACATAGAAAATGTATGTGCCGAGATTAAGTAATATATTTTCATTGTTTGATGATATTTCATTGTAAATTTATGATATTTTGGTTTTCTGAGTTCAATATATTTATCTTAAAATCTATAGGCTCCAAGGTGCACAAGCTTAGTTGCTAATTTATATTTTATATGTTAGAATTTAATAGAAAAGGAATTTTATAATAAAAATCAAAGGCCAATATTTCGTAAAATCAGTAAGCCGGAACGAATCTGAAAACTTGATTTATAACTAATTATGGTAGACTTGCATACTATCTCAGAGTTCAATATATGCAGGCATTTCGAAAAAAGTCCGGAGGCTCATAATTTCGTCGAAAAGCAGTGAACTGAAATTAACCTCCAACTTATTCTGTAACTCCTAATTTTAGATATTTATACCAAATTTGAGCTCCATGTCTGCAGGCATTTCAAAAAGTCCGGTAAACTTATAATTTAAAGAATTTTTTTAAGTGCAAGGCCTATAATTTCGCTAAAACCAGTGAGCCGTGACAAAACTCAAACTTGGTCTGTAACTCTTAATGATAGACTCACATACCATGTTTAAATTCAATATCTTAATTAAAGCGTTAAGAAAAAAAGTCTCGAAAACTTTAGTAACCATTTTACCAGCTTGATATAACATATAATTAAACATTCTTCAATATGATTAACATTACATATGTTATCAATATTTTCTTTACAACCAATATAAAAGCTAGTAAACAAATTTTTGCTACTTAAAATACAAAATAACCCGTTAAGAACAGACGTTATTTTTATTTCTGGTAGAATCAGTAGGGTTTGGTAAGTTATATTGACAACAAGATGTTTATATATTTTATAAAATATTTACCTGAAACGGTACGATCCATTTTGTAACGAGAATTCTTATTCTTCAGGCAAGGAATCGGAATTACCACGTTTTACTTATGCAAGTCATTTCATCATTGATTTGTGGTGCAATAGTTCTCTTAGACAGATTAACGCTAAGAAGCGTTATTTCCCTCATCAGTTTAGCTGCATATTTTATCAGCAGAAGTCTCAAAAGTTCTCAAAACACACAATAAATTGTTTGCTCATTAACAAGTTGTTATAAGATGTTCCCTAGACACTCAACTTGTATGCTAACTATCAAACTTTAAGCTTTAAATTTTGCTTTTAGTCAATTTTTTATTTTGACCAATCAGAATGCAGAACATGACCAATCAACAGTAACCATTTTTAATATGCAACACAACACTAATCGCTTATAATTCTGCTAAATTTAAATAAGATCTCATCGGTAGTTTAGGAGGAGATGCAGATACAACTTATCCGGACATACAGATAGATATACAGACAGACAAACAGGTTGACAGACGGATGGCAAACGTATTTAATAATGAGGTCCCCATGACATTCCACTTGTAACTTTCAAACTTTGAGCTTAAGACTTGATTTTAGTCAATATTTTATCTTGACCAATCAGAATGCAGAATTTGGTCATTTGACCAATCAATGGAAATGCAACACAGCACTACCCACTTACCATTTCTGCATAGTTTCAATAAAGAGGAGTTGTGAATGCAAGTTTTTCTGCTAGAAAGACGGACGGATGGACAACGACAAACACAATAGTCCCTTTTTGGTTTCACCGGCAGGGGACAAATACTAATAATAATAATAATAATAATAATAATATTACTTTGCATGCTTTATTTTTAAATTGATCATTTAATATTATTAGATTTAACCTTTTTTCCAATTGTGATTACGATAAGAGAACAAGTGGATTGGCTAGACCATATAAAAGTAGTTTAATTTAACTCAAGTCCGGCATAAGAGCTGTTAAAATCGACTGTACTAAAGCGTCTTTAACAAAATTAAAAACAATTATAATATTTAATGAAAAATATCCGGAACCTCTGATTATATTCTTTTAAACAGGAATCCTGGATGTGCTTATTACAATTTAAACTTAAGTCACAGTAACCTATAAAATAAACCATTTTACACGCCCTAAAAATCGCAAAACATCATCTTATAAAAACAATTTTATTTATGCTATCACATTCAATTAATAATTGTTAAGTAAAGTTGCTATATTTACGCCGTTTTCGTTGAACAATTAGAACGAGTTTTTAGAATTTTTGACGCATTTTTACTGCTGTTGACTTCGTAGTACTAAAAATATATATTCCCATGACTTCAGCTTATCTGTATCAGACGTAAGACCAGGTTTATGCACCTGTCGATCAAGAATAGCCAAATGTAATACAAGGTCGGGTTTTGCGTCAAACGTTGACCTCTACCTTTCGACTAAAAATGTCTTTTATCGGTTCGTTTACGTCTTCCTGTTATTTTTTCGTTTACATAGCATAATTTAGTTTTTTTTTTTTTTTTGGCAATCCATTTTTTAAATCCCATGTACTGTCAACCATGATATGACCATTGAGCGATTTAGCTTTCTGACAATTATACCATAATTCAAATTAAAACTAACAATTAATATGATCAATTTGAATTTATAAATATTGCACACATATTACACAAATGTTACATATAAAAATATAAATATGTTAGACCCAATTCAATAGCTACATTATCCAGGTCAGGATACGTATTAAGATAAAAAGTATTAATTGCACTTGAGCTGGTGAAAAATAATAAGTATTCAATTTACAACCTTGCTATCTAAAAGAATGTTTTATAATTATTTGAGGCTAAGCAAAATTCTTTCAATGTCTGTTGTGGTATGATTTTCTTTTCGTTATACAGGTACTTAGTTTCATGTAAACGAATATGTCATATATCTGTGTGTTGTAAGGTATAACTCTATGATTGAATTATATAATGAAAGTTCTATTTATATCAGATCTCTATCCAAAATTTTCCAGCTTATAATTGTTATAAACATCATTGTCCATGTTTTAATAAACGCGCGATGACCTGAAATTAAAACACAGATTTTTAAGTATATAGTACATTAAATACGCTACTACAGACATAAGGTTTTATAACAAAATTGTTAGATGTTTTTAACATAAATCACGTCAAGGGTTTTTGTACAAGTGTTACATTATAAATATTTGAATTTTCTGAATGAACCTTAAAAATTTATATATTCAAATAGTTGTTATAAAATTCTACAAATAAATCGATTACATGTATATTTAGAGCTGTCCAAATGCTGGCTCAACACATCACAACAAATCATTTTCAAACTGTTTTACAATTGTGATCAAAATAATATGTTTCTTTTCGTTCTAGTTGTTTTTGTTGACTTCAGCTCTCATATTTAGATATAAACGAGTATGTATAGTACGTAAGTGAGTCAAAACAAATTAACTTTTTTCAGTTTGCATCTTTTATGACATCATGATGACGCCATTGGACACGTTTTTGCAGCTGTTTTAAAGGCAAAATAAAGAAAATCCAAATATTAATTTTCTTTCTGGTGTTGAAAATATAGAAAGAAAAAGAAAAGGCTTTTCATCCTAAATTACATGTATTTAGTTGAATCTAAAGATGTTAACGGCGACAAAGAGCGAATTGTTGAATTTCTTTACTTAACGAAAAGAAGCATCAAATTTGTGACGTCATAAATGATGCAATTTCAACCAAAAAAATTCTCTAGAAGACAAAGATATTTTTATATCGACACAAGCCTTATGTTACATTCTATGTTACCAGTTTACTGTACCAGTATACAGTATCGGCCTTGCCTACTCCCTTCTATATACTATTTTACCTTTTGAATTTTGCCCAGAAGCGTAAGTTTCGCAAATATAGCCCATCTTTACACTACAATCAAGATCATTATACCGCCCACCACTGTAAATACATGCGCAGTAATCCTTACCCCCTGAATTGTTAGGTTCACTGTCCCAAGGACTGCAATATTAAAAAATACAATAAGTACAAACATCACACTGCTTTTTGTGAACTAATTAAGAAAAACGATTTGTGGATTTGCGAGCATCACCATGATATATTATAAAATACCCCTGACTTCTCTTTCGAACTGTAGTCAAAATGGCGTAAAATTGATTTCGACTAATTTATATATGAACACCTGGTGACATCTTGATAAAAGTGGAATGATAGCGGCTAGAACGGAAATATTGTCTTCAATTAAAAATAATTTACCTAGGATGAAATGTAAAACGTTCATTTTCTCGCTTACGTAAACAGTAATTGCATTTGTCCATTTATATATGGAATTTTTTTAAAAACAGTAAAAAGTTTTCACATTTAACAAAAAAGTGATTACCTTCATCTCAAATTTTATTAGAAGTGTTCATCTATTGTTCTTATTACTTTTTAAAAAACCCATGACTTTGTAAATAACTTCCAAAGAGGTCCATTAGTAAGCTTTATAGTCATCAATTGTTTTTATATGGGTCTTAAAAACTTATAGACTTCTAAATGTTAACTTACAGTTGCTGGTTCAGTTTAAACAAAAATTAAGATAAAAATTTAAATATTTTTAATATAAATTTGTTGACTTACATGAGGTCGGCTTTGTATATATTAAAGTCTGTGTCATATTGCCACTGTCCTTCTATTTTTCTGTCGTTTAATCCGGTCCACCATCCTGTACTCGTTTTTGGTTTTCTTTGCAGGGCATGATATATAAATTCCTGAAATTAAATACCTTATCTTAACAAAATCTTGGATATCATTTTGTCATTTTATTCGGGGTCTGTCAAATGGTCCCGTAATACAATCGTTATAGTTGTAGATTAAAGAATGGTTTTGGCAATAGCCAAAGGAACCAAAAAACATGCCATAGCAATTACAACATGCAAGAGCAATAAAAAATGAGACAATGAAATTATTGATTAACTCCTAGACTTCAAAATAAGATATATAGCAATCCTAGCAAATAGGTTTTATTAATAATTGTTGTATCAAATGTATAATTATGGGACATATTAAAGCGTTTGGTGTATAAAACGTTCGAACATACTGCGAAAAACAAAATGACATACGTCTAAATACTGTATTTAATTTAATGCAATACAACTGATAATATCATGTTTTGTCAGGACTCAAATTAACAGGTTTCAAAAATACCATTCTTTGTTACCAACCAATTCATCTTGGTCAGTTACTGCAAAAAGGTAAGCATTCATTGGCTGCCCAAGCTGTTTGCATTTAACATGAGCCTCATCCCAGTTAGCAACGGCGTCATCTGTAGTGTTACTGATATAGTAACAGCTATAAACACCATCATCACCAAGACTTAAGCCATCCAGGTGCACAAGGATTATCTGTACAAAAAAGAGAATAACTGAAAAAATCATTACGAAGCCATAGTGACAAAGCATGAGTTGAGAGGTCCGAATTCTAGATTTATGCCTAACCAATAAAACAGGATGTGATCAATCAGTGGAACAGTTTTTCAAGATTTTTTTATTCTGATCATTTTATCTGTTTTTTATAAATATGCATAATGACCTATTATAGAAAACATTGTTCAAAGTCATGGTTCAAATAATATAACTTTTTTTTAATAACAATATTAAGGTTTCCTGTGGTTTAAAAATTCGAGAATACTTACACTTTAGAACGTAAAACATATACAATTTATGATTTTATATTTACGCCCAGTAATAGAGGTTTAATAATCAATTGTGATCGTAACTGCACGTCGTGTTTTTTTTCTTTTCGCGCGCGTGTGTGTGTGTGTGTGTGTGTGTGTGTTACTCTTTTTGATTGTCATGGCTGTGGTCATCTCGAAAATTATTTTTCTTATTTTATCCGCAAGATTATTCACGAAGTTTGTCAAGTCTGGATAACGAGAGTGTGAATTTAACAGAAAATAAAACTTGTTATTGTTCTACAAGAGGTATTATTGTTTCCCACTATAAGAATATGTCTACCTTCTGACTGAAGTTCACATATAAACCCTTGTTTAAAATTACAGGGAAAGTCATTGAATGCACTATCTTGTAGAATAACAGCACAGTCTTCATTACCGGCGTAATCATTGGGTTCGGAATTCCATCGGCTGAAATATCACAAACATAATTTCGCCAACATAATGAAACAGCAATATGATTTATTTATTACATATTCTTAAATTACAGTACAAGTGACCTAGTCACTTTAACATTTCTTGATAGCACTTAATTTTCGAGCTAATATTACATTTATGTTTATGGAAATGTCTATGAATATTTTAAAATCAGCCAGATAATTATGAGATTATATCCATTAGATAAGTTGAATCAGTGTTTATCGGTCAGCTCTCGGGAATCAAGACATCAGTCATTGAGTGAGTTAATGTTTGACGTATTAACACTATTGCAGCTATTTGTGACTAGACATCATTGACTTATGTAGATAGTGTCAATAATCAATGTAATTAAGCTATGCTTATTGAAAACGCGTATATGCTGGTTACGTACAACTTACAACTAAATTTTAAAACACTAACAGTTTTGTAAGTGTTAAATTTAACAAACAATAATACTACAACTCGAAATTTAATATTGTATCAAAAAACATCATCAAACCTATTTGTAAATAAACAATAAAAAGGGTAAAATATATATATATATATATATATATATATATATATATATATATATATATATATATATATATATATATATATATAAAACCCAAAAATGTTGTTTTTTAACGAAACAAAGTTTCTGAGTACAGTTTACGTTTTTAATAATATTCAAATGTTCACGTGCAAATATTCAAACAAGATAATGACGTTTTACATTGTGCTGAAAAGCCAGCAGCCATTTATCTGGAATACCGTATTGGTCTCGGAGTGGAGTGGGTATCGGATACATTAACTAGAAAATAAACTTACATTAAAGATGTATTTGCAGGAACACCAGTTTCCCATTTCCAAACCTTGGTACTCGGGTTGTAATTAAGTCCAGTCCAAAACGAACCATATACAGAAAAACGTGTTGTAGCTAACTGAATGTAATTCTGCAATAAAGATAATATTTCTGTCTTAGGAACTGTTGATTGTCAAGACAGAATTTTTACAAATATTAATGAATTTAATCACTTGATATTTAAAGTAAAATTATCGCTTTAAAGCTTTTGAAGCAATAAATTTAAGTTTTGATTAATATTTTTGGTACTACGTATCAAAAACTATCTCTACACTTGAAAGTAGTAAAAATATTACCTTTTCGTCTAGACTGTTTATTTGTAAGGCTCTTGCTTTTTTCTTTCCACAAGCATCGACGTAGTCTGACCACTTTAACTTGGTGCTGTGTTGAAATAAATAGCATTTGTGCCCGGCTCTCTCCCATCCGTATGGGCAATCCTAATTTGTTAACTACGTCATTCTGTGCTAGGAAAGGAAAGGATGAACAATAAATACACATAGGAAAGTTTACTCCGTTTATCGTCCTTGAAAATTTGTTGAACATTCTGCAAAAATGGAGATTTCCAACGAATTATTTAATTCAGGGTAATGACGTGAAGAGTGGGTGTCAGAAATATTTTTGTAAATGGCTAATGTTGTTGCAGAAAAATTGAAAAAATAATCAAAGCTACATGTAGTCCCTTTAGACGGGAGAATTGTCGCATCGATTAATTTTCACGACGATATTCACGTACATGAATTTTTGCGTCATAACAGACAGGGCTCATTAATTGCGTTCAGCTACATCAACTTTTTATGTTCGTTTTTTTGTTTATTTTCGAGACTTTAACTTTAACAAATTCACTGTAAATTAAAGAAAAATGTTTGGTAAGATAATTGCAGCTTGAAAACAATGTTGTCCGAAGAAAAACAAGGATACTATTAACTTACAACTTTACAATACGGACAAACCAAAACACACGAATAACACAACTGAATCGCAAACTTCCGGCTTCGTATGGGTAAACAAATTTTGCAGATATTTCTTGTGCGATAAATCAGTTGGTAACTCTTAAAGTGGATGTGTCTAGAACATCGGTTTACAAATCACGGAGCTTTTCATGGACAAAGTTGAATCCAATTCGTGTACATGATAGTGCAAGAAAAATTTTTTATTTATTTGTTGAAGGTCTGTAGTTTTTCCACGATTTCCTCAATCACAAATTGATCGCTTCTGATAAAACCTTGATTTAAGCACTTAATTTTAGCATAACGAATACGAAAATTATTTGCCGTTTGGTCTTTTGAGTTCTTGTTTTTCTGTAAAACTAGCTTTATTATTTATTAAGTATGTTGTATATATTCCTCTATTTAACCTACCCACTGCTGGTGTATTGCAGATATATCTTGCTGTCAAATTACAATTTTTATCAGCTAAGCCGCCATTATTATATAACATAACGCAGTGCTCTTGTCCCGCAATATTGTTGGGTTCATTTGCCCAACTCCTATAATAAGAGAAAACAAATGTCAAAATTATATATATATGTTTTATAAGAGTGTAGTAGAGTAGGGTAATGTTTTTACGCGCTAGTCGAATTTCTTTCATTTATAATGAGTCGATCATTTCTGGGTATGAGGAAAACCGGAGTACCCGGAGCAAACCACCGACATTCAGCAAACAAACTGAAAAACTTTCATCGTTAGAATCTGACCAAATGGAATTGAAACCAAGGCTGCGAGAAGACAGCGTAAGCGAGCGATTTAGACCACTCGGCCACCACTGAACCAAAACATAACTATATCTACGACGTTTCTCTGTTTTATTTCAAATGTATTAACGCAAAAATGTAATATGGAAATATGGAGGTCCATTTGAATGATACGTGTTTTGTAAATGGGAAGAGAATAATGTGATTTTGTTTTTCCCCTGTCGGGGATAGGTTTCATCTCTCTTGGAACCGTACCCAAGGAATCCCTGAACATTCAAGAATTGTATAAGTGAAAGAAATATTGACAGGGGCGAAAAAAAATAACTTCACTCCATTCTTCAGTAAAACGTGAAAAAGGTGAAGATTTTGTTTTGATCGATCAAAACTGTATATCAAAAAAAAAAAAAAAAAGAAAAAGAAAGAAAAAGAAAAAACCCTAACCATCTGTTACTTAATGACAAATAATTATATAACGTTTGCTTCAAACGCTTACACTTGGCTATCGGTGACGTCAGAACCGTCTATCCACTTCCAATGGGCTTCTTGCGCTTCATCGCTCATACCAATCCACCACAACTGTGACGTCATAGCTAGAGTTGGTAACTCCCCCCTTATGTAAGCCTTGTATTTATTAAAAGGAAAAAACAGATAAATATGGAAATTACAGAACATATTATATAAACATAAATTGGTTATGAGATAAAAGATCAAAATATTTAAATGTAATAAAACACGTAAACACTACACGCAAAACTGTTTTAAGATAAAAGTATGTCGAAAAAACAATTTCGGCAATGTTAATACTCATAGAGATTAATTCAAAGTTTTTTTGAATAATAATCATATGAATGACAGAGCTTCAAACTGATTATGTACCCGTAAAACTGACATTTCTGTTTTCATTGATGATGTATATTTAGTTATTCACTTGGTATTTTATTTGGTCAACATTGTATCCTTGCCTCGATGCAATTTAAAGATTCTGAGAAGGATAAATTAAACTATCTTAACCGTAAGGAATAGTTAGCGCCTATATAGTAGTAGTTAAAATCGTTAAGATACGAATTACCCACTACACTATGAAGGGAATATACACAGGTCTTAATCATTGCAATTCAAAAAGAACTGTTAGCAACTTTTTGAGGTGTCTATCAAGGAACTACAGGCAAGGAAGAGGAGTAATATATTAACACATTAAAAATTGTCGTTGTTAGTTGCAAATTCCAAGCAATTTCAATCAAATCCTCCCAGGACTTTAAAAATATAAAATGTTGAATGCAAAAATAAGATTAATATAATTACCCGTTCTAAAAGTGAATCCAACTTTAGTAAAGTTGCATTGTGGTTGGATGTAAGCTGATTGCATTTCGTTCTTGCTTTTCGCCAAGAAACTAAGCTGTATGGGTCATTAAAATCACTAAAATAATAACATGTTTTCTGGGTTGGCATCCACCCTGGTTCACAGTTGAAATCTAAAAAAAGAAAACAGACACAGCAATACTGTTGCTATTTAACCATTTACAATCACCATTTTTCTTTTAATATTCACCTTTGCAAATATAATTAAACTGAATGTATAAGCTAAATCATTAAAACACTTGTTGTAGCGGATCACTATATACTATAGTTCACAAATACAATTTTGAGATTTGAGTAGAGTAATTGTGATTTACGCCCTAGTCCGATGTTTTTCTCACTTATATCTAGATTATCCGCTCTAGGAAGGTATGAAAAATTAAAGTATGGTAAAACTACAGACATTTGGTACTCGAACTAACAAACTATTTCAAATAGGGATTTACCCAAGTAGAAATTAGGATGACAGGTGTTCCCAAAGATATATAATCATAATATCACATGGACATTGAACTTCTGCTTATGTTCTGTATTCAACCCATATTCAACCAGCACAACACATCCACATATAATTTTTATTTGCACCTACTTTATTCAATAGTTTAAAAGGGTGAATACTTTCTATAAAAAATTTATCTGATAAAATTTCCGGAGTACTTTCGATTACATTTTTGTCTATCTAAAACATTATGGCAGAAAATGTTTTAAATTTTAAAACTTATTAATATCTAAACAAGAACCATTCAAAACATTGAAAAGATTTACATTTAAATTTTGTTTTTGCGACATATTTGTGAATTGTTTTTACAAATAGAAAATATCTTATTTATCAAAATATAAAAAAACCTTAAAAATAATAACTGGATTTATTTATCATTTCAATTTTTTAACCAATTTCTAATTTTAATTATTGAACACTTTTTAATTCGTAAGATTACTTTTTATCTTACTTTTGAGAACTTTTGCTTTTATAATTTAGAATTCGATTGCCTTAAAATAATTTATCCACAGACGCCATTTTGAAATTTGAACAATTAAGAGCATGGGTAACACTGGTTACCGATATTTCCCCTCGGTAACCATAGGTAGTTAATTTCTACTAATCTTTATCAGTCGGAACCGTAAGTGAAATCCAAACCCAAGCTCCGTCTATTACCGCGTTTTGTGCATGTACCGGTGAAATTGAAAACAATTAATAAGACGTAATTGGATATCATCCTTACACACAGTTTAAGTCTATGGAAAAACCAGAAACAACCCTTAAAAACGCAATTCTTAAATATATATACATAGAGTAAATAAACAGATATCATTTACTAGAAAGTGCCAAGAAAAATCACAACTAAGTTTCAAAAAATACGATACAAAGAGAGGACGGTATTTTCCATCTACGCTAATTTTAGCCTTGGTCATTTTTTCGGTGTGTACACTGTTTGTTGAGTCTTCAACAAATCGTTATAACAGAACACACCTGTTGTCTTTGTCAACAATGTATGAATCTGCTAAAATTAAAATCTTACTGGACTGACTGACTCAATTCTCTTCATTCGATTAATATCCGAATCGACAGTTTCTTACACGACAGATTAGGTGTCATCCCTAGAACACTAAATGTGTAAATTTCTGTTTCATAAGATACATACTAGTTGTTGGATATTCACAAATAAATCCATGTCTTTCTGAACACTTCTCGTCACTTACTTCTCCCACTACGTTCAAGGCACCACAGTTTTCAACATGATTTGTATCATCAGGTTCCCCTAACCAATCGCTTAAACAAGTCGAAATAAATAAAAATTAAATATTAAGTAAGAGGGAATACAAAAAACAACTTTGATTTTTTTCATTTAGATTTAAGGAGATAAAAAAATCTCGCCAGTTTAGGAAGCGACATATACGAATATGAATTAATAGGCTGAAAAAGTTACCGAGATTGTTTAGGTCTTGCTATACTTCTAACAACAAACTTAATTACTAAATCACAATACTATGTGTCAAAGGTTTCTTAAATATTATTTTATAAAATAATTTTTAAGCTGACACTTGTACCAGTTTTACTTGCTATCATATTGTGCCCTACCAGTTGATACAGCGTTATTATAAAACTTTGGGATTTAAGGCGAGTATGTGAGTGATCATGAGTGAGTAAATGAACTAATAATGTGGTTAAAATCAGTCAATCCCTTCTACAGCTTCTGATTAATTATCAATATCGTGAAATCATTAATAATTGGGATGTTCAGTGTTGTTTTTGTTGACAACCTGATCATAATATGTCACTAATTTGCCCTAAACAGTAACCAAAATTACGAATTTATCACTCTAGGAAATTGTATGTTTTAAAGAACCACAAAAATTATTTTACATTATATCAAATGTTGGAATAATAAAAAGTGTCACAATATAGTTTTGAGTTACATTTGCTTGATATGTTTATGAGAAGCAATCTTGTGTTAAATTAATATAAAAACAAAAAGGACTGGTCAAAATGCAGTCGCAAAGGCTAGAAACTTACAAGATGTCTTGTCAATGAAACCTGTAGATGTTTAACACAATAGAATTTACAAACTTACTAATATCAGAATCCACGGTTTCTTGTGAGCCTCTTTGACCCCAGACCCACACAAAAGGATGGTATATATCATTCATACCCGTCCACCATCGTTCTGTCGTGATGTTTTTATTGGAAACATACTGCATAAACCGATTCTACAAATGGAAATGGAAATTGCCACTTTGGTTACTTTGGATAATTATAAATAAATAATAAACCAATTTAGCTTTAGTCTTAATTTAAACCCGATTAAGAACATCTTAGTCGCTTTATGTGAAAAATGAACCAAATGAAAAAAAGGTTTAATTTTTTAGTTGTTTATATGTTACAATGCATGGATTCATAGGCATTTCAAAGACAGTTGGCCTTGTTAATTTGAAGCATGTTTCTCTCTAATTTGGGACTTGCAAAGTAATAATAATTGATATTTTATTTATTTAAAAAAGCCTTTTGCTTTAGATATTATAACTGTTTTGAAAAAGTTCATACTATTATAATTTTTATAGTTCGCAATTTTAAATAATATCTGGCAATAATATAAATACCTTTATATCAAAACTGTAAAATTGAAGTAATGAAGCACTATAAGACTGGCAGTCTTCGATAGCTTGTTGCCATGACAACTGTTGTGTACTTAACAGGAAACAATTGTCGTTAATATTTACCCAGTCTCCAAGAGGACATTGTGGTATATCGCTAGTAACTAAATCTTAAAGTAATAAAAAAAGATTGATTGAATTCAAATTCATCAATAATAATTTTGAAAACGCTTAAAACAGTTTTTAAAGATAGTTTTAAGTTCTTTATGAATATTATTACCAAATGAAGGTTAATTGTTTTTATGTTCAAATTTTAATTGGTTCGATGCCCTATCCCTCCCGCGCTTAAACCATTTTCAGTTTTGAAATGAATTCTATGGCCAGCTTGTTTGGTTGCATATGAAAATGGTTCTAACCAGTATCCGACCGCTAAAAACGACAATTTTTTTTTTCAATTTCATTTTATTTTGACACAAAAATATTTTATACCGCACGCTCACGCTATAGCTACTGCATGCTCATGCTATAGTTACTGCGTGCTCACGTAAATGCTATTACGCGAAAGTTGTTATCGCATGCTTTAGTACAAACCCTTTAACATAAAATCGCCTAGCATAAAAATGACCCGCAACGTAACTATAACTACGCTAAGGTGCCCCTATAAATAATAAATATAAATGTGTTTGCTGTTTTCTGTTATGTTAGAAGGAACCAAATTAGACGCTAATAAAAAAGAAGCAGCGTGGATTGAGGCATTCACTTTAAAACAAGTCCACAAAATTATTATTCAAAGAATTAAAAAAAAATGTCTTACCAAATGTAAATAATACAATAATGATGGCACGTATCTTCATTTTGTGATATGATGGCAGTAATCATATTAACATATATATATATATATAGATAGATCGTTATTTTAACCAGGTGTAACTACTGCATACCTGTAGTTTACTAATGATAGAGATACTGATATAAGTCCTGTCAAAGTCTGAACTTAATCTTAATTAAACGAAAACCTCTAACATGAGTACATTTAATCTCATTTAACTAGTTATGTAACAAATGACGTTATATCCTGTATTAAACAACCACCTCAATTATAGAGCTTCCGCCTCGAAAGCGGGAGGTAGTGGGTTCGAACTCATGTCGGGTCATACATAAGACTTTAGAATTATATATATTGCTTCTTTTCTTGGCATTAGGGGCACAGAGAATCGACTGCTTCGCCTTGTCATAGGACTTTAAGAGTGGTATATTTGTCAGTGGCATACTCACTTACTCACTCGGTGAGCCAGCACCTTACCAAAACGTCGCCTTGAGCGAGTGCTAATGCTTGGCATACCATAACACACTACTCCATTTAAACCAGAGATGATCGGTATTTTTGTGACTCAATCTGTTCACTTTTATAACATTTTCATTCTCAGATTGTCAGTACTAGTTGATTTTAATTTTTTAGTTTAATTGTTTTGTAATATTTTTGGTTGATCTAAAAGTAAGACAATCTTTTTATAGAAGGTCGAACGGTAACAGTAGTCTAAAAAATTCAAAACTGCATCACCATCATCTTGGTTTTTCTTTAGTAATTCGACTTACTTTTCCACACTTCTTGATACTTATTTTTCAGGTCCGATTTATTATATTTAGTTTTTCGGCAATTTTTGAAGGTATTTGTTATAAAAATCCAAAAATGTATTATGATTGTATAATAAAAGTATTAAATTTACTGGACTTTTGTCACGTGTTATACAAACCTTCTATAAATAGTTTTGCAAAGAAACAATACTTTAAGTAGTGAATATTTTATTGTATGACTTTTGAAATCAGCATTCTTCAAATCACATTGTTATTATTATTTTATTTATTTATTTATTTATGTATTTTTTTATTTATTCATTCATTCATTTTATTATTTTTCTTGAAAAATGGGTACGGTGGGGGATTAGAGTCGATCTGTCTGAACAGTCGAATTTAAATTCTTGGATCTTATTCTAAGAAATGTGTCCAATCACACTAATGTTCTAAGGGACAGTAATTCACTCCGGTTTTCCACAACATTTCAGTACTGATAACCTGGACATAAAGGTAAAATAAATTTGACTAATGTAAAAAAAAGAAAACCAACTTAAATATTTGAAGAAAAAGTCATTGTGGTTTTTTTTTTTTTTTTTTTTTTTTTTTTTTTTTTTTTTTTTTTGAGAGTGGAAGCAGATGCTCAGAATTCGATTTAGTACTACCAGATCGCATTTCAGTTAGCTAAGTTTGTCATTATATTGTCATATTCCATTATTTCGTTTGTGTCTTGACGTACATTTATTCTACTCAGCATTTTCTTATTTACGAGCAATTGTTTTGTTTTTACAATGTATGGCTGGTTGATGTTTTCAAAATCAAACTAAGATTATCTTTCTTAGTAACTAGTAACGACATAATAAGAATTATCATACTAGTCAAGCATGACAAAACATCATTTACTAGCTTAGAAAAATTGCTGTAAAGAATTGTTTCCAAATGAAACACATACTGAAAAGCGTGGTGACATTAGAGGCATGCTTTCATAATCCATAATATGAACACGTGTCTCCTGAATGGATAGTGTCTGAATATTATTCCAATAAACATTTAAAATAAGTTGGTTTTTTCAATGCTCATTTGAGAAGAAAAAGATCAAGTTTTAAGAAAGTCATGACATTGCAGACCGAATATTAAACATCCGGATTTGCTTCAGTAAGAAAAGCTCAGTATGAATAATAAAAGCTCAGTATGAATAATGAAAACTCAGTATGAATAATGAAAACTCAGTATGAATAATGAAAACTCAGTATGAATAATAAAAGCTCAGTATGAATAATAAAAGCTCAGTATGAATAATGAATAATAAAAGCTCAGTATGAATAATGAAAACTCAGTATGAATAATGAAAACTCAGTATGAATAATCAAAGCTCAGTATGAATTATAAAAGCTCAGTATGAATAATGCAAACTCAGTATGAATAATAAAAGCTCAGTATGAATTATAAAAGCTCAGTATGAATAATGAAAACTCAGTATGAATAATAAAAGCTCAGTATGAATAATGAAAACTCAGTATGAATAATGAAAACTCAGTATGAATTATAAAAACTCAGTATCAATAATGAAAACTCAGTATGAATAATAAAAGCTCAGTATGAATAATGAAAACTCAGTATGAATTATAAAAGCTCAGTATGAATAATGAAAACTCAGTATGAATAATAAAAGCTCAGTATGAATAATAAAAACTCAGTATGAATAATGAAAACTCAGTATGAATTATAAAAACTCAGTATGAATAATAAAAACTCAGTATGAATAATGAAAACTCAGTATGAATAATGAAAACTCAGTATGAATTATAAAAACTCAGTGTGAATAATGAAAACTCAGTATGAATTATAAAAACTCAGTATGAATAATGAAAGCTCAGTATCAATTATAAAAACTCAGTATGAATAATGAAAACTCAGTATGAATAATAAAAGCTCAATATGAATAATAAAAGCTCAGTATGAATAATGAATAATAAAAGCTCAGTATGAATAATGAAAACTCAGTATAAATAATGAAAACTCAGTATGAATAATGAAAACTCAGTATGAATAATAAAAGCTCAGTATGAATAATGAAAACTCAGTATGAATAATAAAAACTCAGTATGAATAATGAAAACTCAGTATGAATAATAAAAGCTCAGTATGAATAATGAATAATAAAAGCTCAGTATGAATAATGAAAACTCAGTATAAATAATGAAAACTCAGTATGAATAATGAAAACTCAGTATGAATAATAAAAGCTCAGTATGAATAATGAAAACTCAGTATGAATAATGAAAACTCGGTATGAATAATGAAAACTCAGTATGAATTATAAAAACTCAGTATGAATAATGAAAACTCAGTATGAATAATAAAAGCTCAGTATAAATAATGAATAATAAAAGCTCAGTATGAATAATGAAAACTCAGTATGAATAATGAAAACTCAGTATGAATAATGAAAGCTCAGTATGAATAATGAATAATAAAAGCTCAGTATGAATAATGAATAATAAAAGCTCAGTAAGAATAATGAAAACTCAGTATGAATAATAAAAGCTCAGTATGAATAATGAATAATAAAAGCTCAGTATGAATAATGAAAACTCAGTATGAATAATAAAAGCTTAGTATGAATAATGAAAACCCAGTATGAATAATGAAAACTCAGTATAAATTATAAAACCTCAGTATGAATAATGATAACTCAGTATGAATAATAAAAGCTCAGTATGAATAATAAAAGCTCAGTATGAATAATGAAAACTCAGTATGAATAATGAAAACTCAGTATGAATTATAAAAACTCAGTATGAATAATGAAAACTCAGTATGAATAATAAAAGCTCAGTATGAATAATGAAAACTCAGTATGAATAATAAAAGCTCAATATGAATTATAAAAGCTCAGTATGAATAATGAATAATAAAAGCTCAGTATGAATAATGAAAACTCAGTATAAATAATGAAAACTCAGTATGAATAATGAAAACCCAGTATGAATAATGAAAACTCAGTATGAATAATGAAAACTCAGTATAAATAATAAACCTCAGTGTGAATAATGAATAATAAAAGCTCAGTATGAATAATGAAAACTCAGTATGAATAATGAAATCTCAGTATGAATAATTAAAGCTCAATATGAATAATAAAAGCTCAGTTTGAATAATGAAAACTCAGTATGAATAATAAACTCAGTATGAATAATGAAAACTCAGTATGAATAATGAAAACTCAGTATGAATAATAAAAGCTCAGTATGAATAATGAATAATAAAAGCTCAGTATGAATAATGAAAACTCAGTATGAATAATAAAAGCTCAGTGTGAATAATGAAAACTCAGTATGAATAATAAAAGCTCAGTATGAATAATGAAAACTCAGTATGAATAATGAAAACTCGGTATGAATAATGAAAACTCAGTATGAATTATAAAAACTCAGTATGAATAATGAATAATAAAAGCTCAGTATGAATAATGAATAATAAAAGCTCAGTAAGAATAATGAAAACTCAGTATGAATAATAAAAGCTCAGTATGAATAATGAATAATAAAAGCTCAGTATGAATAATGAAAACTCAGTATGAATAATAAAAGCTCAGTATGAATAATGAAAACTCAGTATGAATAATGAAAACTCAGTATAAATTATAAAACCTCAGTATGAATAATGATAACTCAGTATGAATAATAAAAGCTCAGTATGAATAATAAAAGCTCAGTATGAATAATGAAAACTCAGTATGAATAATGAAAACTCAGTATGAATTATAAAAACTCAGTATGAATAATGAAAACTCAGTATGAATAATAAAAGCTCAGTATGAATAATGAAAACTCAGTATGAATAATAAAAGCTCAATATGAATTATAAAAGCTCAGTATGAATAATGAATAATAAAAGCTCAGTATGAATAATGAAAACTCAGTATAAATAATGAAAACTCAGTATGAATAATGAAAACCCAGTATGAATAATGAAAAGTCAGTATGAATAATGAAAACTCAGTATAAATAATAAACCTCAGTGTGAATAATGAATAATAAAAGCTCAGTATGAATAATGAAAACTCAGTATGAATAATGAAATCTCAGTATGAATAATTAAAGCTCAATATGAATAATAAAAGCTCAGTTTGAATAATGAAAACTCAGTATGAATAATAAACTCAGTATGAATAATAAAAACTCAGTATGAATAATGAAAACTCAGTATGAATAATAAAAGCTCAGTATGAATAATGAATAATAAAAGCTCAGTATGAATAATGAAAACTCAGTATGAATAATAAAAGCTCAGTGTGAATAATGAAAACTCAGTATGAATAATAAAAGCTCAGTATGAATAATGAAAACTCAGTATGAATAATGAAAACTCGGTATGAATAATGAAAACTCAGTATGAATTATAAAAACTCAGTATGAATAATGAAAACTCAGTATGAATAATAAAAGCTCAGTATGAATAATGAATAATTAAAGCTCAGTATGAATAATGAAAACTCAGTATAAATAATAAACCTCAGTGTGAATAATGAATAATAAAAGCTCAGTATGAATAATGAAAACTCAGTATGAATAATGAAATCTCAGTATGAATAATTAAAGCTCAATATGAATAATAAAAGCTCAGTTTGAATAATGAAAACTCAGTATGAATAATAAACTCAGTATGAATAATAAAAACTCAGTATGAATAATGAAAACTCAGTATGAATAATAAAAGCTCAGTATGAATAATGAATAATAAAAGCTCAGTATGAATAATGAAAACTCAGTATAAATAATGAAAACTTAGTATGAATAATGAAAACTCAGTATGAATAATAAAAGCTCAGTATGAATAATGAAAACTCAGTATGAATAATGAAAACTCGGTATGAATAATGAAAACTCAGTATGAATTATAAAAACTCAGTATGAATAATGAAAACTCAGTATGAATAATGAAAACTCAGTATGAATAATGAAAACTCGGTATGAATAATGAAAACTCAGTATGAATTATAAAAACTCAGTATGAATAATGAAAACCCAGTATGAATAATGAAAACTCAGTATGAATAATGAAAACTCAGTATAAATAATAAAGCTCAGTGTGAATAATGAATAATAAAAGCTCAGTATGAATAATGAAAACTCAGTATGAATAATGAAATCTCAGTATGAATAATTAAAGCTCAATATGAATAATCAAAGCTCAGTTTGAATAATGAAAACTCAGTATGAATAATAAACTCAGTATGAATAATAAAAACTCAGTATGAATAATGAAAACTCAGTATGAATAATAAAAGCTCAGTATGAATAATGAATAATAAAAGCTCAGTATGAATAATGAAAACTCAGTATGAATAATAAAAGCTCAGTATGAATAATGAAAACTCAGTATGAATAATGAAAACTCAGTATGAATAATGAAAACTCAGTATAAATAATAAAGCTCAGTATGAATAATGAATAATAAAAGCTCAGTATGAATAATGAAAACTCAGTATGAATAATGAAAACTCAGTATGAATAATAAAAGCTCAGTATGAATAATAAAAGCTCAGTATGAATAATGAAAACTCAGTATGAATAATAAACTCAGTATGAATAATAAACTCAGTATGAATAATAAAAGCTCAGTATGAATAATGAAAACTCAGTATGAATAATGAAAACTCAGTATAAATAATAAAAGCTCAGTATGAATAATGATAACTCAGTATGAATAATAAAAGCTCAGTATAAATAATGAAAACTCAGTTTGAATAATAAAAACTCAGTATGAATTATAAAAACTCAGTATGAATAATGAAAACTCAGTATGAATAATAAAAGCTCAGTATGAATAATGAAAACTCAGTATGAATAATAAAAGCTCAATATGAATAATAAAAGCTCAGTATGAATAATGAAAACACAGTATGAATAATAAAAGCTCAATATGAATAATAAAAGCTCAGTATGAATAATGAATAATAAAAGCTCAGTATGAATAATGAAAACTCAGTATAAATAATGAAAACTCAGTATGAATAATGAAAACCCAGTATGAATAATGAAAACTCAGTATGAATAATGAAAACTCAGTATAAATAATAAAGCTCAGTGTGAATAATGAATAATAAAAGCTCAGTATGAATAATGAAAACTCAGTATGAATAATGAAATCTCAGTATGAATAATTAAAGCTCAATATGAATAATAAAAGCTCAGTTTGAATAATGAAAACTCAGTATGAATAATAAACTCAGTATGAATAATAAAAACTCAGTATGAATAATGAAAACTCAGTATGAATAATAAAAGCTCACTATGAATAATGAATAATAAAAGCTCAGTATGAATAATGAAAACTCAGTATGAATAATAAAAGCTCAGTATGAATAATGAAAACTCAGTATGAATAATGAAAACTCAGTATGAATAATGAAAACTCAGTATAAATAATAAAGCTCAGTATGAATAATGAATAATAAAAGCTCAGTATGAATAATGAAAACTCAGTATGAATAATGAAAACTCAGTATCAATAATAAAAGCTCAGTATGAATAATGAAAACTCAGTATGAATAATGAAAACTCAGTATGAATTATAAAAACTCAGTATGAATAATGAAAACTCAGTATGAATAATAAAAGCTCAGTATGAATAATGAAAACTCAGTATGAATAATAAAAGCTCAATATGAATAATAAAAGCTCAGTATGAATAATGAAAACTCAGTATGAATAATAAAAGCTCAATATGAATAATAAAAGCTCAGTATGAATAATGAATAATAAAAGCTCAGTATGAATAATGAAAACTCAGTATAAATAATGAAAACTCAGTATGAATAATGAAAACCCAGTATGAATAATGAAAACTCAGTATGAATAATGAAAACTCAGTATAAATAATAAAGCTCAGTGTGAATAATGAATAATAAAAGCTCAGTATGAATAATGAAAACTCAGTATGAATAATGAAATCTCAGTATGAATAATTAAAGCTCAATATGAATAATAAAAGCTCAGTTTGAATAATGAAAACTCAGTATGAATAATAAACTCAGTATGAATAATAAAAACTCAGTATGAATAATGAAAACTCAGTATGAATAATAAAAGCTCAGTATGAATAATGAATAATAAAAGCTCAGTATGAATAATGAAAACTCAGTATGAATAATAAAAGCTCAGTATGAATAATGAAAACTCAGTATGAATAATGAAAACTCAGTATGAATAATGAAAACTCAGTATAAATAATAAAGCTCAGTATGAATAATGAATAATAAAAGCTCAGTATGAATAATGAAAACTCAGTATGAATAATGAAAACTCAGTATGAATAATAAAAGCTCAGTATGAATAATAAAAGCTCAGTATGAATAATGAAAACTCAGTATGAATAATAGTATGAATAATAAAAGCTCAGTATGAATAATGAAAACTCAGTATGAATAATGAAAACTCAGTATGAATAATAAAAGCTCAGTATGAATAATAAAAGCTCAGTATGAATAATGAATAATAAAAGCTCAGTATGAATAATGAAAACTCAGTATGAATAATAAAAGCTCAGTATGAATAATGAAAACTCAGTATGAATAATGAAAACTCAGTATGAATAATAAAACTCAGTATAAATAATAAAGCTCAGTATGAATAATGAATAATAAAAGCTCAGTATGAATAATGAAAACTCAGTATGAATAATGAAAACTCAGTATGAATAATAAAAGCTCAGTATGAATAATAAAAGCTCAGTATGAATAATGAAAACTCAGTATGAATAATAAACTCAGTATGAATAATAAACTCGGTATGAATAATAAAAGCTCAGTATGAATAATGAAAACTCAGTATGAATAATGAAAACTCAGTATGAATAATAAACTCAGTATGAATAATAAAAGCTCAGTATGAATAATGAAACTTAGTATGAATAATGAAAACTCAGTATAAATAATGAAAACTCAGTATAAATTATAAAAGCTCAGTATGAATAATGAATAATAAAAGCTCAGTAAGAATAATGAAAACTCAGTATCAATAATAAAAGCTCAGTATGAATAATGAATAATAAAGCTCAGTATGAATAATGAAAACTCAGTATGAATAATAAAAGCTCAGTATGAATAATGAAAACTCAGTATGAATAATGAAACTCAGTATCAATTATAAAAGCTCAGTATGAATAATGATAACTCAGTATGAATAATAAAAGCTCAGTATGAATAATGAAAACTCAGTATGAATAATGAAAACTCAGTATAAATTATAATAACTCAGTATGAATAATAAAAGCTCAGTATGAATAATGAAAACTTAGTATGAATAATGAAAACTCAGTATAAATAATGAAAACTCAGTATAAATTATAAAAGCTCAGTATGAATAATGAATAATAAAAGCTCAGTAAGAATAATGAAAACTCAGTATCAATAATAAAAGCTCAGTATGAATAATGAATAATAAAAGCTCAGTATGAATAATGAAAACTCAGTATGAATAATAAAAGCTCAGTATGAATAATGAAAACTCAGTATGAATAATGAAAACTCAGTATCAATTATAAAAGCTCAGTATGAATAATGATAACTCAGTATGAATAATAAAAGCTCAGTATGAATAATGAAAACTCAGTATGAATAATGAAAACTCAGTATAAATTATAATAACTCAGTATAAATTATAAAAATTCAGTATGAATAATAAAAGCTCAATATGAATAATAAAAGCTCAGTATGAATAATGAATAATAAAAGCTCAGTATGAATAATGAAAACTCAGTATAAATAATGAAAACTCAGTATGAATAATGAAAACCCAGTATGAATAATGAAAACTCAGTATGAATAATGAAAACTCAGTATAAATAATAAAGCTCAGTGTGAATAATGAATAATAAAAGCTCAGTATGAATAATGAAAACTCAGTATGAATAATGAAATCTCAGTATGAATAATTAAAGCTCAATATGAATAATAAAAGCTCAGTTTGAATAATGAAAACTCAGTATGAATAATAAACTCAGTATGAATAATAAAAACTCAGTATGAATAATGAAAACTCAGTATGAATAATAAAAGCTCAGTATGAATAATGAATAATAAAAGCTCAGTATGAATAATGAAAACTCAGTATAAATAATGAAAACTCAGTATGAATAATGAAAACTCAGTATGAATAATAAAAGCTCAGTATGAATAATGAAAACTCAGTATGAATAATGAAAACTCGGTATGAATAATGAAAACTCAGTATGAATAATAAAAGCTCAGTATGAATAATGAATAATTAAAGCTCAGTATGAATAATGAAAACTCAGTATGTATAATGAAAACTCAGTATGAATAATGAAAGCTCAGTATGAATAATGAATAATAAAAGCTCAGTATGAATAATGAATAATAAAAGCTCAGTAAGAATAATGAAAACTCAGTATGAATAATAAAAGCTCAGTATGAATAATGAATAATAAAAGCTCAGTATGAATAATGAAAACTCAGTATGAATAATAAAAGCTCAGTATGAATAATGAAAACTCAGTATGAATAATGAAAACTCAGTATGAATAATAAAAGCTCAGTATGAATAATAAAAGCTCAGTATGAATAATGAAAACTCAGTATGAATAATAAACTCAGTATGAATAATAAACTCAGTATGAATAATAAAAGCTCAGTATGAATAATGAAAACTCAGTATGAATAATGAAAACTCAGTATGAATAATAAAAGCTCAGTATGAATAATAAAAGCTCAGTATGAATAATGAAAACTCAGTATGAATAATAAACTCAGTATGAATAATAAAAGCTCAGTATGAATAATAAAAGCTCAGTATGAATAATGAAAACTTAGTATGAATAATGAAAACTCAGTATGAATAATGAAAACTCAGTATGAATTATAAACTCAGTATGAATAATAAAAGCTCAGTATGAATAATGAGATCCTCAGTATGAAAAATGAAAACTCAGTATGAATAATAAAAGCTCAGTATGAATAATAAAAGCTCAGTATGAATAATGAAAGATCAGTATGAATAATAAAAACTCAGTATGAATAATGAAAACTCAGTATGAATAAAAACTCAGTATAAATAATAAAAGCTCAGTATGAATAATGAAAACTCAGTATAAAAAATAAAGCTCAGTATGAATAATGAATAATTAAAGCTCAGTATGAATAATGAAAACTCAGTATAAATAATAAAGCTCAGTATGAATAATGAATAATAAAAGCTCAGTATGAATAATGAAAACTCAGTATGAATAATAAAAGCTCAGTATGAATAATAAAAGCTCAGTATGAATAATGAAAACTCAGTATGAATAATAAAAGCTCAGTATGAATAATGAATAATTAAAGCTCAGTGTGAATAATGAAAACTCAGTATGAATAATAAAAGCTCAGTATGAATAATGAAAGCTCAGTATGAATAATGAAAACTCAGTATGAATAATGAAAACTCAGTATGAATAATGAAAACTCAGTATAAATAATAAAGCTCAGTATGAATAATGAATAATAAAAGCTCAGTATGAATAATGAAAACTCAGTATGAATAATAAAAACTCAGTATAAATAATAAAGCTCAGTATGAATAATGAAAACTCAGTATAAATAATAAAGCTCAGTATGAATAATGAATAATAAAAGCTCAGTATGAATAATGAAAACTCAGTATGAATAATAAAAGCTCAGTATGAATAATAAAAGCTCAGTATGAATAATAAAAGCTCAGTATGAATAATAACTCAGTATAAATAAAAAGTAAAGAAACTTCACGAGGGGAAGTCCAAATCCAGTCGGATTTTTTTTCAATTTTGAATTTTCTAGAAATCTTTTCTCAAATCTTTATTTTTAAATTCATAATATTTTAAATTCTTTTATAAAGAATTTTTCCTAAACAAAAAATCAAGCAAAATTTAAAATCTACAAAATAAAAGAAAAAAAACCACTCATTGTAGAAATAGAAAAAATATAATATAGTTTTATGTTTTGAATCATATATTTTTAATTAACAAATAAACAAAATATTAGATAGATATACAATCTGCTAAGAGTCTACTTCTGGTTTAACTACAGAACGCAAAATCTTCAAATTTTAAAAAAAATTGCGCCATTTACCAAATTCCCTCAAAGTGTTGTGTCTCTCTTTAGAGTTTCGGATACAATTTTAATAATGTCTTTCCGAGAATTCTTGCCAAGTGGTGTTTTCGGAAATGAGCGCAAGAAAAGGTAATGTTGAGGTGCAAACGTACGAAACGTAGGCATATTTCCAAATTCTTTACGGAAAAATTCCCTTATCGTATTTTCAGAAACGTTTTTTCCCGTTTTTGAAACAATACATGCACAGATTTCTTGAAACATTGTACCATGTGAAACGGGGACAACAACAACGTCTTCAACTTCGGGGCACGTTTTGATTATATTTTCTATGTAAGATGGCGAAACTAGTTCACCTCCGACAATGATTACGTCCGATTTTCTGCCAGTGACAATGAACTTCCCGTCATCTCTCATACACCCATTATCGTCGGTTTTATACCAACCACTTCGCGTGTACACTTTGTTCCATAACTCCCTATCATTATAACCAAGATGGAAGATGCTGTCTCTCACATATATCTCTCCAAATTCATTCGGTGGCACAATGTTTCCTGTTTCATCAACAACTTTAAATTCTACTCCAGCGAATGGTTTACCAACATTGTAATCTTCAAAGCTATCACCCTTGAAAATCTGATCGAATGACATGGCTCCCAGTTCTGTTGTACCATAAATTACGACAAATTTTCTGACAAGCCCTTCAAGAACTTGAGTACAAGATGATGGTATTGGCATTCCAGCAACAGCAATACCTTTCAGAGACAAAGCCCAATCATTACTCCTGTCTTTGTTTGTGATAAGTTCCTTTATCGCTGGACAGCTTAACATCGTAAATGTGCACTTCTCAGCAAGTATCGCTTTAGTGTTGAAGAAGTTTGCTTCCTCTATATTGTTGAATCCCAGAATGTTTGTGAGGGAAACTCTTGTTGTTCCTTTGTAGAGGTAGACAAAAGGATATGCTCCTCCCCAACAAAACAGATTAGGATTATAGTATATGTCATTATCTGTAATCCCAAAAGCTTCATCAGCTAGACGATGCCCTATTTCCAACAAGTCTAAATGTGTCACTTGAATTGCTTTTTGAGTCCCTGAACTCCCAGAACTTAACAATATCACGGCAACATTATCAGGGTCAAGCTTGGGTAAGTCGACGTCCTGCTCCAGACCACTTGAACAGATATCTCCTATTTTACAGGTAGTATTATTATTATTTACAGGATCACGTGATAGGATTGCAAATTTTAACGATGGTATTTTAGAACTCTTTACCTTTCCATCGGAACCAATTGTTTCAATAAATGTTTTGCTGATATTCCAATTTACATCATTGTTTCCAGGTTCAAATATAATTGCTTTTCCGTTACGAAATCTTGTTAAGGAACTACAAATGTCGGAACCATCTTGACGATAAAATTTGAACAATAAAGGAACAGCACCTGCCAATTGAACTCCAAAAATTGATATTAATGCATCCGGGCTATTCTGCAATGATATGGCTATTGTATCGCCATTTTCAATTCCAAGTTCCATCAACCCTTTTGCAAACAAGCAAGACTTGTTGTAGAGTTCACCACATGTTATAGCATACCTCTTGAAATCGGCGTCATAAACAACACAAGCATCCTTATTTGGATTTTTCTCGGCAAAAAAATGAAGTCGCTCCGCAACTGTAGAATACGAATACTTAGTTGCTCTTGGTGTGTGGAAGTAACTTAACTGTTTCGTTTGTCCTTCCATCTCTAATGAACAACAATACAAACACTCCCGTCGGAATTTATTGCCGCGCTAACCTGTAAAATATTCGAAGGTTTATTGTATTATTTAATCAGTCCACTGACCTAACGATGACCGTTATGTCAGGTCACAGGTAAGTAGATATAAATGTCTCAGGGTTATAATATGATAACACCCAATCACACAATACAGACACAGAGGCTATACAGCCAGTGACTGGTCAGTTATGATGCAAGTTTTCATAAAAAATCCTATAAAATTGAATAAGGTTTGGCGTTATCAATTACTCAAGCCTAGTCGGCGGGATATCAAAATATGTCAAAAACAAGTATATGTAGTTCCTATGGATTTTGTTGAAATAATAATTGCAAATTGAAAAAAATGCATGTACCGAAATTCGAACTTATGAATGAAGAAGAAACGAAATAAACCATTAATTAATTCAGCCCCCTTCACCCTCAAGAAATTACCTATGCCATGTTTATAACATAGTCTTAACTGGGACATACACACTATTACTCCCCTACCTAAGCAGTTATATTCCACTAGGTCTAATTATAAATGATAACGCATTGAGCGTACTTCCTTTTAAAGCGTTTCTGTCTTGTCCTCAGTTTATTATAAGCTGTTTAATAAAGCAGTTTTTTTAAGTAATGTGTACTCTACCCTCAAAGACAGGGGCGTCTAGTTGCTTGGTAGTGAATGCATCAAGTTTAAGAAGAACAACATATTGACCGACTGTACAAACATATCCACTCAAAGCATCTTAAATGTATGTTCTTATAGATAGCAAGTGAAAAAAGTAGCAAACCCATGTTGCATATAATAAATAGCTAAACGTCTAGGCATTTTGGCAGGGACATAATATAGCTTGTTATTATTAGAAGGCCCAAGTTAAGTCACTGTGATGACACAGTGCACAAATCTGCTAATTTACAATTTATTCTAACCAAGTTCCATTAGAATCTGTCCATTAGCTACAAAGGAATGGTTTGTTGGTTAAATGTAGTTTTATGTTATATTTACTAATTTTTAGCTACTCATGATGAAACTTTTATAGATCTTGAGGATTAATCTGAAACACAATTTCAAGCAGTGCATAAATGCAATTTATTTATCGTCATTGTAACTGTACACCTTTATGGAGATTTTTATAGTGCTAGTACACTTACCTACAATGTCACCGATAAGCACCACAGACCAATCACTAAATATTCTGGTACCAAGACAACCAGCAAAGGCTTATGAAAAGGGAAAAACATTTCCTCATTTAACATTGCCTGGGATAAAACTAATAGGTGTGTGAGGCCTTAGGTTTGAAGACTAACGTCTAAACCCCCCGATCACTTTGGCTCCTAGTTTCAAAAAAGAAGTTGAAAACAGATTATACTGTAACAACACAAATAACCAAAAACACTCTGCAATAAGCTTACTAAACATTTGTCCTTTGAGCTTAGACATTGAAAATAACAACATAATAAGCACATTATAACTTAACAGATCAAACAGAAAACAAAAATCTATCAGTGACTAGATTTTATTGCATGAACAAAATATATTGTCTGAGGTTAACAACAGCTTAAATAATTTACACAGTAAAGAATAGTCAAATTGTTAAAAATAATGGTAAATAATCAACTGTAAACAAGGTTTCAAAACTGTTTTGAAATACTGGATTTCACTCCCCCCCCCCCTCCCCAATTAAAAAGGTTTAATTTTCTTTGATTTCCTGTCTCAGCTAATCAGAGTAATTTTCAAAATTTAAAATGATAAAAAATAAATTGTAAAACATCTTTACACCAACTACCGATTGGCCATGACATTAAATCGAAATCAACCCAAGTGAATAACTAAAATTGTAAAAAAAAAAAAAAAAATGAAAATAAATAAATAAATAAATAAAAAGCAAAGTGATTCTGGTCCCAGTAACACAATTTTTTTCTTAACTAAGATTTTCTTTAACTTAAATTTAGCAATCCTTTGGTACTTTTTTTTTGGACAAAAAATTATGCACATGTGATAAACTTGAAGTAATCTTCAAAATGACAGCTTAAATTGTTTTTTTAATATTTCTAAAAAGTTAACAAAGTTATTAGGATTTCAATTTTGCCTGATTCAAATTAAAGAAAATCATAATTGAGGATTGATTGTGAAACCAGTGCTTGAAAAATTAGATATACAGAATAACCAAATTGTGGTAGGACACATGGCCAAGAAACATTTTGATTTCCATCTTAGATATATCCTTTAAATATTTTAACAAACACTTGTTTCATAATAAATTATATATATGTATATATATATATATATATATATATATATATATATATATATATATATGTATGTATTTAAATGTATATATATATACATAAAGAAAAACAATATATATAACGAAAAACACTACATGAAATGATAATAACCGAGGGTACTGTAACAGAATATAACAAATTAAGATAATTCTTAATTAAAGACAAGTATCTTAACATTTGCTAAAGATCACAAGATTTAAGGCAGTGTTTTAAGAGATAAATACTAGTTTCTCTTTCCCAATCATTGTCTAGCTAAGATTTCATGTTGTGACTTTGACATTTTACCCACACATCTAAGCAGTATAGGAGAAATCTTCTCATGTATGTATACATTTGTGACAAGATTAATCAAAATCCATCCATAGATGCAGAAATTATGGAGTAGAGACAAAAATAATGGAAGCAGACAGACAAGATAGGTTAAACATTGTTTACAGGGTTATATTTCTGTTTAGGAAACACAGGTCATAGACGGACATACACAGGGTGATAGACAAACAAACAAAATAAAATACACCACATATTTATGGCAAAAATTAAATATGATCTGTTAAAAGACGATTATTTTTATTAGCCAAAAATTTAAAAAATCTTCAATATTGCTGATGAAAATTCACCCAAATTCCATGAAAATCATGTTATCCTACTTGTCATGTACATCGTTGGTATCTGAGAATTTGGTTGCCTACTTCCATATATCTATGATCAAACAGAACTAATCTCTAACATTAGTGAACAATGACACAACTAATACAATTAGGTTGCTGCTAAAATTTATTTTGTATAAATCATTATCCACAATGCATTAAAAATCTTGAAAAATAATTTTAATAGTTGGAAAAGCACAAGGGTAAAAAATCTGGTTCCAACCTTGACCGCAATTTTGAAGGGCATTTAAAAAATCCCATGTCATGAACTTATCACATAGTCAGTAAAAAGGATACTAAAGCTAGTTTCCCAAATGGGGTCAAAACACTGAATTTTGACACCATATAGCACAATACTGCCTTGAAACATTAAAAATTAAAATCTGAATTAAAATATAAAACTTTAATTAATAGCTAAAAGCACAAAGGTATACTAAACTACCAGATAGGTTTAATGTATTGATATGGACTGATTTAAAATGGCATTTTAAAAAAGCATTCAATTTTAAAACTGAAAACCTCATATTATTGTGCTAATCTTTTGAAATATTTCATATTTAAAACTTATTTCGCAAATGAGGTCATCACCCTGACCTTTGATATGTTCCTCATATAGAAAAAAAGCTTACATACAACTGCATTTAAATATCTTTAATTTGTTTTAAATTTGGAGGCAAAAACACATAGGTCAAGAAAATATCTAAACTGAAAACCATATGACAGTGACTGTACTAAAGTAGTTAAAAGCTATTTAATGAAGTTAGCACAATTTAACACAAAAAATATTATATATTTTCCATCAAAATTACACAATTTAAGGTAACAATAGGCCTAAACACCAGAGGACCCAAATATAACATCAGAAGTTGGGTATATTTTTGAGATCTTTGAGAATATATGTGTCCAAGTTATCTTGACCTCCAACAAACTGTTCACAAAAGCAATCCCAATCAAGATCTCTTCAGCATGTATCCATCCATAAGCATGGTTATTTTGAAAAAAAATATCTGTAGCTAATAAATTTATTATCTGGAATATACCAGTCGTGATCTGCCTGCCCACTGGTTCATAAACATTTTGTAACCTAAGAAAAATGTTTCTATTAAAACTGGATTAAATATACAGTTGAACTTTAAATAATTCAGAAATTGTTTATGAAGTCTGAAAAAATGAAAATTTATGTAAAAAATATAACATCTCCCATATATATGTATACACTAGAAAAATGTGATACATTGGAATGTATTTAACAGTATGGCCTGGTCATTGTGAATTTACAACCAATGAACTATATATTCAGGCTTTAACTACATTTATTTAATACTAATAACAAGTTTTAAAAGTACTGTTTTACCTGTGTATATGTCTTAAAAGATTTTTCTTCAAAAGAAAACTATATGAGAATCAAAAGCAAACATTCTGACATTTAACTTAAAACCGTTATTGTCATATATTTTCCATACTCTTTGGTATGAAAATTTCCTGTTGATACATAATTCATTTGATACTTGTATTTGTATTTGTACTTGTTACATAATTAACTAAGTTATTTCATTGGTGGGACATTATAACAAACACATTAAAAGAAATAACAAAACCATACCAAAGAAATTATAACTATTCTAAAATACATTAAAAAATGTTAAGACCATACCAGAGAAAATATAAATAGTCTGATATAAAATAAATATAACAAAAAATTATACTAGTGTACACAATCAAAACAACCGTATCACAGAACAACATAGGAACATTTTTGTTTTATATGAAGTCTGTCCAGGGCTTATCAGTAAGGTGTTGTCACATTTCAGGGTAATGATGTCTGTCCAGGGCCTATCAGTGAGGTGTTACCACATTTCAGAGTAATGATGTCTGTCCAGGGCCTATCAGTGAGGTGTTGTCACATTTCAGGTTAATGAAGTCTGTCCAGGGCCTATCAGTGAGGTGTTACCACATTTCAGAGTAATGATGTCTGTCCAGGGCCTATCAGTGAGGTGTTACCACATTTCAGAGTAATGATGTCTGTCCAGGGCCTATCAGTGAGGTGTTGTCACATTTGAGGGTAATGAAGTCTGTCCAGGTACTATCTTGAATTAGGTATTATCACATTTTAGGTTAATGAAGTCTGTCCAGGGTCTATCAGTGAGGTGTAATCACATTTCAGTGTAATTAGGTGACAAACAGTATCATACTTTCCTGTACATGGTTTGTTAGTTAACAAACTTTCAGTATTTTTACCAAAATCAAAAACAATTAAAAATTCTGGGAAAAGTTATATTTAATGTATTTATTTTAAAAGTAGAAAAAAAAATTTGCAAGTTTTAGTTTGGTATCCAATGCAATATGTCGTTTTTGCTTTTGCCTCAAAAATATTATGAGAAGCAGACTAAAGGAATGTGTTTACTGTTAGGATTCAACTGTTCTTGTACTATCTGTAAGATTAGCCAGTCTGGAAAATGTTTTTTAAGATTTTAACAAATTATAATATTTAACTAAAAAGAATGGACTCTAATATCTGGACGATGAAACCTCTATCAAGACTATAATAACTGTTCTGTGTTAATGCAGATGCATTTATTATTATCAAACTTTGAATAATGGTAATGATGTTTTACATACCAATCAAAATTTATTTTATTGAAAATGTCAATTCTAGAGATGTGGAGAAAACATTATGTAACTGTACAAAATCACCTACCATCAACAAACATACCTGACAAATTTCTCATCTTTTTCGTCTTAAGTAAAGCTATAAAAATACAGAGATCAATCTTTGTTTTATTTTCACATTATATTTCTCTAACATGCATCATGGAATATTTTTCAAGAAATGATCTAATTAACATGTATTTTCTGTACACTGTTTTGTAATTCTACAGCACTAACAGTTAGAGGCCACATCCCACCAATAATCCCTGCCTGTATTGATACACCTGTAGCCACTGCCAACTCCGGGTCTATAGCAGTATTCAAATCTTTTCCAAAAAATTTCTGTATACGTTTTCTAACATTAGGTATTCTAGTTGATCCGCCTACTAACACAATCTCATCCACTTCTTCTTTAGGAAGTTCCACAGATTCTAGAACTTTTCTGATTGGTTCTAAAACTTTTTTGAATAGATCCATATTAATTTTTTCAAATTCAGATCTTGTAATAGTTCTTTTATAACTGTTTTTGTTTCCAAGTGAATGTAAATGTATATGAAGATCAGTACTTAATTGGTGGGTTAAATTAATTTTTGCTTCTTCTACTGCGAGACGTAAAGTCTGTAAATCTTCTTTATCTGTTAATTTCTGATTAAACTGATTTTCTATATCATCTTTTAAATATTCCAACAGCCTCATATTAAAATCTTGTCCACCTAAACGATTATTACCTGAAATAGTAAAGGTAAATTCAATTATAAAGATTTATTTAAATACACCTAAACTTAAATATCTGTATAATAATAAAGTACACTTAGTAATGCCTTAAAACACCACTGTTAACATGTGGTAGAGAACTATACAGTAAAAAAATATTCTTTTGTGCGCCCCCCCCCCCCCCCCCTTACACCTTTTTTAATGAGAGAATGCTATAAATTCTGTTCCTGCATGTATTTAAATGTGTGCTATTTTTTTAATTTAATTTCAACTACTGTTTTTTTTTTAAATTCTTTTTTATATCAACAGAAACTTGTTGGTTTTTTTTAATTTTTCTTCTAAACCAAGGAATAAATACAAGGACTTGTGTAAGTCTCTATTATGTCTCTTACTCTATCTTCTTTTTTTTTTCTATTTATGATGTTGTCTACCTTTAATAGACTGTTAAGAGTCTGTCCTGCATACAATTCCTTTCAACATGTATATATGATCCTGTTATTGACCACATAAAGTTTTTTTTTTCTTTTTCCCTTATCTAACTAGTTTCTTGGTTTAACAAATTTTTTTTTTTCTGATTGGATATTGAGATGCCTGGGGTACCTGGATGTTTTAACACAGCCCTTCTGATAATCTCACAATAAAAAAGTAAATGAAAATTTTTTATTAAAATTTTACATGTTATTTACATGTTTTGACTTGCAAAGGTTTTTTAATTGTTAAAAATTACCAGAGATTTTACCGACAAATTACTCAATACTATTCCAGGGAGATAACTCTTTAAATTATATTAGATAGTTATGTCCCTATAACTATCGGATTTTACACAATAATTTGCAAAGCATTTTTTTATTTGTAAATAATTTCTATTAGTTAATGTAACTAAATACTTCATACACGAAATAAATTTTAAATATTTTAAAGTTCATCAAAGTTTGAAAAAGTAAAAATTATCTATTTCTACTAAGCTCTTTTAAAGCATCCAAAAATATATTTTTTAAAAACAATAACAAAATTTTTTAATTGATACCCCTGCATGTTATTATAGATCCTTATCTATAAATATTGCTTACCTGCCATAGCCTGTGTGAGGAACATTCCCCCCTGTACCCTGAGAAGTGATACATCTAGCGTGCCTCCTCCGAGATCGACCACTAACACAATTCGTAGCCCTGGCTTTGTATGAAGTCCATAAGCAAGAGCTGCTGCTGTTGGCTCATTGATAATACGGAATACATCCAAACCTATAAATTAAAAGAGCGAATATGAATTTAGATTTCTCTTCTGGCATTCACTGTACCAAACTATATATTTGTACAAAAACTTTATGCCTTATAATTCAGCATTTTCGGATACCCTGCATTTCAATATATAGAGGTTTTAAAAAAACCTTCAACACATGTCAACATATCTTGATGAATAGGTTACTTGCATCACAAAGAATGTAGTAACTGATAAATATTTGTCTTTGATAAGAGTGAAGCAGAGTATAGACAGTTTACACCAAAGTCAAGTGTATTTCACTGATATGATGGTGATCTAATAAGGGAAAGTGAAACAGAAGTGGTGGAGAGAACCACCTGACCTTCATCAAGCTAACTGACAAGACTTTAAACACTTAGATCTGGTTGAGTCTACTTTTTTACACCTAAGGCAAGAGTAATTTAATCGGGGTTATTTCAGGGATGGTGGAGAAAAACGAATTGTCTGAAAAAAAAAACCTTCTGCTCTTTAATAAACCACAAAATATTTTGAGGGAGGTGAATTAGAGATGGTGTAGATAAACAAATTGTATGGAAAAAAGACTGCCCTACAATAAATCAGCAAGCCTTTGCTCACTTGAATCTGCTAAAATCAGATTCAAGCATAGGTAATTACAAGAAGAAAGAAAATAAAACTGAAGAATTTTTTTAAATTTTCTAATATACAATATTGTTTTGGTCCCTCAAATATTTATTTAAACTTCTTTTTCAATACTTTGATAAAAATAAGATTCTCACCAGACATGCTTGCAGCTTTTTTAGTGTAGTTTCTCTGACTTTGATCAAACTCTGCAGGCACTGACATGACAACCTTGGTGACAGGAGCACTAAGATTTTTAACTGCAGCATCTTTTTAAAGTATTAATAATTATGGATCCTATATGTTGAGGATAAACTCTTTGTTCTGTGCTGTTTACATTCAGCACATATCTTATCATGCCATACTCATCTGCTTCAAGCTAAAGAAAATAAAACTATAACTGTAATTTTTATTTAAGAGAAACAGAAATACCTTTGCACTTTTTGAAAGAAAAGAAACTCAAAATATTGCAATTTTCTTAACTTCGAAGAAAAGGAGAAATGTTATAACTTGTTAAGAGAAATCAAAATATACAAATTATTAATAGAAAGTTAAAATATATATAGTTTCCTTTAAAAAAACACATCAAGTTAATACAAGTTAAAATTTGAAGAATAACAATATAAAGGATTTTCACACCTTATCTCCCTTTATTCAGTTATCTAGCTTAGAATGGGGAAAACCATTCCCTGACCCACAACAGTTTTTTAAGATTGCTCTAGATACCAACTTGCCTCATATCAAACCTGTTCTCCCATATATAAAAAAAATTGCTCACCTTAAAAGAATATTGCTTCTGAGCAATTTCTAATTCTTCTTTTGTAAATTTTTTGCCAATAAATCTTTTTGCATCATAAATGGTATTTTTGGGATTGTGTTCTGCCTGTGCCACAGCCTTATACCCCACTAAAACCCCCTCCTCACTGTAACAAAAAAGAGAACATTTGATTGGTTGATTGCATAATGATTAATGCTGAATCTGATATTCTTATTCTATTTGCAAATTTGTACAAATTTTTACTTATCTTGTATGTACAATTTCACTAACCTCTGAAGGATATATCTATAAACAAATTCATGACATGTGAGATAATGGTGGTGCTACAGTGAAAACAAGTATGAGCTTCTGGTCCTCCATAGAAAAAAGTGTCAGGATGGTCAAACCAGTGAAAACAGTGTGAGATACTGGTCCTAAAATGAAAATAGTGTGGAAATAAAGGCCCAGCCAGTAGAAAAAGTGTGAGATACTGATCTAGTCAGTGACAAAAGTGTGGAGTACTAGTCTGACAGTGGAAAGTGTTGGCTTCTGGTCCAGCCAGTGAAAGAAATGTGGGCTACTGGTGCAGCCATGAAAGAAATGTTGGCTACTGGTCCAGTCAGTGAAAGAAATGTGGGCTACTGGTCCATTCAGTTCATATTTCCCTATGTTTTCAATCTTGGTAGCCAAAACCGCCATTGGCTACTAATTTCTGAGAAATCCTTTCAAAAAGTAACATATTTTAGCTTTGTGAGAAAATACTTTAAAAAAGACTATATTTTCACAATTTTTTGAAATTTGGCTATTTGTAACATAGATTTCCTATTTAAAAAAGACAAGTAGATGATGCAGGTATGGATAATAAAATTCTAAGCATTAACTAACACAAGTTTACAAGTAATTCACCTGTTGTTAGTTTCATAATGTCACAAATATGCGAATTTTATATATATATATATATATATATATATATATATATATATATATATATATATATATATATATATATATATTAATTTCAGAAAAAAAGTACTTAACCTTTTCTTTATATAAACATACAAAACATTATATCATTTCTTGCTTTTAACAACAACAATGCATAGATGTTGTATATAGTATAATATAGTATGTTTAGACTTACCTAAAGGCTACTACACTTGGTATACATTTATGTCCATCCTGTGTCTCTAAAATATCAACTTTACCAGAGACAGCATGGTACATTCCAATACAGGAATATGTAGTACCTGTTTTAATAAAAAACATAAAATGTAAGATAAATTCAGAGTAATTAAGTATCACTGTAATTAAGATCATTCAGAGATAATTATTCATAAACTTGTGATAGGTAATTACATAAATACTCTGATTTCTGGTGCCTCTATTTCAGACTATTTGACACTTAGAGTTTAGGGTTCAAACTCACTTGCTACAAAAATTCAAGAGTCATACAATAAAAAGCAAAAATGAGTAGTCAAATTAAATTTTCAATATAAAAAACATAGTCTAAGCCCTACATTTACACAAGATTAAAGGCAATCTTATAATTATCAAACAAACTTTCTGTCATTTTTTAACTTTAAACAAGATGTCCAAGAATTATAGACTTACCTAAATCAATACCAACTATTTTAGGCTTTGGAGGAGGTAGATAATGTTGAGCCCAATAACCAGCTAATAAAATAACCAGAATGGAAGATCCTGTGTGGAAAAAAAAAGAGCATAAATACATGTTTTCAGTGTAAATATTGATTTGTGTTAGAAAGAGAAAAATATTATACACAAGATCCAATTCATTTGAATGTTTGAGTCGATTAGAATCAATATAAGATACAGATTTGAGTAAAAATGTTCGGAACTTTACATTATTTTTCTTATAGGCAAAACTTCCTAAAATTGTAAACCCCCATTCATAATCTATGTAATTTTTTTTTTTTCATAGACATATTCAAATGTCTTGATTTCGTAGTTTTAGGTCTGTTTAGTCAAAATTTAAAAAATGGTAGTAGGTACAAATTGGAGTCTTTCCTTCTTATGTTTTTTGCTGATTTACGATCATTTACGATGATCTACGGTCTACGTCTATTGATAAAAACAAAAACTGGAATGTACCGCTAGAAAAAAAATATTTCTTCACCTAATATAATGAAAGTCCCACTCATTCTAGTTTTAAATATAGATTTCTTCTGAATTTCAGTCCATTTTCAGTCATCAAATGTCCAAATTGTCAAACAATATGCGGAAAAAATCCAGATGTCAAAAACACACGTGTAAACAGGATGTTTGGCATAAACTCGGAAGTAAACGTGTTGTTCTTTATCTCGGATGATAAATCCCTCCAATTTTAAGGCATACCTTAACATTTAATCGACCGTTAGCAAGCTCTTTGACAGTTTCAAGAATGTATTATTAGGATAAGATAAAAAAATTTGTTCGCAAAATTTTAACAACATAATCCAAGAAAATCTTATTTTTTTTATTTATTATAACAGAGGCGAGACTGATACGGTATATTATATCCGGAACAGAACAAACAGGCCAAGGCAATGTGGTTGAAAAAGTGTCTCAAATAATACCACATTTACTTAGATTTAAAGTAAAAAAATATTTAAAGCCAAATAGTCTTAAAACTAAACATTTTGAGAATAAATGTCAAAATTTCGAGTTTGAAAGTACTAGTAAAGTGTCACATGATCTCACCGCATTTATTTGAACACTCTTGGACAGATTCCTAGCGTGAGAAAGTTTTTTAGTTTGCTTGCCGAAGGTAAGTGGCTTTCTCTGGGTACCCGGCCCTCCATCATCTTTAAACTGACCGCCTTCAGCATCTTACACAGACACTTAATTGTTTTCAGATAATCCTCAGATAAATTTGCTCTAGATCTTTTCGCGAATAGCCGAAAAATGGCTATAATGCGACGTTTTAAAGCAATATTACAAACAACCTTTTTTCCTATGGAAGTCTAAAAGTTAGTTATATATTTTTATAGGGATCGTTAAAATTCTCCTAAGTTCCAAGCCCTCTGTCTATGATATTTGAAAACTAATTATTACTTATCATAAAACTGCCACATCTAAATTATCTATGGACTAGCCACATTATATTTATAAATACTGTAGCTAAAAATGTAGCAAATGTACGAAAATGGAAAAACCAGTTCATAAACGTATTTTTTAAAATTTGACCCCGTTTTGAAGGTCATTTAAAGCGATCATAAAAAACTGAAAATGCGAGAAGTATGTGAAAATCTTTACATATAGTCAAGATATCGCAATTTTAAGCATAATTCCTAAATGGGTCACGGACCTGGCCTTTGACATTGTCTTTATGCAGAATAAAAGATACAAACGGTGTAAAAATCAAATCTTGAATCATATATCAAAATGATCGTCACATTAATACCAACATGCCTATACAAAATGTTAATTGTTTTCAAGATAATCAGCAATTTAAGTCTTCTGATGCAACTATGACTTTGAACCTATGACCTTGAACTATAAATCAAAATCGTCATATCCTATACCTACAATATTCTAATACACTTGTCGATACAAAAAGTTTAATTTAGTGTTTGAAGAAAATTAACAATTTCATATACAAACATATACATGCTTATACAAAAATCAATACTTTTTAAGATAATTAACAATTTCAGTCTTCTAATGCATCTACGACCTTGACCTTTTAACCGATGACCTTGCATCATAATCAAAATGATTGTTGTATCAATATCTACAATATTCTTATAAAATGCCTACATAAAAAATGATAGCTTTTAAGATATATTGACAAATATATGTTTTTGAGCCATTTTCCCACTATGTGCTTTGCCATTTCCCCATTTTGAGCCCCAAGGCTACCATTTGTTAAGTCTTAAATAAGGTGACCTAAGAAATTTATAAATGAAATAACTAAGATATATCTCTTGTACTTTCAGAGGAGAATTTTTAAAGTTTTTCACTATTTTCCTGTATGGGGTCCCAAGTGGACAAAACTCCTTCATGTGTGTAAACTGAAAGGCATTCATCCAGGCATGATGTTATACGAGTTTCATAAAAAATTTGGACCAGTGGTTTTGGAGGAGCAGATTAAAATGTTCAAAGTTTACGCACGGCGGACGACGTACGAAGATAGATAGCAATAGCTCATCTGAGCTTTCAGCTCAGGTGAGCCAAAAACCTCCCGTTTATATACATGCATTTAATATATTGACATCATTATTACAACATTAAGTACACCTTGTTTGAAGTTGTTCGTAACAAATAACACTTGCTTTTATCTCAACAGAACTTGGTTACACCATAATTCAAAAGTTCTGTTTTCGATGTTTTGTCGCTGAAGCTACAAGGTATCGCCTTGGCTAACGCAGTTTTCAATTTGAGCTGAGGAATGGAGAATAACACCTGACTCAATATTTTTCTACTTATATTGAGGCAGTCAGTTCGGGGACGGTTGAGGAATCTTGAGTGTCTTGTAAAAACACCTGACCCATTGAAAAGTGATTTGACAAACTTCTTATCCTTCTGAGATAAACAAAGGCAATGGAAAACACTGTGAATAGTTAAGTTCCATGCAACTGAGCATTCGATCATTAAGATTTTTAAACATACCCCAGAACTCTTAAAATTCTAAATGACAACTAAATCATTATCAATATTAATTTAAACGCGGCATTTCCAACAGAACTTCCAAACAAGTCATATTAATCCCAAATGGCGATTGGGCGTCATTTTGTACACCTAGACTGTATTTAGACTAGACGTTATTGGGTCAAGAACATTGAGCTTGTGTCGGATATTTACGGTGGCACAGAGGTGACATGAAATATATTTTTCATATTACGTGCGAACGTATTACCCTTTACGTGCGCACGTATTAACCTATTACGTGCGCACGTATTAACCTATTACGTGCGCACGTATTACTTATTACGTGTGCACGTATTAATTTTACGTGTGCACGTATTAATTTTACGTGCGCACGTATTACCTATTAGTAATACGTGCGCACGTAAAGGGTAATGCGTGCGCACATAATACGAAAAATATATTTCATGTCATCTCTGTGCCACCGTAGATATTCGCCATATTATCAAGAACATTTTTAGCGGAACAAAATCTCAAATCTCACACTACCTATCTAGCAGGAGCGTTAAGAATAAAGATGGCGGGAAAACTTACGTAAAACACATTTTGATAAAGTTTAATGAATGTTACAAACCTGCATGTAAAGTCAAAACTTTACATTTGCGCCCGAAATTATACTTTACTGAGCTTGAATATACAATAATGTCAAAGTTGGAGAATTGTACGCCTGATCTTACGACGTTCTCTTAAACATTCTGGATCATTGTCCTGATTTTATATCATACATGTGACTGGCAGAATATAATCTCAACGTAATTTTCAGTAAATGATAGGATAAGGCGGTGTTTACCTTTATGTTGTTTACTTATAAAAGTGTTCTCAATGTTGTGGCGATTTACACGAAAACAACTTTTTCGTGACTCTAGAAGTGGAAAATACGTCTCTCCCAAAGACATCCTTAATTCTCGACATACATGTACAAAGCCCAAACAATACCATGTTCAAGCGAATTTTTGCTCCGTGCCCTAAAACGAATCTTTACTATAAAACATGATCAATAATTACGGAATTTTTAGATTGAATCCCCATAACTTTTTGCCAAATTTGAAAATCAGTAATAATGTTTAAAGTTATTACGATGTTTTTCCTGGAGAAAATGCTAAAGTACTTCGAAGATTACGAATAAAACACATCCCTTTTGAATCACGGGTTGTATAAATACGGATTTAACAGGGGATCACTAAAATTCATACAATATTATATTTCAGTTCAAAGAAGCTGAAAGAATTTTTCTTTATAAATTGAATTTTTAATATAAAAATAATTTAAAAAAAAAAAACAAAAACAAAATAGCCGAAAAAGTCTTGCCTGAGCCGAGTACACCCTTGCTCGTCGTTAATTTACAACAAAATCGCCTTTAATATCTGACTGATGCACTTATCTCTTAGCTGAGTATACCCTTGCTCGTCGTTAATTTACAACAAAATCACCTTTGATATCTGACTGATGATCTCTACATTTTGTCGCTTTATTTGTATATTCTTATTTCAAATGTTATGTATCCTAAATATTTACACGACAAATTTTTTGTTTTGTTTTGTGGTCGGTAACTGCTTGAATACCTAATCATCTTCTCAATTCTTTTAATTTCTTTAAGACTTATTTATTGAGTACGAAGGCCGAAAAGTTTTCAATTTGAATATAATAAATGCTAATTGAAATTTAAAAATGTTCAGTGTATATTGTAGTTAACGAAGTAAGTACAGTAAATACGAATTACAACAACAAATAATAAGAGATAAAATAAAACAAAAATAAAAAATGTCAAACAAATCATTGAAACTCATTAATATCAAAATGACCCTTCTTTGCCATCGTAAATGAGTTTACATGTGACCAAGTTAATTGTATTGAGTAACACTAAAATCAGGTAAAATAAAAGAATGGGAAATTAATTTCTTCTTCGATTAAAACTGGTAAATTCGCAATGCATTCTATAGGAAAAACATGGCATTACGAAAACAAATGCACACTGATTAAATAAATTTAACTGACATTTATTGTAAAATATAAAGTTATAATTGCTAAACGATGATATAATTTAAAATTGTTTTTACAAACAAAATTCATTAATATTTAAATGCCGTTTAGTTTGTCCCTCCGGCGTACCCAATAGTTAACTTGTTACGATTCACGCCTGAAACTTTTACTTCGCACGAGAAGCTTACCTTTTAATAGGACCAACTGAAGTAATCGGGTGATAGCTATGAATTCTGGGATTATTGCAGGGTATATATTTCGGAAATCTAACACGTGTCCCAGGAAGGCGTTTGGCAGACAACCTGACAGAAAAGAGGAGAGAAACGCTCGTAAGTTTTTTTCTTCATTTCTACTTTTTGTATTTCATTTAGCCATTATTATTATCATCTATAAATTATCGTTCATAATAAGGCTTAATTATTTCGCTATTTTTATGAATTTTTTTTTTAAAAAAAGCAAGCAATTAACATTTTTGTGACAATTTTGAATAGTTTGAATAAAATAATACCTGTCGTGCAATTGAGACTTATATACTGAACGTTTAGATACAAATTTGCAATAACGCCGTTTTAGATATAAATTGGCAATAACACGCCGTTTTCAGGATGTTTAGTATTATAATAATGACAAGAAATGGCCTGCAACTGAATGTTTTATATAAAGTTTTAATATTCAAGAATCTTTAGTCGCCACGTTATTTTCCCTAAAAATGCGTTTACCAGGCGTGATTCATTAGTGCCACCATTTCACCTGCGTGGCAATTGGATTTCGGGAATTTGGTAATGTGAAGTATTTAACCTTGAACGAAGTTTTTAATTTTGTTAAGTTTTATTCGATATTAAGATTATTAAATCCTTATTTAAAAGTTTTTAACCTGTAAGTTTTCTTAATCTGTTTTTTCAATCCTAACTTTGCCCAGCCATTATTAAGACGGAAACAGTTTTCGGTTTTCTAATGTTAAAATTTGGTAATCAGTAAATTAAACCACGCTGATTGTCCACTAAAGATATACTGTGTTTCCCGCTGCTAATAATTTCTGCTGTTGTATTACTTCATATCGTGGAATTTAGTTCATGGTACAACAACTTGTAACAACTGATGTTATTGGTTTGAACTCTCTGAGGAATTTAGCATATAAACCGGCTGTTCTCTTTATTCTTAAATTCTTAAAATGATAGTCCAAGTTCGCATTTTACCACACATTCATTAATTATATTTATTTATACACCCATAACTTGGATGCGAATACATCTATTTTTACACCGTTATGTACACGTTTTTGTATTCACTGAAATTGCATCATTCAACATCGTGTTATTTAATTGGACTTTTTATTGACCCTAACTTAAACATTAGTACTATATGGACAGATTCTCGGGTAAATGTACATTTAGGAGCGATCTCATTAACTCCGATACTTTTTCAGTGGTCATGAACTTGTAAGTTTTTAGCTCACCTGAGCTATTGCTATCTATCTTTATCCGTCGTCCGCCGTGCGTTGTGCGTAAATGTTTTACATTTGAATCTCTTCTCCTCCAAAACCTCCGGGCCAAATTTAATGAAACTTGGTAACCATCATGCCTGGGTGAAGCCTTTTCAGATTTGCACAAATGAAGTAGTTATGTCCCCTTGGGGCCCAATAAGGGGGAAATAGTGAAACTTTAAAAAATCTTCTTCTCTAAATCTACAAGAGATATACCTTAGTTATTTTATCATCTTTTTTTCAGATTTGCACAGATGGTAGCCATGGGGCTCAAAACGGGGAAATTGCTAAAAATTATATATTTGTCACTATATCTTGAAAACTTAACTTTTTGTATAAGCATGTATATTAGAATATTGTAGGTATTGACATATCATTTAAGCTGCATTAAGTTTTCCAGAGAAAAAATTAAAACGGTGCTAATCTAATTAATGATGTTCCTAATGAACAATGTTACATTTGGTTCAACGATAAAAGCTCGAATAAATACAGAAATTACAGTATTTACCCAGCGAGATGCAGCATTTGGGATCTAATATTAGAACATGGTTACGTCATCAAAACCCGGGTCATTTAAACATAACTTTCAAAACGCTGAAATACGATAAATTAAACACAGAACTTCGTTGAATTTGTCATTTGTGACTTAGTAAGGGATACATAACACCATTTCAAATATATCTGGATATTAATGAAGGACAATTAATGCAATCTGTCATGTTTCACTTTCGATTCTAGGGTTTTCCGTACATCCGTGCGCATGCTCCAAGCTCATAATTACCATCGTAAAACACTGACCAACCGGTCAGAGGATTCATTTTATTTACAGCTAAAAGAAATGGAATCTTAGAAAATGAATGTCACGGATCGTGGTTAGAAGATATCTATTTTTAAAAAAATATATTTTTAGAAAATCAAAAAAATTCAGAAAATTGAAAAACTTAATGCAGCTTTTAAATCCTTACGGGGATTTAATATGGGAAAACACACAAAACACTCATTCCGGAAATACGTCGCTGTAATAATCATGCGGGTTAGGGTAGAAAATAGTTCTTTCAGCTGTAGGTAAGATCGCTGATGTTAGGCCTACAGTATATATTCCTTTTGCTGTCAAGCTAGCAGACGATATTACCTGGCCAGCGAAAATGGGAAAGTCGGTCATGCGCAATTCTATTTTCTTAACCCGCATGATTTTTCAGCGATGTATTTCCGGAATGAGTGTGTCGTTTCCCATATTAAATCCCCGTAAGGATTTTAAAAAGCTCTGCATTCTATACTCCAGCTAAGATGGCATTTAGTTTGTTGTCAGTTAATTACGACAAAATGCATACGTCATAATGGTATATGACATTCTACAAAATTTTTTGATCTCTTCTAAAACCTTGAAAAACTAGTGCTACGGCAGACGTGAATCAGTCAGTAGGTAACAAAAGGACATAAACTAAAACGCATTTGGTAACAATTGGTTACTATAAGGGAAAATGTATTTAAATGTGTAAATTTTTAAGAATTAAATGAGACTAAACAAGATGTACAAAGTAACCTACAAAAATAACGCTTTGGATTTCATCCAATGTTAGTCTACAGAATGAATAATTAATCGCCAACAGATATTCAGCAGAACTCGAAATTGGTCAACTTTGCTTAAAATTCCAACCTGTACTGAATATAAATTTCGTGGTTCTTCAAAATGCATCCGAAGGAAACGTGCTTTTTTACAACTGTTCTGATTTGTCACATCATCAGATCTTTTACTCATTCCTTTTTAGCTCACCTGAGCGAAAGGTCGTGTGGGCTTATGGCATGGCGCGGCGTGTGTGTGCGCGTCGTTAACACCTATTTTCGAATTCTCAAACTACTGGACAGATTTCAATGATACTTGGTCAGTAGCATGTATGGTCTGATGGAATTTAGATTTGTTCATGGCGTTGCCATGGCTACCAAAAATAGGTCAAGTGACCTTGGGGTGAAAAACTTTAAGAATCTTTTCTGAAACTGATGATGGAGTACAAATCTGATGTGATATTTGGCTTCTTTAGGACTTTAAGCCGTTTGTTCATTTCGTGAAATTAGGTCAAAAATGGGTTACGCGTTTTTGCGTTTCGTAAAAATTTCGTAAAATGGCTTCAAATTGTTATAACTTGACTATTTGAACATATAATGACATGGGGTTTTCAGTTTTGACTTTTTCTTAAAATGACCTTTAAAATGAAAGTCCATGTGGGAGTTGTTGTCGTCCCTGAAATGTTATTTTTTGCTAATAAAAACTAAAATTGTGCATTAGCTTGAAAACTATCAAACTTTTTGTTTAGGCATGTATATTAGAATTATTGTAGGTATTGATATGATTGTCATTTTGATATATGGTTCAAGCTGATACATTCAAAGGTCAGGGTCATAGCTGCACAAGTATACTGAATTGGTTAAAAGTTTGGAAATTATTTATTGTACTTAATACATGCATATTAGCAATTTATAAATGAATTGCGACTAGATATTTCTGATTAATTATTGTGACATATCCAAACTTAAATTCTGTAAAGTTTTTGTAATGAAGTTCTTTGCAAATGATTTTGGACATATCATCAGGTGAGCGTTAAGGCCTGTGGGCCTCTTAACTCCATAAATTTCTCAATGTCTATACGTAATCTAGTTTAAAACGGTAATTGCTAAAATAATGGACAATAAATTAATATTCCAACATTCACTTTGTATTTTCAGTTCCCGCATCAAGATGAAGTTCTCCAAGAGATTTTGGGTCTGTATCATCACCATACTTGTGCTGGATATTACCTTCAGTGAATGCAAGAAAATGGAGCTCGTCAAGAAAGACCTCTTGGAATTAGAAGAACGAATGACCAGCGACGAAAGAAAATTGGTAGATTTCTCAACAAATATGGCCATACAAGGCACATTAATGGCCTTAGCCGTTACCAATCCTTTAGTAGGAATTGTAGCAGCATTTTATGTGGGAGCTTTGCTTGACGCTATTTGGCCAACAGATTCTTACGATGCTATTAGAGCCAAGGTTCTAGAAGATATCAGGAAAGAAATGAATTTTCAGTCGGTTGAAAGGATGAAGATGAAACTTCGCGACTACAAGAGACAAATCAAGAACTTGTTTTCAATGGTTCATCTACCAAGATCATATTTAACTGAATGGCAAAATTCTGTTACATCAAACGGTGTTAATTTTGACAAACAACAAGGAATCATACAAAAATACAAGAACCAAATGACGCCTGCTAGCTTTAACTATTTCAAAAATAAATTAATGGCTTTGGTCACAGACATTGGAAATGACCACAATAACTTTTTTATTCCTCGAGATCCCGCCTCGAGTTTGGCCCACTACAGAGAATTTGCAACGATTGAACTGAACTTGCTAACTTCAGAACTAACTGTAGTGGCTGGTGATAACCCAAATAATAAAGGTATTCTGAATAATTTGAAACTGAGAATAAAATCTGCCGCTGAAAGACATTATAAATTTGTTGTTTGGGCCGCACATAAAACCGCTGCCAGAATTGAGGCTAACAAAAAGGACTGGTCCAAATATAACCAAGCAGTTGAATCAGTACTTAAAGAATACCCAATACAGAAATGGAAAGAACTTGCAGGAATGAGCGATAATAGTAAATATGTAAGAAACGACGATACAGTTTCACTTAAATACACTCGCTCGAAAGAAGACTGGATGAGTTGTTGGGGATCCGGAAGTAAATGTAAATTCAGAACTTGCCCAGGAATCGACAATCCATTCGATGCTGGAAAACATCACAAGTATCATTATAAATGCCGTGGAGAGGTGTTCTGGATTTTCGGAAACCGTCGTGCAAGTAGGGGTTACATCAGAAATTGTGACAAAGTTGCACTTAGATACTCCTGGTGGAGTAGTAAAAATAAGGGATACTGGGTAAGCTTTGATAAATCCTTTTGGTCCGGGAGTTATTACAATACTCGCACATGTCCTGGTTTCAACTTTTTCAACAGCCAATTGAACAGATGCGCGAGCGAAATATTTACTTTGGATGTAAAAGGTAGAAAATGTGGTGATATTTTACAAGATAGAGACGCTGTTACGTTCAAGGATAGAAATCATAGATACATAGGTGGTAGCAATCCATTGAGACCGACTCGCTCTAATTATGGTGTGTGGCGAATCTATAAACAAAATTCATTCATAAAAAATTATTATTGAAAATATATGGCGATTTAAAGAATAAATGTTAAATATAAATTGTTTTAATGTTGTTTTATCTGATCAAGACTCGGTCAACAGATAATATTCTACAATTTTTTCATACTTCCAGTGCTGTTTTACAATTCCACTTCGGCAGATCCTTGTTTGTTAACTTGCCCAATGTCGGCGGTTTTCTCCATCTGTGAACTGACCTTGATAAAGTGAAATAACCTTGAAACATAAAAAAAAAATATCAATCTAATCCATTTCAATCATTGCATATTTCATAAATAGCTTAAACATAAAAACTGGTGAAATGTGTATTTTGATATGCTGATTTGTTTACATAAATAACGTTGACGAAGTCGCTTGCTTGTATTTCATTTTCCTAAAATCCAATAAGTGAGACAAATGATTGCATTTTTAACAGTAAAACTTTCCGAAATTTACTGAAAACGAAATGTTTCTAATTATACTACCGCTATTTGTCATGTACTTTTTAATGAAGGCTTTTCAGTTATTATGAAATGCATTTTAAAAGTGGCACATGACACTAAAATATAATTTTACCAGTTTTTATGTTAAAACATTGCACGGTATTATTGATTAGCCCGAATACGATATTGATATTTTAGAAAAGCTTGGCATCAACTACTATCGAGGTCGCTTAGATAACTAATATTTTGATTCATCTTGTCACTACCAATTTTTGAATCCACTAAATAGAAAAAGATCCAAGCTTAAAAGCAAACGCTATAAGGATGTGTTAGTAGTAAAGCATGTACTAATAAATATATTAGCAGATTTATTTTTGGCTTTTTGAAAGTCAACTCGGAACTTTTCTATTTCGTTTTTCTGTACATTGTCCATTTCGAGATTTGCATAACAAGAAGTCGCGTACACGCAAGATATTTTGCCCTTAACCATATTACAATACGGTTTATTTGGCATTTTTCTGACTTAATTTCAGAACATTTGTTTTCATCCACATGTAGTTTTTGTCGGTATCGATATCTAGGAGGAAAATAACAAATTAATGCTTTGTACTCGGCATGTTGGATGATAATTTTCTAAAGACCGCGTACTGTTGGATAAAAAATTATTCGTTGTAAATTTCTGCAAATGTATTGAGTAGAATATACATAATTTTTGAATATGGCATTTATTTTGACCAGCAATTTTTCAGCTACTCGAAAAAACAAATATATTGATACATGACCAAGTATGTCGCGGTGCGTTTAATTATCGGGTTTGCCTTGTTCTTAAGCGCACTCTGTTCACCGTTTGATAAACGACCTGAATACCACGAACAAGCATATTGGTACCCCGGTCACAATATACACGAGTCTTTTTATCGTCCTTAATGCCAAGCATTAATCGGATAGGCAATATCTTATATTTCAGTTTTGATTCTATCGGTCGATGTTTGTCGCCTAAACGTTTACTTCAGTTCTGCACAATACAAACATCACGGGGTTTTCTCGCCTCATGGGCATATTTCCGGCATAATCCCTGTCCGGGCTTTCCTTGTCTTGCTTTAGCCCAAGACGAGATGCCACGTGCAAATTCCAAGAATCTTTGCCATCACCAAATATATTTACATTCTTCAGACTATTGCTTTTATTGTACTAAATTATACCAATTTTCCGCCCTGTAGGATGGAAGTCATCAATGAAAACGCTCTTAAGGAACTAAACCAAAATGACCTGAGTTACGAGTTTGGGATAAAAACAAATTGTGGCGTATCCCCACATATGGCGGATGAATATATCGTATGAAAATTTATGTACTTAAAATTCGAGTTTTCATGAGTTAGTGAGAAGTATCCTATCCCTATTGTGGAATGCTGACCTTAACCTTCCGGTGGAAAAATTTCATTACAAGCACGCCAAGGAACAATTTTTCCATCCTAAGGTTTAGACCATTCCAAATAAGTGTTGAGATCCATTTAATTTACTTAATTTATCATATTTTTTCAAAAATCCAGCCGCATTTTCTAAACCGAGGTTTAAGTATCGCAAGAGACCTAATGTAAAATAATGAGTCTTTTAAAAAATTTATTTCAAAATTCTGCACTCTTCAAAATTTTCATTTTCACTTCAAACTGTATTCTCCACGTACAACAACTCCATTTTTTCATCCTAAAAGTTTTGTCTGATGGCTGGTAATGTCAATGGCATCACAAAATATCAAATTATTTTAATAAATTTTAAAATATTGATCCTTTTCTAAATATCGATCTTCTGAAATAGAAAACGTTATGCAACTTTAGTTGGTCTCGCCATTATTTGTGGTAATTAAAAATGTCATGCTATATAAGGATAAGAGTGGAATTATTGGACACAAAAAAAAATCAGTTTAAAGTAAAACTTGTTTTAGAAAGAGTGTCGTTTGTTTAAATAAAATTTTGGTAAGCAACTGACATTGTCCATCATGTCACCTCCAGATAAGATGTCAATGAAATAAATTGTCATGTTGTGAAAATTATTGCTGCAATCCTTGAAAAACGAACTTTTGGTAAGAATATCGTTTAGAATCGTAGATGGTAGAATGAACATAATGAGAGATCAGTAGAAATAAAAAAGATGCAATGTTTCAGTATATGATTTAATCATTAGTGCATCTTGGAAAAAGGACAATGATTACAATATCGTAACCTCTGTATTTCCAATCACCTAACAAAGAACAAATTTATCAGCAAAATACAAACCCCCTCACTGTAAATCCTACGAAGAAATATTACGTACTGTAAAAACATAATTACAAAGAAGATTTTGTATCTAGCTGTTCAAATTTTTAGTAATACAGGGCGCAATTATATATGGGTTTTGTTTTTAAGATCTTAAAAAGATAAATCAGAAAACTTCCGGAGACTAGCAGCAGTGTTTATAACGGAACTGCAGATAAAGGCAAAGATGTCACGAAAATATTTCAATCTTGAGATACCATCACTCGAACTAGGAAGAATAAAAAGCTTATATGATAAATTATTGAACTGTTGATTATTAATAGTCATCCACGGACAAAATTTAGACCCTAAGGTATTTCTAAACGAAAACATTCAGACAATCTAGAACATAAAATGTATCAAATTGTACAAATTATAATTCATAAAGGGTCAAAATCGTCCAGTTCAGGGATTCTTCATTAAAACAGTTCTGAGCAGATGGAATTCCTGTGCGAATTCCAAAGACGCCTTTTCAAATTCGCTGACTTTAACAACAAGCAGCAATAACGTGAAGTTCTATTTTGGTCGCCGATTAAATGGTAACACGGCAGTTTCTGTATTGGGCCAATTTTAATAATTATTTATCTCAAAAGCAAGAAAAACGAGATAACATTCTCATTACAAAATGTAAAAGACTAGGAACGTTTTTTAAAAGCAGAAAAGATATTAAAATGCGTTGAATTTTTGCAACTTTGTGAATAAAGACATTTCGATTATTGTTACTATTATATGGGCATTTTTGTTATAAAAAGTTTTATCCCCCATGCCTCTGGCGATTTTTCAAACTAAGACATCTATATATGTTAATATAGGTAAAATTGTATACAAGAAAATACATGTTTATTAATTTATTTTGTTTCATTAAGAATTGAAAAAATCTCATGGACCTAATTGCATAAAAATAAAAGTTTGTAAATTTCTGGCCCTTAAAGCAGTTATTAAGACGGAGAGCGTCTGTTATGAGATTCCATTACATATAAGCATAATGAAGTGAAATTTGAATTTTTATTTATTGTTGCTTATTATACATGCGCTAATAATAACAATAATAATAAAAATAATACTGTTGTTGTTGTTGCTTTTTGCTAATAAAACGCACTTCAAAAAGAAAAAGAAATGAAACTACACATTTTTATCACATGTTTGCACATTGCTAGGTAGAATTAATTTTAACTTATCATTTATTCCCGCTTTGTGTGTTTAGATAAAAAAAAATCTTGTTCGATTTCAAGGTCCGTGAAATTAAATGCCAAATAACATCTGAAACACTTATTTCATTTATTGATTTATTTTTGAAATTTTCTTTGGAGAAACAAACATTGTTAAAAACGTTTTCGTTTTTTAAAGTTATAAAACCTCGTGTTTTAAACAGGATGAAACAAGGTGACGTTGTCATACTTTTCAAGAGTACACCAGCGTTGACATGACAATACGTCATCAATGTTGTCGCCAAATGTTTCAAAGGTTAGATGTCATCTGCAGTTATGTTATGTAAGATGAGATTGGTGAAGAGTTTGGACATATTTTGAGCGGATTTTCGCTTATATAGCCGAAGTAGTTCAGACTACATTGAGGAATGTTTTTAACTGATATGTTGCCTGATTTGTGGATACTTTGCTTATACATGTATATGTTAACAATGTGATATTGGTTGGAATACGGGGTAACGTGGACAGCGATACACGAGATTTTAATTTATTAGATTCTGCTTCCTCGTCTAGATTTCGGCATTATCGACTTGTTTATCTATTTCAAAGAAAATGTGATTTGGTGGGAGAGGGGGTAAAGTGCTTGTTTACGGCGTACTGAATCGGTGAGCTAGAACCTTAACAATAAATACATAGATAAATAAATAAACAAATAAATAAATAAATAATAAATAAATCGCCAAGGGTGTGTTATTACAAGACATGTTCGCAAATCTTAAAATTTAGACTTTTGATTATCAGTGAACATCTACAAAATAAGAAATTTGGTTTAATTTTGTTTGAAAGGTCAAAGATTTTAGATAAGTTCGTGATAGAACAAATACAACTAGATTTATTTATGATAATGTTATTTATTCTTCACACACTCATTAATGATATATTTAATCATTCTGTGTGTTTATTTACCGTATCGCTGCTTGCGTTGTCAGAAGTCGTGCTTCATTATGTTTTCGATAAAAGAATCACGTGATCAATGTTCTAAAATAAGATCTTTGGTATCAAACGGTGTAGGTCTTCCCGCGAATTTTAACGTAAATTAGGTTTTATCATTGAACCAAATATTACATTTTCAGTCAGGTGAGCTAAAAAGTTTTAACAGATGTTTAAAGTTTTAAAAGACTTCGATTGAATGTAACTTTATCCTGTTTTCAGAATCCAACTATCTTAAGAAGAACTAGGACAAGCACTGAAGCACTTGAGGAACCGTGACAAACTAATGTCAAATGGATTGGTGTGGTCAAACCATTTGACAAACTAATGTCAAATAGATTGGTGTGGTCAAACCATTTGAAAAACTAATGTCAAATGGATTGGTGTGGTCATACCATTTGACAAACTTATAATATCAAATAGATTGACCACATCAATGAAGGAAGTACTTTGACAAATTTTATATAAAATTCTTGTTTTAAAAGACCAGTCATGAATGGATAAGAGACAACTTGTACGGACAATTTGGACAGTGTGAACACTCCAACGTTGATAACATTTATCTAATATATCTAATAAGTAAGTTATTGAATTTAAATTAAGATTTAAAGTATTTAAAAGCAAGTCTACCCTTAGAATTTTCATGAGCTTCTTTTTAATTATTATGAAATAATGCATTCAAAGTCAAAAATAGCACATGACAGAATTGAAGTCCGTCTGCAGGCTAATGGGAAGAAACCATTTCGGTTAGTGGCATTTTTTGCAAGAGAAATTAAACAAAATTTGTCTCAGGTAAAAAGTAAAAAGTAAACAAAATTTTAGAAAATAAGTTTAAAAAACGAATAAAAATATTTGCCATGCTGGTGAATGAGCTTTTAATTTATGGCGGTCTCTTTTACATCACTCCGGGTCAGCTGTTATAAATGCTGGCAAAAATTGTAAATTCATATTGTTAACGATTTTATTGCTGTAATGTTGTCTATCATCGCATCAGCAATTTTTTTAGCTATTTGCGATAAAAGCAAAGATATTAATCTCTAATGATCAACAAGTTCATGTAGGCGTGCAATATCCCAAATTTTAAAATATGTATCATTGGAACCGGCCGGGGTTCGAACTCCCAGACATCGAGGCGTCCACTATTACTGAGACATCGAGGGATCATGATTTAGTGAAGTCAATAAGATTTGTTTACTACATGTGCTTCAAGACAACCCAGTGAAGGTCTTGGTTGTAAGCAAAATGGTTTCTATTGGAAACTAGTAAAACCCGGAAAGATTGTTCAAATTAACACTTGGTTGGATATCTTTAAAAAGTTTTAAAATCTGTTAAGCATTGTCCGTATTCGTGAAATTGAAATGTGGTAACGTAACTTACATGCCATTTCAGTCGGGATAGATTTTAGTCATTTGAAATTTGAAAAATGGACGAACAAATTGAGTCATTTGATACGGACTTGTAAAATAGTAATGCTGTCAATCAGACCAGTTTCAAAACAATTTAAGATAACCTACGATGGTTAGTTCATAACAAAAAAGTATTCCGTAAATATCAGAAATTATTATAGTTATTGATTATTCACTTGAAATGCAACGCAAAAATAACAGTTGTTGATTTGTTGTCATGGCGATTTTCGCTATTTAATTATTTATTAGACAATGACAAGCGGAAAACTGATAACGTTAATCGCAATACATGTAATTTGACATTGAAACATTTTATTCGTTTAAAGCTGCATTAAGTTTTCCAAAGAAAAAATTAAAACGGTGCTAATGTAATTTATGATGTTCCTAATGAAAAATGTTACATTTGGTTCAACCATAAAAGCTCGAATAAATACAGAAATTACAGTATTTACCCAGTGAGATGCAGCATTTGGGATCTAATATAAGAACATGTTTACGTCATCAAAACCCGGGTCATTTAAACACAACTTTCAAAACGGTGAAATATGATAAATTAAACACAGAACTTCGTTGAATTTGTCATTTGTGACTTAGTAAGGGATACATAACACCATTTCAAATATATCTGGATATTAATGAAGGACAATTAATGCAATCTGTCATGTTTCACTTTCGATTCTAGGGTTTTCCGTTCATCCGTGCGCATGCTCCAAGCTCATAATTACCATCGTAAAACACTGACCAACCGGTCAGAGGATTCCGTTTATTTACAGCTAAAAGAAATGAAATTTTAGAAAATGAATGTCACGGATCGTGGTTAGAAGATATCTATTGTTAAAAAAATATTGGAAAATCAAAACAATTCAGAAAATTGAAAACTTAATGCAGCTTTAATCATTGAATGACTTTCAATCTACAGGGCGGAAAGTTGGTTTATTTCAGTACAATAAAAACACTAGTCTAATGACAAAGATTCTGAGAATTTGCACGTGGCTTCCGGTCTTAGATCGTAAATATGTCCGAGAAAAACACGCGACGTTTGTATAATACTTTTAGGCGAAAACATTGGCCTATATAAACAATCAATTAACTAAAATATAAGTTGTTGCTTATCCGGTTAATGCTTGGCATTAAGGACGTTATAGATTCGTGTATATTGTGACCGGGGTAGAAATATGCTTGTTCGTGATATTCTGGCTCGTTTAACAAACGGTGAACAGAGTGCGCTTAAGTACAAGGCAACAACATCACTCATTAATCTAACACACCGCGACATACTTGGTCTTGTATCAACTTGTTATTAATATTTGTTTTCGTTGCGAGCGAGTTGAAAAAATTGCTGGTCTAAATAATAAATTCGACGAGTTGTCTTATGCAAAATTCTGTAATTACAACCAATAAGAATCTTTTAACGAACAGTATGAGTAAAATAATCATCCAACATGCCGAGTACAAATCATTAAATTATTTGCTCTAGATATCGATACCGACAAAAAAGTGGATGAAACAACCGTTCTGAAATTAAGCCAGAAAAATGCCAAATACAGCATCATTGTTATATGGTTAAGGGTAAAATATCTTGCTTGCAAGCGACTTCTTGTTATGCAAATCTCGAAATTGACAATGTACAGAAAAACGAAACAGAAAAGTTCCGAGTCGACTTTCAAAAAGACAAAATACAAGTATTATGTACATTGTACAATATATGTACATATGTACATTGTCAATTTCGAGATTTGCATAACAAGAAGTCGCTTGCAAGCAAGATATTTTACCCTTAACCATATAACAATGATGCTGTATTTGGCTTAATTTCAGAACGGTTGTTTCATCCACTTTTTTGTCGGTATCGATATCTAGAGCAAATAATTTAATGATTTGTACTCGGCATGTTGGATGATTATTTTACTCATACTGTTCGTTAAAAGATTCTTATTGGTTGTAATTACAGAATTTTGCATAAGACAACTCGTCGAATTTATTATTTAGACCAGCAATTTTTTCAACTCGCTCGCAACGAAAACAAATATTAATAACAAGTTGATACAAGACCAAGTATGTCGCGGTGTGTTAGATTAATGAGTGATGTTGTTGCCTTGTACTTAAGCGCACTCTGTTCACCGTTTGTTAAACGAGCCAGAATATCACGAACAAGCATATTTCTACCCCGGTCACAATATACACGAATCTATAACGTCCTTAATGCCAAGCATTAACCGGATAAGCAACAACTTATATTTTAGTTAATTGATTGTTTATATAGGCCAATGTTTTCGCCTAAAAGTATTATACAAACGTCGCGTGTTTTTCTCGGACATATTTACGATCTAAGACCGGAAGCCACGTGCAAATTCTCAGAATCTTTGTCATTAGACTAGTGTTTTTATTGTACTGAAATAAACCAACTTTCCGCCCTGTAGATTGAAAGTCATTCAATGATTAAAGCTGCATTAAGTTTTCAATTTTCTGAATTGTTTTGATTTTCCAATATTTTTTTAACAATAGATATCTTCTAACCACGATCCGTGACATTCATTTTCTAAAATTTCATTTCTTTTAGCTGTAAATAAACGGAATCCTCTGACCGGTTGGTCAGTGTTTTACGATGGTAATTATGAGCTTGGAGCATGCGCACGGATGAACGGAAAACCCTAGAATCGAAAGTGAAACATGACAGATTGCATTAATTGTCCTTCATTAATATCCAGATATATTTGAAATGGTGTTATGTATCCCTTACTAAGTCACAAATGACAAATTCAACGAAGTTCTGTGTTTAATTTATCATATTTCACCGTTTTGAAAGTTGTGTTTAAATGACCCGGGTTTTGATGACGTAAACATGTTCTATATTAGATCCCAAATGCTGCATCTCACTGGGTAAATACTGTAATTTCTGTATTTATTCGAGCTTTTATCGGTTGAACCAAATGTAACATTTTTCATTAGGAACATCATTAATTACATTAGCACCGTTTTAATTTTTTCTTTGGAAAACTTAATGCAGCTTTAAACGAATAAAATGTTTCAATGTCAAATTACATGTATTGCGATTAACGTTATCAGTTTTCCGCTTGTCATTGTCTAATAAAATAATTAAATAGCGAAAATCGCCATGACAACAAATCAACAACTGTTATTTTTGCGTTGCATTTCAAGTGAATAATCAATAACTATAATAATTTCTGATATTTACGCAATACTTTTTTGTTATGAACTAACCATCGTAGGTTATCTTAAATTGTTTTGAAACTGGTCTGATTGACAGCATTACTATTTTACAAGTCCGCATCAAATGACTCAATTTGTTCGTCCATTTTTCAAATTTCAAATGACTAAAATCTATCCCGACTGAAATGGCATGTAAGTTACGCTACCACATTTCAATTTCACGAATACGGACAATGCTTAACAGATTTTAAAACTTTTCAAAGCTATCCAACCAAGTGTTAATTTGAACCATCTTTCCGGGTTTTACTAGTTTCCAATAGAAACCATTTTGCTTACAACCAAGTACCTTCACTGGGTTGTCTTGAAGCACATGTAGTAAGCAAATCTTATTGACTTCACTAAATCATGATCCCTCGATGTCTCAGTAATAGTGGACGCCTCGATGTCTGGGAGTTCGAACCCCGGCCGGTTCCAATGATACATATTTTAAAATTTGGGATATTGCACGCCTACATGAACTTGTTGATCATTAGAGATTAATATCTTTGCTTTTATCGCAAATAGCTAAAAAAAATTGCTGATGCGATGATAGACAACATTACAGCAATAAAATCGTTAACAATATGAATTTACAATTTTTGCCAGCATTTATAACAGCTGACCCGGAGTGATGTAAAAGAGACCGCCATAAATTAAAAGCTCATTCACCAGCATGCTAACACAATTGCCTAAACATACGTTGATTGGTTAGTAATTCATATCTAGCCGGAAGTGCTATTTTGATAATCAAAATCACGACATGTTATTGAAACCATAACTCATATAATCGATACATTGTTTTATTTGAATTCTTAACAGTAGACAACATTACGTATTCTAGACTAATTTTTCACTAAATTATTGGTCAATCTTCTAGATAATCATTGCCTAAATGGCAAATATTTTTATTCGTTTTTTAAACTTATTTTCTAAAATTTTGTTTACTTTTTACTTTTTACCTGAGACAAATTTTGTTTAATTTCTCTTGCAAAAAATACCACTAACCGAAATGGTTTCTTCCCATTAGCCTGCAGACTGACTTCAATTCTGTCATGTGCTATTTTTGACTTTGAATGCATTATTTCATAATAATTCAAAAGAAGCACATGAAAATTCTAAGGGTAGACTTGCTTTTAAATACTTTAAATCTTAATTTAAATTCAATAACTTACTTATTAGATATATTAGATAAATGTTATCAACGTTGCAGTGTTCACACTGTCCAAATTGTCCGTACAAGTTGTCTCTTATCCATTCATGACTGGTCTTTTAAAACAAGAATTTTATATAAAATTTGTTAAAGTACTTCCTTCATTGATGTGGTCAATCTATTTGATATTATAAGTTTGTCAAATGGTTTGACCACACCAATCCATTTGACATTAGTTTTTCAAATGGTTTGACCACACCAATCTATTTGACATTAGTTTGTCAAATGGTTTGACCACACCAATCCATTTGACATTAGTTTGTCACGGTTCCTCAAGTGCTTCAGTGCTTGTCCTAGTTCTTCTTAAGATAGTTGGATTCTGAAAACAGGATAAAGTTCCATTAATTCGAAGTCTTTTAAAACTTTAAACATCTGTTAAAACTTTTTAGCTCACCTGACTGAAAATGTAATATTTGGTTCAATGAAAAAACCTAATTTACGTTAAAATTCGCGGGGAAGACCTACACCGTTTGATACCAAAGATCTTATTTTAGAACATTGATCACGTGATTCTTTTATCGAAAACATAATGAAGCACGACTTCTGACAACGCAAGCAGCGATACGGTAAATAAACACACAGAATGATTAAATATATCATTAATGAGTGTGTGAAGAATAAATAACATTATCATAAATAAATCTAGTTGTATTTGTTCTATCACGAACTTATCTAAAATCTTTGACCTTTCAAACAAAATTAAACCAAATTTCTTATTTTGTAGATGTTCACTGATAATCAAAAGTCTAAATTTTAAGATTTGCGAACATGTCTTGTAATAGCACACCCTTGGCGATTTATTTATTATTTATTTATTTATTTGTTTATTTATTTATTTATGTATTTATTGTTAAGGTTCTAGCTCACCGATTCAGTACGCCGTAAACAAGCACTTTACCCCCCTCCCCCACCAAATCACATTTTCTTTGAAATAGATAAACAAGTCGATAATGCCGAAATCTAGACGACGAAGCAGAATCTAATAAATCAAAATCTCGTGTATCGCTGTCCACGTTACCCCGTATTCCAACCAATATCACATTGTTAACATATACATGTATAAGCAAAGTATCCACAAATCAGGCAACATATCAGTTAAAACATTCCTCAATGTAGTCTGAACTACTTCGGCTATATAAGCGAAAATCCGCTCAAACATATGTCCAAACTCTTCACCAATCTCATCTTACATAACATAACTCCAGATGACATCTAACCTTTGAAACATTTGGCGACAACACTGATGACGTATTGTCATGTCAACGCTGGTGTACTCTTGAAAAGTATGACAACGTCACCTTGTTTCATCCTGTTTAAAATACGAGGTTTTATAACTTTAAAAAACGAAAACGTTTTTAACAATGTTTGTTTCTCCAAAGAAAATTTCAAAAATAAATCAATAAATGAAATAAGTGTTTCAGATGTTAGTTGGCATTTAATTTCACGGACCTTGATATCGAACAAGATTTTTTTTTATCTAAACACACAAAGCGGGAATAAATGATAAGTTAAAATTAATTCTACCTAGCAATGTGCAAACATGTGATAAAAATGTGTAGTTTCATTTCTTTTTCTTTTTGAAGTGCGTTTTATTAGCAAAAAGCAACAACAACAACATTATTATTTTTATTATTATTATTATTAGCGCATGTTAGCAACAATAAATAAAAATTCAAATTTCACTTCATTATGCTTATATGTAATGGAATCTCATAACAGACTCATAACAGACGCTCTCCGTCTTAATAACTGCTTTAAGGGCCAGAAATTTACAAACTTTTATCTTTATGCAATTAGGTCCATGAGATTTTTTCAATTCTTAATGAAACCAAATAAATTAATAAACATGTATTTGCTTGTTTACAATTTTACCTATATTAACATATATAGATGTCTTAGTTTGAAAAATCGCCAGAGGCATGGGGGATAAAACTTTTTATAACAAAAATGCCCATATAATAGTAACAATAATCGAAATGTTTTTATTCACAAAGTTGCCAAAATTCAACGCATTTAATATCTTTTCTGCTTTTGAAAAACGTTCCTAATCTTTTACATTTTGTAATGAAAATGTTATCTCGTTTTTCTTGCTTTTGAGATAAATAATTATTAAAATTGGCCCAATACACAAACTGCCGTGTTACCATTTAATCGGCGACCAAAATAGAACTTCACGTTATTGCTGCTTGTGTTAAAGTCAGCGAATTTGAAAAGGCGTCTTTGGAATTCGCACAGGAATTCCATCTGCTCAGAACTGTTTTAATGAAGAATCCCTGAACTGGACGATTTTGACCCTTTATCAATTATAATTTGTACAATTTTGATACATTTTATGTTCTAGATTGTCTGAATGTTTTCGTTTAGAAATACCTTAGGGTCTAGATTTTGTCCGTGGATGACTAATTATAATCAACAGTTCAATAATTTATCATATAAGCTTTTTTTTCTTCCTAGTTCGAGTGATGGTATCTCAAGATTGAAATATTTTCGTGACATCTTTGCCTTTATCTGCATTTCCGTTATAAACACTGCCGCTAGTCTCTGGAAGTTTTCTGATTTATCTTTTTAAGATCTTAAAAACAAAACCCATATATAATTGCGCCCTGTATTACTAAAAATTTGAACAGCTAGATACAAAATCTTCTTTTGTAATTATGTTTTTACAGTACGTAATATTTCTTCGTAGGATTTACAGTGAGGGGGTTTGTATTTTGCTGATAAATTTGTTCTTTGTTAGGTGATCGGAAATACAGAGGTTACGATATTGTAATCATTGTCCTTTTTCCAAGATGCACTAATGATTAAATCATATACTGCACTTGATTTTAAAGCACTGGATATAACATTTGATGAATTGTGCTGCATTCCTTTATTCTGCTTTTTTCAGGATACGGAAGATTTCATAATCTTTTTGAGGGCCTCGGTGGCCTAGAGCGCGGCGCTTACGGATCACAGCGCCTCTTTCCACCTGGGTTCAAATCCCACTCAGGACAGATCCTAGTGCGAGAAAGTTTGTCGAAGGTCGGTGGTTTTCTCCGGGTACTCCGGTTTGCTCCACCATTCCAGATCACCTCGAAATAAGTGAAAAAATCTTGACTGGGGCGTAAAACACCATTACTCCACTCCACTCATAATCTTTTTATGTTTTTATATGACTGTAGAGTAAACAGGCATCAGCGAACATTTTTCTAGTTGTTAGAAAAGATGTTGTCTAGACGTGAATCAATATACCGTTTTAATACTTTTGGATTTTGTGTTTAGTTTTTATTTGGCAGTGTGTCGAAAGTCTTTAAAAAGTCAAAAATTTCTTAACAGCAGTTTGTGTACTTTTTAGGAAGCCGCCCTGTAAAATGCTAACCAAATGTAAATCAAAGCTGATCCACGACTTTGCTGTATTTACCAACACTTATACCCTATTCTTGTTTTGTAATTTTCTTATTCACTTAACATGCAACACACATACACACACAGTTGTTGATTTTTTGCCATGGCGATTTTTGCTGAGCAATTACATGTATATATCTGATTAGACAATGACAATACAAAATCTTATGAGATCTAGCACACATTATGCAGAACAGTCTCACGGCGAAAAACTAATAACGTTAGTGGCAATACATCTAGTCCGAAACATTTTTCAATTTTTCAGTTAAAAGAACTGCGTTTTACTGTACGTTTAAACTGTTAAACTTACAATTTTCCAGCTAGTTTTCAACGCCTAGTCGGCTGAAGGGAAGAGCATCCGTCTTGAGCAGGAGATCGTGAGTTAGAACCCAAACCGGGTCTTACATGAATAAAATTTTGGAAACTGCTCCCTCTCCTCCGCCTGAATTAGGAGGTCAGAGTATGCTGCGTACTGAGACAGAATAATGAGACTGGAAAGTAGAATGTCTGATTGTGGCGTACTAAGCCAGCAAAAGTCGTCTTACATGCGTTTTCGAAGTAATACAAGAAAAGGCATACACAGACTTGCGATTATCACACATACGCTACTTTTTTCTTGAATTTAAACTTAAGGGATTAAGGAAATTGCTCTCGTCGCGAATAGCTGAAAATGCTAATCCGACGTTATACGTTATATCAACGGTGTTCATATCAATGAAGTGCATCATTCTTGTAAAACATGTATATCTCCTTCTATATTCCTTGATAAAAAAAAGGAGCGGATAGAAAAGCCTGTTTTGCATCTCGACTTTATTTCAACTTTTACAGTTGCAAAAGATTTTTTATTTCTACTGATCTCTCATTATGTTCATTCTACCATCTACGATTCTAAACGATATTCTTACCAAAAGTTCGTTTTTCAAGGATTGCAGCAATAATTTTCACAACATGACAATTTATTTCATTGACATCTTATCTGGAGGTGACATGATGGACAATGTCAGTTGCTTATCAAAATTTTATTTAAACAAACGACACTCTTTCTAAAACAAGTTTTACTTTAAACTGATTTTTTTTGTGTCCAATAATTCCACTCTTATCCTTATATAGCATGACATTTTTAATTACCAAAAATTATGGCGAGACCAACTAAAGTTGCATAACGTTTTCTATTTCAGAAGATCGATATTTAGAAAAGGATCAATATTTTAAAATTTATTAAAATAATTTGATATTTTGTGATGCCATTGACATTACCAGCCATCAGACAAAACTTTTAGGATGAAAAAATGGAGTTGTACGTGGAGGATACAGTTTGAAGTGAAAATGAAAATTTTGCAGAGTGCAGAATGTTGAAATAAAATTTTTTAAAAGACTCATTATTTTACATTAGGTCTCTTGCGATACTTAAACCTCGGTTTATAAAATGCGGCTGGATTCTTGAAATAATATGATAAATTAAGTAAATTAAATGGATCTCAACACTTATTTGGAATGGTCTGAACCTAAGGATGGAAAAATTGTTCCTTGGCGTGCTTGTAATGAAATTTTTCCACCGGAAGGTTAAGGTCAGCATTCCACAATAGGGATGGGATACTTCTCACTAACTCATGAAAACTCGAATTTTAAGTACATAAATTCCCATACGATATATTCATCCGCCATATGTAGGGATACGCCACAATTTATTTTTATCCCAAACTCGTAACTCAGGTCATTTTGGTTTAGTTCCTTAAGAGCGTTTTCATTGATGACTTCCATCCTACAGGGCGGAAAATTGGTATAATTTAGTACAATAAAAGCAATAGTCTGAAGAATGTAAATATATTTGATGATGGCAAAGATTCTGGGAGTTTGCACGTGGCATCTCGTCTTGGGCTAAAGCAAGACAAGGAAAGCCCGGACAGGGATCATGCCGGAAATATGCCCATGAGGCGAGAAAACCCCGTGATGTTTGTATTGTACAGAACTGAAGTAAACGTTTAGGCGACAAACATCGACCGATAGAATCAAAACTGAAATATAAGATATTGCCTATCCGATTAATGCTTGGCATTAAGGACGATAAAAAGACTCGTGTATATTGTGACAGGGGTACCAATATGCTTGTTCGTGGTATTCAGGTCGTTTATCAAACGGTGAACAGAGTGCGCTCAAGAACAAGGCAAACCCGATAATTTAACGCACCGCGACATACTTGGTCATGTATCAATATATTTGTTTTCTTCGAGTAGCTGAAAAATTGCTGGTCAAAATAAATGCCATATTCAAAAATTATGTATATTCTACTCAATACATTTGCAGAAAATTACAACGAATAATTTTTTTTATCCAACAGTACGCGGTCTTTAGAAAATTATCATCCAACATGCCGAGTACAAAGCATTAATTTGTTATTTTCCTCCTAGATATCGATACCGACAAAAACTACATGTGGATGAAAACAACTGTTCTGAAATTAAGTCAGAAAAATGCCAAATAAACCGTAATGTAATATGGTTAAGGGCAAAACATCTTGCTTGTAAGCGACTTCTTGTTATGCAAATCTCGAAATGGACAATGTACAGAAAAACGAAATAGAAAAGTTCCGGGTCGACTTTCAAAAAGCCAAAAATAAATCTGCTAATATATTTATTAGTACATGCTTTACTACTAACACATCCTTATAGCGTTTGTTTTTAAGCTTGGATCTTTTTCCATTTAGTCGATTCAAAAATTTGTAGTGACAAGATTAATCTGTCGACGTTTTAAGATCAATCAAAATATTAGTTATCTAAGCGACCTCGATAGTAGTTGATGCCAAGCTTTTCTAAAATATCAATATCGTATTCGGGCTAATCAATAATACCGTGCAATGCTTTAACATAAAAACTGGTAAAATTATATTTTAGTGTCATGTGCCACTTTTTAAAATGCATTTCATAATAACTGAAAAGCCTTCATTAAAAAGTACATGACAAATAGCGGTAGTATGATTAGAAACATTTCGTTTTCAGTGAATTTCGGAAAGTTTTACTGTTAAAAATGCAATCATTTGTCTCACTTATTGGATTTTAGGAAAATGAAATACAAGCAAGCGACTTCCTTAACGTTATTTATGTAAACAGATCAGCATATCAAAATACACATTTCACCAGTTTTTATGTTTAAGCTATTTATGAAATATGCAATGATTAAAATGGATTAGATTGATATTTTTTTTTTATGTTTCAAGGTTATTTCACTTTATCAAGGTCAGTTCACAGATGGAGAAAACCGCCGACATTGGGCAAGTTAACAAAACAAGGATCTGCCGAAGTGGAATTGTAAAACAGCACTTGAAGTATGAAAAAATTGTAGAATATTATCTGTTAACCGAGTCTTGATCAGATAAAACAACATTATAACAATTTATATTTAACATTTATTCTTTAAATCACCATATATTTTCAATAATAATTTTTTATGAATGAATTTTGTTTATAGATTCGCCACACACCATAATTAGAGTGAGTCGGTCTCAATGGATTGCTACCACCTATGTATCTATTATTTCTATCCTTGAACGTTACAGCGTCTCTATCTTGCAAAATATCACCACATTTTCTACCTTTTACATCCAAAGTAAATATTTCGCTTGCGCATCTGTTCAATTGGCTGTTGAAAAAGTTGAAACCAGGACATGTGCGAGTATTGTAATAACTCCCGGACCAAAAGGATTTATCAAAGCTTACCCAGTATCCCTTATTTTTACTACTCCACCAGGAGTATCTAAGTGCAACTTTGTCACAATTTCTGATGTAACCCCTACTTGCACGACGGTTTCCGAAAATCCAGAACACCTCTCCACGGCATTTATAATGATACTTGTGATGTTTTCCAGCATCGAATGGATTGTCGATTCCTGGGCAAGTTCTGAATTTACATTTACTTCCGGATCCCCAACAACTCATCCAGTCTTCTTTCGAGCGAGTGTATTTGAGTGAAACTGTATCGTCGTTTCTTACATATTTACTATTATCGCTCATTCCTGCAAGTTCTTTCCATTTCTGTATTGGGTATTCTTTAAGTACTGATTCAACTGCTTGGTTATATTTGGACCAGTCCTTTTTGTTAGCCTCAATTCTGGCAGCGGTTTTATGTGCGGCCCAAACAACAAATTTATAATGTCTTTCAGCGGCAGATTTTATTCTCAGTTTCAAATTATTCAGAATACCTTTATTATTTGGGTTATCACCAGCCACTACAGTTAGTTCTGAAGTTAGCAAGTTCAGTTCAATCGTTGCAAATTCTCTGTAGTGGGCCAAACTCGAGGCGGGATCTCGAGGAATAAAAAAGTTATTGTGGTCATTTCCAATGTCTGTGACCAAAGCCATTAATTTATTTTTGAAATAGTTAAAGCTAGCAGGCGTCATTTGGTTCTTGTATTTTTGTATGATTCCTTGTTGTTTGCCAAAATTAACACCGTTTGATGTAACAGAATTTTGCCATTCAGTTAAATATGGCCTTGGTAGACGAACCATTGAAAACAAGTTCTTGATTTGTCTCTTGTAGTCGCGAAGTTTCATCTTCATCCTTTCAACCGACTGATAATTCATTTCTTTCCTGATATCTTCTAGAACCTTGGCTCTAATAGCATCGTAAGAATCTGTTGGCCAAATAGCGTCAAGCAAAGTTCCCACGTAAAATGCTGCTACAATTCCTACTAAAGGATTGGTAACGGCTAAGGCCATTAATGTGCCTTGTATGGCCATATTTGTTGAGAAATCTACCAATTTTCTTTCGTCGCTGGTCATTCGTTCTTCTAATTCCAAGAGGTCTTTCTTGACGAGCTCCATTTTCTTGCATTCACTGAAAGTAGTATCCAGCACAAGTATGGTGATGATACAGACCCAAAATCTCTTGGAGAACTTCATCTTGATGCGGGTACTGAAAATATAAATTTAAATTTTTAAAATTAGTGATAACTATTTTAATAAACAGCTGCGCCTGGAGCGCATGATACGCTCGTCAGATATTTAAACTTCTTTTTTAATGTCAAACAACTTGACATTTAGATGAAACATTTTTTTAAAACAAAAGTAGCAAATTTATTTCTCAATGTTTATTCACAAACCTTTTTGATTATAGGAAAAATATAACACAAAAGTTTTCATAAAGTTCAAATGATTTTGAGTTACAACATGCAAAAAAATGCCTTAAATATGACAATTTAAGTCCCATAACTCCGCAGTGACATAAAAAAAAAAAAAAAAAAAAAAAAAAAAGGAATCTCAAAAACGAAAGGGTGCTTTCTGTCATGGATAAAAATATAACACAAAAGAGCCATTAAAATAGTTTAAAGGAAGTTTTAGTTACTGTACAACATGCAAAAAATGCCTAAAATTTGACAATTAAAAGCCAATAACTTCGCAACGAGAAAACATACGAGTCTCAAAAACAAAAGGAAGCTTTCTGCTTTAGATACAAACATTTCACAAAAGTTTCATTAAAATTGCTCAAAGCATTCTTGAGTTAGCGTACGACGTGTTGACATACGGACGGACGGACTGCGCCATATCATAATACGTCCCGTCATAGACGGGCGTATAAAAAATTGTTTCTATAAATGGTGAAGATTGCTTCTCAGCTAATACTTTAAAAAGAACAGAATAAATTATAAGACCTTGCTTTATGACCAGAGATTTGCGAGATAGTTGCACACGTGTGTGTGTGTGTGTGTGTGTGTGTGTGTGTGTGTGTGTGTGATGTCAGAACGTTACTACTTTTGGTCCATAATTGTTTATCACATGTTTTCTAAACATTTCTTTTATTCAAAAATTTCCTCAAAGAAATAACAAGAATAAAATAACATTGACCTAACCAAATTCTATTTTAAAAAAATGGACGAATTTTTCTGTAAATAGAACAAATTTTGAGCGTAAAAAAAAAAAAAAAAAAAAGTTAAAATTCAATGACTTCAATAATCCAATTGGACCCCTCCCAAGGATTACATCGGGGCATTTTAATGTTAATAAAGGTCAAATGAATTGATATGCAAATCACATTTCTTAGTTACACATGTTGAATTTAAAAGAAATTAAAAAAAAAATGATATCCGAAGATGCAATTTTTAATTAGAAAAATATAGAAAAGAGTCATAAGTTAATGATTGTGTTCATTGTTGTTTGGATTTGTCAGGGTGATCGTGAATATTCAAATCATGACATCATATCTCATGCTTTAATCTGGAAAGGACATTGTCAATTTGTTATCTTTGTTATGTGCTGATTTTGAATGCATTGTTTTTAATAGAAATTCAAAATCAGCACATGACATCTTGTTAAAAACATTAAATTGTAATATGTACAGAATTAAAGAAACTTTTTGAATAAGTTTTTTAATTTTTCCCCATTAGGTCAGTAAATTTTACATGTTTTCATTATTTTTAAATTATTTTGTTTAAATATGGATTTTTGTTTTTTCTGCAAATATTTGTATGACAAACAATTATGGACCGATAGATTTCTGATTGTACAATATAGGGACATAAAAATACGCTTTGTATGTTAAAAATTATTGCTTCTTGTGGAACCAAATTCGATTTTGAAAGAATTAAAAATGAATAATAATTTATTGTATGTTCTACATTTATGTCCTTATTTGACCTTTGAACTCAACCCGTGACCTTGACCTATATTTTATACGCGACATACCGCCTACCAATAATATGTAATGAGGTAAAAAGAGAATTCAATTTCCTTGTTTGGAGTTAAAATAAAATGTAACAAATTTAATATCAAAAGGCGTGGCAGATTTCAGTTTTGAAAAAAATATATATTTAGAAATAAAATATTAAATTGATGTTTAAGAAAGGGAATGAATACATATCCGATTATTTCACGGTAAGGGATAGAGATTTATAATTTAATGGAATTAATGGTAAATTACTTTCTAAACAAACGAAAAAGTATACTTTAATTGAAAAAGTATACTTTAATTACAACTCTTAATTACAACTTTATTTTCGTGGAGATTTAGAGCTGGTAAGATTTCAAAAACTGAATACAACTTAACACTTCATGTTAAGTCAATGCAGGTGTTCAGCCATGATGTTAATATGACAATCTGTTTCAGTAAAACTGAAATGAGCCATGAAACTAATTCCCAACAATTTCTATCTTTTGTCAATAGATTCCAGTAAACACATCGAAGCAATTAAGCGTCTAGTTTTTGCATCTAACCGAATTTAGCATGGGTCTTGGGATGGATTGGTCAAAAACATTTTTAGGGGTACAATAAGGAAATTTGTAAATTCTGTGCAGCAATAAGTAAATAAAATCATTTTTCATTAACATAATTATCGCCTCACCTTTGACGTCATGATTTAGCCAACGCGGCGATTTAGTTAATGTTTCTGCTTTACTCAGAAGACCTGAATAAAGAAAATCAACTAAAAGTTCGAATTCAGTTTCATTTAGGCGAGTGCAAATTTAGATAATATTTCTGAAATTTTATTTATTTTAATTTTAATTCAAAAACTAATCATATATAACATAAAATACCTTTAATTCATTTTAAGTTATTTTTAACCAGGTTTTCGTAGAAACCTGGTTCTTACCGAATGTCGGCGGGCGTGCATCAAAAATGGTTTCCAGGATGATAACTTGAAAAGTAAATGACATTTTTGAAAGAAACTTGGTACATACATGTATTGTGATAAGATCTTGGTTGGGATTACTTTTGGAATAAATACATCAAAGGTCAAGGTCACAGTTGCTTGGTCATTTCACAAAATAAGCAACCTCTAGCTATATCTTGGCCATATGTAAAGATAATGACATGGGGTTTTCAGTTTCCATATTTTCTAGCAATGCTGATGAAAATAAAGCCAAAATCAAAGGTCAAGTTCATGACCTACATTTTGACCTTTGTGTTTTCTGCACTAAAATGGCTATTGTTGCATGACATTTACAATTATTGGCATGAAATTGGCTATTTTTGATGATATTTAGACGTAGAATTCACTATTTATGGAATTTTAGTTTTGTAAAATGATTATGGTTGCAAAATTTTGTTGTTTGACTATTTTTGCATTAAATTGGATATTTCCGAATATATTTACAAAATGTAGGTGCAGATGCCACTATGGATCTTTTCTTAAATGAAATTATATTGAAATGAAAACATTCCGATTTCTAAATAATTTGTCAATAATTGCAATCTTTTAACATGTTCTGATGTATGATGCTTTTATATATATATATATATATATATATATATATATATATATATATATATATATATAAATATGATATATTAAATCCTTACCCATTACGGGTATCAACCAGGTCCCTGCGAGACACATGATAACCCATAATTATGTTAACTAGGTACCATTTCTCTCTGAAACCCCTTCTCCGAAATACGAAAACCTGGTTTTCACGGAGTTTCCGTGACTCTCGTTTTAAAATTGTTTTTAAAAAATGTTGGTTTAAAATTTAAATTTTAACTTATATAATAAACAGGGAATCTTAAAAAAAAAAAAAAATTTCAATTTATGACTAAAATTGTAAAAGAATTGTCAGATTTAAATTGGTCCATATTTTGATGAAACCTTGGTACAAAGAATTTTAAACAATAGCTATGTTCCTGGTTTCCTTATAATAATGCACCAGAGTGCGAAAAAAATTTTCAAAACCACTCGTCCCATGGGACAAGTACCAAGTGAGAACTACTCGTCCCTTCACTGAAAGCACTCGGCACATATTTTGTTTGACATTAAATAAAATGATAACAACAAAAAATTGTTTTTCTTATAGTTTCAATATTTTCTGGCTGTTCCCCAGCCTTTTTGAAATAACTATCGATAGTCCGGCGTTTTGACATTTTACAGGATATAGCATCGATAAACTAATATTCAAATAGGATACGTTTTTCGGAGGGTCTGTAAAAACGGAATCGAACCTTATGAATTAATTTAAATTCTGGAATGTTGTATCGAATATATTTCAGAAATTTATAAGAAATAAACTTTTATAAGATTTAAAAAATCGTTTTTTGAAGAAAAAAGGACTTGTGTCATTATCTGACGAAATGTTGGAAGATTGTGCCGGTTTCCGATTTAACTGTTAGTATTTACTTGTCGACATCCGGAATTCAGCTGATCGATGAGGCAGTTAAAATAAAGTTATTTCGATCAATTTTTTCAACAATATGCAAGTGAAAACGCCACTGACGACATTTATTTTGTGAAAAAAAATAAACGATGCTAAATTCTACTCGTCACCAGGGCCAAGTACAGACAAGAAAACGCTCGTCCCCAGCCAGTTTTTACTCGTCCAGGACGAGGGGACGAGTGCTTTTTTCGCACCCTGTGCACATTTAGTTGACTTCTAGATTATCCTTCAATGTCTGGAGCACTGCGAGTGCGAGATATCTTACGAAGAGTAAATAGTTTATTTTCGTGTCATAAAAAACGTTAACTGCGTTCTAGTTAAATCTTTTCAGTTTTGAATTTTATCAATTCTTGTCATTCTTAAAATGAATTTTATTTAACACGATATAACTTATTTCTTATTTACTGTTAACAGTGCATGCGTTTTACTACATATAATTATGCTAAGATTACCGAGAATCATAGCATTTCGTTTAAATATAAAGTTTTAAAACACGTTGTATTTCATGGTTGTTATCAAGTTTTGCGGACACTAGTCCAAGAAGATTGTCAAGTTACTGTGCCAATATGTCAAAGTAAAAGCTTCTAAAATAGATGTTACAAAGCGCAATCCAAAACTTCTTGTAGCCGACCCCAAGGGAATTTTAAGCAAATTATTTTGAAAAATCAGAAATGGCTCGATTTTGGTTCAGTGGTAGGTGGTCTTTCAATCAAATTAAAATTGGTATCAGGAAATGAAATTAAATTCGTAAAATTCAAATGTTAATAGTAAATGATAATACGTTTTCAAACAGATTTATGTACCACTTTTTTTAATAACTTCCCTATATTTGAAGCTTAAAGTTTTTCAATTTTAAACATAAATAATGGTCATGGAAATTTTATTTCTTTGGCAAATAAGGACTGCACATTTAATTTTGTTTTAACTTCGACCATTTAAAGACAGACACTCGCGACCGTTTGGAGCGAAACTAAATTGAAACAGAAGATTAAGTTAAAGAAAATTTAACAATTTTAAAAACATGTTTATTACTGATTTAGTTTAGGACACCCTGTTCAAACAAGAGGCCAAATTGGCCCGATATGCTCATCTGATAAATCTTGTCTAACCCGAAATCTTAATTCATAATAAAAGATTTCATACACATGAAAATCATAAAATTCTGTTACAAAAATCCAAATAGTCAATAACAAAGTTCTCAAAACATTAGTATTTGTGGCAACAATTTATTGTTAAAACTAAATAGTATTTCATGTAATCGCCAAAGACTGTCAGATTTATAATTACATTTCAACTCTTATATGGATCCTAATACAGTTTTTGCATTTTACCGTTATTATCAATCTAATAAGTTTTTAATGGTCAAAAACAGCAAAATTTGCAAATTTGCATTTCAGGGGCAATAACTTTTACATGGATTATCATACAGTCATGAAACTTGCTCTCTTAGAAATTTATATTGACATAAAAACAAAACTTGTTATGTTAGATCATGTTGATAATTTTTGTAGTTTGTTATTATCCATCTGTAATTTAAGAAAATTGTTAAAATACTATGTATCTGAAAAACGATCAATATTTCAGGGGAAACAATTCTTACATTGATTAACATCTAGTCATAAAACTTGCCATGTTAAATCTTGTGCTGAACATTTTGGCAATATTTTAGCTATCTACAACAGTCTTAAGCAAATGATCAAAAACAATGAAATTTCTGAAAAAAATATATTTCAGGGGCAACAACTCTTTACATGGATTGACAGACTGGCTACGGTGTTAGTAGTCATTATGGAAATTGTTATTAACTATCTATACCTATTTTTATGTCAAAAATAGCAAAATTTGCAAAATATTACCAATCCTGGGGCAGTAACTCCAAAAGTTATTTTCTTTTTTTCTTCAAATTAAAGAAATCGATGGATATTATAATGTTCAATTTTAAAATGTCTTAAAACAGCTTATTTGGTACTAAAAACTCAAAAGGCCGTGACCTTGACCTATGTCATTACCTTTGCAAATAGATATATAGAATTTTTCAAGATAATTATAAATGTGTAACCTATTTTTCGACCCAATTTCACGGAATTATAGGCTCAAGACCCTAGAAAAATCAAATATCACACCAGATGTTCTCCCATCGTCAGTTTTGAAAAAAAAAGTTTTTTTTAAAGATGTTTGCACCTTTAGGTCACCCTGATCTAGCTTTGCTAGCCATGGCAACGTCATTAAGAAATATGAATTGCACCGGCCAATACACGTTTCTGACCAAGTACCATTGAAATATGTCCAGCGGTTTCAAAAGAGAAGTCGAAAATGTGTTAAGAATGTGCTTCGTTTAAAAAAAAATCATACTTGGGTTTTCGGGGTTTTTTCCTTAGTGTTTAAAACCTACCACGCTTTTCAATATATTGTTGATTTCTAAATATCCCTGCATTAAATTTCATGTTAAGTTTTTTAATACCGACAAGAAATTCGGAACGAAATGTTTCAATCAATATTTCAATAATGAAAAAGATTGTGTGGTATACATGACATTTAAATAATGAAAGCTCAATTAATGTGCAGCAATTTTGAACTCTTTGTCTTATTTTTGTCGAAAGTTAATCACAAATCCAGATTTCATATAATTTGAAATGTTTTAGAAACTACACGAAAAATTTCATATTTACAAAAAAAATAAGGCGCTTGGGAGTCGGGGAAAAGGATTGATTTCCCTTACCCCTTTTTAAAACTGCTATTAAATTGTAACCAATGACGTTAAATATTTTTGAGTTACTTAAGTTTGAAACTATACGGACTAGTGTCTGTATAAATCAAATGTAATTTTTAAAAATACTTATTAAAAACACACATTTTAGTGTTTTTATTCCAAAGTGCGATTTACGATCTCGACCGTTTTCCGGTTTCGAAGTCCTATTTGACACATTGTTCCTAAACGATAATTCAATACACGATTTGTTACGAACGAAATAATTCTATGTGGACATTTTACAAGCTTATTCTGTATGCTTATACACACATCATTAACTTGTCGCTATTCTCGGTCAATTACACCGAAGAATGTATATGCTCCCGTACTAGTACGGCCGGTGCGATCAGAGGTAAATCATGTTTTTTTTTTTTTAATTTTTGCATAAATGCAATACATTTTCAATATCAATACATCAAAAATTAAAAGTTAATGTTAATGAAACACAAAATGGGCAATTATAACCGATTTGCGAAATATATTTTTAATTCAATTTAAATTTATTGTCATTGTCATTCAAGTCCAAAATATAACTTGTGACAACGTACATATAAAAAGATTTTAAAAAGAAAACGCGATACTTCGAAAAATAATCAAAAGAAAAGCCAAAAGTTACTTGCCTTCAGTTCCGACGACTGTTTAGGAGCGTATTGTTCTACTTGATTAAATTCCTTGGGTTAAGCAGATATGCTATTTTTTCTTTTATCAGATAGACGAGCAAACTCTGGATTTTTTTTTTTTTTAGATAACTTCTGAAATAATTATGCCGTAAAAATTTTTGGACAGATAAAAATGTGTTTGTTTTCTAAAATTTACATTTACGTTCTTTGCTCACGTGGTAATTTTTAATTACGTCCCTTTTCTATAAGCAGATTATAATCATTCATTCGAAATTGCGTAAAAATTAGTCCCATTTCAAATTTTGGATATTTAAATAAACGTGGTGTCCGTTTTTAAACTTAATCTTTGTATATAAGTGTAGTTTATTACTCTCGTATAACTGAAGGTTGTGTTAAGAATGCATCCGGGTATTTTATGAAAGACCTTATAGTCCTGTATATAATCAAACCGTGTTTGAGGTCATCGCAATTACCTCAAGTTCGTGTAGCATTACCAATTTACCGGTTTATATGCAAACTAAATTTTAAAAAAATCACAAACTAAACAATTAAAAAAAATCGCGAACTTATTTTACTATAATGTTCAAGATAATGCGTAGTTTTGTTGCAACGTGAATGTTAATTAAATCCATAACGCTATACACTACGGGTTTCACCAGCGTTTCGATATACATCAGTCAACCAATGTATATCGTTTGGAGATTGTATAAAAGTATTTGTTGAATTTTAATTTGCTAACAAAAATATTACAAAAAACAGTTTTACTTTCCTTGTAGTTGCTTGTCATTTTAATATAGAACTTATATTTTCATGGCAAATAGTGGAAACTTTCAAGTTTCATGCTTAGAGTAAGTTTCGGTGCCAATTTACTTGTTACTATTAATAGAGATACGTGGATCCACGTTTATAATCATGAAAATAAATTGCAAATGGATTTTTTCAACTGATCCATCAGTGTACTTACAAGTTTTAAAACAAATCCGTACAATTTAAACTTATGTAACTTATTATATAGACCGTTCACTACCTAATCGCAAGAAACTGATAACGCATCGTTAGTTGAATATAACCACGCCTTATCACGCGTTTTTTCTTCAACGATATCTCACAAATGATGAGGCTTTGCGCATTGTTCACACTAATCAAAAAAAACATACAAGATATCAAAAATATGAATTTAGAAACTTACGGTTGTTCTTCTTGGGATCGACTGGTTGTCTGCCAAGCACCTTCCTGAAGCACATGGTCTCAACCCTGATATATATACCCTGCAAGACTTCCCATAATTCAAAGTAATCACATGATAACTTCAGACAATCTGGCTCTAAAAGAAATTATCGTGCGATGTACAATTCCAGGCGTGAATAGTTGCGCAATTTAACCAGTGTCCAATTTGTAAACGACGAGGTTCGCCAAAGGGTACTTTTAAAAAATATATACATACAAGTGCAATGATGGCTTTCCATTTTGCCAACATTTTAAAATTTCGTATTCTAATGGCTTACTTAAATATTTTGCTATAGTCTTTTTCATACTTTATTTTATGGTGTTATTTTAAGATTTCATATCGAATATTACACTTATTGAATAATCTACAATTGTAATACTAAAATGAACCGAGATTTAAAATAAGTTACATACGTATATTATAAATTTATACATTATTGACACTGTGCCGTTTCTTAAACATTAGAAAAGTACATTTTTTGGTTTTATAAGATTTTTTCGCTTTGTTTCAGTAAGATAACAATTTTTAAGGATAATAAAAAAGACAAAAAACTAATTATATTTTCATATAAAAAGCTGGTTTTTTTTAAAGTTCAGTACCAATTTATTTTCTATCTATATTATAGATAGCAAAACATACATTTGTAATTATTTTTTGTAAAAAACTATCAATTAACATGTTGGGGTTCTCCGGGGGGAAATGAACAAAAACAAAATCATAGTTTTCTAAAATCAGCTTAAGAATATTCTAGTTGGGGATGGTAGGTGGGGACTATTATTTTTTTGTAACAATAAAAACGTCTTATAAAACAAAATCATACATTTCTAGCCAAATGCTTTCTACGATTTACTTGGCTTTAAAAATCACGTTAACCAGTGGGTGATAATTCATATTTTAAGGTCTCCAACGACCCAAATAAAGAAATAACTAGTTTTAATATTCTTCAACTCCATTGTTCGAGGGCAAATTAGTTTTATATTGTTAATCGCAACATAGCATACAGTAAATACCGTAATTACTACAAATCAGTATTCTGTAACCAGTTTCAATAACTACCGTAATTACTACAAATCAGTATTCTGTAACCAGTTTCAATAACAACCGTAATTACTACAAATCAGTAATCTGTAACCAGTTTCAATAACTACCGTAATTACTACAAATCAGTATTCTGTAACCAGCTTCAATAACTACCGTAATTACTACAAATCAGTATTCTGTAACCAGTTTCAATAACTACCGTAATTACTACAAATCAGTATTCTGTAACCAGCTTCAATAACTACCGTAATTACTACAAATCAGTATTCTGTAACCAGCTTCAATAACTACCGTAATTACTACAATTCAGTATTCTGTAACCAGTTTCAATAACTACCGTAATTACTACAAATCAGTATTCTGTAACCAGTTTCAATAACTACCGTAATTACTACATATCAGTATTCTGTAACCAGTTTCAATAACTACCGTAATTACTACAAATCAGTATTCTGTAACCAGTTTCAATAACTACCGTAATTACTACATATCAGTATTCTGCAACCAGTTTCAATAACTACCGTAATTACTACATATCAGTATTCTGTAACCAGTTTCAATAACTACCGTAATTACTTCAAATCAGTATTCTGTAACCAGTTTCAATAACTACCGTAATTACTACAAATCAGTATTCTGTAACCAGTTTCAATAACTACCGTAATTACTACAAATCAGTATTCTGTAACCAGTATGGTTTTATTACTAGTCTTGTTTTGAATTTCTGGGTAGCCTTAGAAACTGATGTATGATCACTCCAGGTTATCGCATTTTCGATAGCAATAAAAAGACCTCAACTAACTGGTCAGAAAATAATAACCTCTATGTCCTAGCATAATATTTTATCTTATGATTTTTTTAAAATTTTTGATCGGTTTTGAACGCGTAAATTATCTGACAGCAAAAGGACCTAAATATGTCGATTAAAATTCATAAATAAAAACGAGAGTTTGTTAAAGAATATTACAAGCGTATTATTTCTACCATAAGGTAAGACATCCAATGACTTCATTTCATAAATTGTAACGAAAATATAAAATTGAAAGTGAAATATGAAATTGTTCTTAATTCAAAACTACTTCAAATAGGACAAAAGTAGGATTTTGAATGAAGAGAAATATCATGTAATTTTCATATGAAAGACTTATTAACATGCCACTTGTACGAAAGCCCATTGAGCTCACTTTCGTAGAAGAAAAAAATAAAAATAACGCGTTATTACCCGTAATTTTCGCGAATAAACGCAAAACTTTCGCGAAATAACGCTTTTGCCTTCTAAAATGCATTTACCAGGTGTGACATTCAGATTCGAAGGTCAACGACGAACCAGTAGAGATTGTCATAAAACATTCAATAATACAAAAACATAACTACGGAGCAGATTGAGGACATTAAAAAAATAATCTCGTTATAACGACTTAGTTTCTCAAGATAACGAAACAGGTTTTCGTTATAACGAGACCTGAAGTCAGCAAATATATTTATCAAGAAACATTTGTTGCAAACTTCTTATCTTAATCAATTCGTTTGTGTAACCTTCAAACGAATCTAAATATACAATCCTTTACGAAAGACATATAGATAAGGAACAAAATGGCTTTCTTGCGCATAATATTAACAATTGTTTGTCTGATAAAGATTGCACATGGTGAAGTTTATCCGAGAAATGTTACGAAAGTATTGGAAGTTAATAACCCAGTACAGGATATATATGGTTCGTGGCATGGACCACAGTTCTGTGCCACAGGCTACTACACTAATGGATTTCAACTGAAGGTAAACTGTTTTTTAATCCGAGCTATTCTGCTATCGCGAACACCTGAAATTATGAATAATGTTCCAAATCCACAACGTATTGGAACTCTGACTGCGAGAGTTGCTAAGATAGCTGTGAGCACGTTGTATCGAA